>CM076609.1:90451172-90816172 GCA_038502775.1 Hippodamia convergens | reverse complement strand
CCAAGTTCGACGGCCTATTAGGCGTTTCTGGAGAACTAGACTTATTTGAAATCTGAAAATTGGGATTATGATATTGTTTGACATTATCTACCGAGCTAAAAGATTCATGGAGCTTGACCACTTTCAGTTATACAGGGAGAGAAAAAAAAATTCTCAAAATAATTTTTTTCTGTTTTTTGTTTTCGAATTTGATAGAGTATACAATTCTGAATATATTCGTTTTCAAATCGTTGCATTCTTCGGAATACTTTTCAAAATATCGTGAAAAATCTGAAGAAAAAGAGAGAAAAGAGAATTCGGTATTATGTTTGTTATCCTTAATCTAGATACCTTAAGCACAAGCCGTTTTCACATTTTTGAAGTCGAAGACTGTGGAAATATTGCACATTTTTAGAATTTTGAAAAACTCATCACAGGGTGTTCCAAATGTTGGGTCAAAAATTGGGATCAAGATTGGTCCATAACTTTCGTTTTTCAAATTAGAACCCTATTTTTTTATGATTGCGTTGGATTGTACGAAGGGAAATGATGATAATGTTCTAATGTGTTAATACCCCTAAAATTGATAATTCTTCAGTTATTTAGGATTTTCTGATTTTATGTCGTACGTAGCATCAAATTCATTAAATCTGTTTCATATCAACTATGACCTTGGTCATAGATGATAAATTATTCCAATAACTCACTAGTGACACACCTTTTTTTCAATAATTTATTCATCATTGTTGTTATGAAACAGATTTCAAGCATTTGACGCAACGTACGACATGGAATCAGAAAATACTTGTTCACGCAAAGTGAACGTTCGCAAATTTTTCATTTTCATTCACAGGTTCGAATTCCTGAATTCGTTTCATTCATTTATATCGGCGGAAAATATTAACACCAGCTGTGAATCTTGTCACCCCGCGCATCTCCTGCGGTTGAATGAATTATTGTGCACATGATTTTCAACAGTTAGTATGCATCTTCACGTACAATACGAAAGATTGACATATGTGCCTTTTTTTTACTGCTTCCATTCTCGCGAAATTGATTTATTTTTCACAATTTCCGAAAATCATTGTATCCTGTTTCCACTTCATCGATTTCAAAGTGAAATTAAGTTGAATTTAAAAACATCATCAGTTTATTGAACATTGAACAAAAACATTGGATCGAGTTAGTTCGCCTTTGGCGGTGTCGTGAAAGGTGACGATCCCAAGGACAAGTGGAATTTGATCAACATTTCAGCACATCATTACAAGGACCTTCCACCCCGGTTCAGTTTGTTGAGCTCAATCAATCTGCTTCTGGAGCGTGAGTACAATCATAAGGTCCATCTTCTCATCTTCATCTACACAAGGGTAAGAATCGATATTGTTGATTCAATCGCATTTGTCCTTATTCGTGATTTGTTGGGATTTTCTTATAAATAAAATACAGTCCATTAGTTTCCCAAATATTGAAAACGTCATAATTACAAAGTTTCAAAGGGTTGAACCACTTCAGTTATCAACTGAATTTTCCCCAACATAATTTTGGTCCTTCGGGCCGGATATTTAGTGCCGTTTTGTTCATTTCTTCGAAAACTTCAGTTTTACGAAGCAAAATTCAGATATTCTCATTTTATAGTAGTAGTTTGAATCAAAGTTCACACCATCTTGGATATTCTACAGATTCTTCACCATCTGGTGACAACGTTCACAGCTGAGATTAATAATTATTGTAAATATTCTTATCTATTACCATCGGATTTTAACATTTGTTGCTGTTAAATATGGCACCTAAAACTGACGCTGGTAGTAATACACTAAATAAATTAGTCGATAAAAGAGCCAATATTTTCTCCATTGTGACTGGAATTTGGAATAGGGTGAAATCTTATGATGCTTCCAAATTATTCGAGCTGCAAGCTTACCAAGAAAAGATTCCTGACTATGAATCCAAGTTCCAAGATATACAGGAAGAAATAATGGATCTAAACGCTGAATTGCCAACGCAAGAGCGTTTGGATACTGCTAATGCGGAACTAGCTTTTACGGAAGTAGTTACAAATATAAGGGCGTTATTTTTGCTTCTGAAACGTCAAGAATCTACTTCGAATTATCAACAAATGTCGAATTCACAACCTGATTCGCCTCTTTTGCTTCCGAAAATAAACATACGCACCTTCACTGGTGATAGCGCAGAATGGCCAGAGTTCTTTCAGTTATATAATTCACTAGTTCACGAAAATAACAATTTAGCTCCCATTCAGAAGTTTCAATTACTAAAATCCTACCTACGAAATGACGCACTCGCTGTCATATCAGGACTCCAATTATCAAATGATAATTATAGTTTAGCTTATGAAGCTCTAAAATCTCGTTTTCAAAATCCCGCCTATTAGCAACCATGTATTTAAATAATATTTTTCATCACAAGTCTTCAACGGGCAATTCAGTCTCCAATTTGAAGGAATTTCTGAACTGTCATCAATGCGCCGTGAACGCAATAAAGGCTCTAAATATACCGAATTTAGCAGATTTCTTATTTTTCTCACTAGCACTTCGTAACCTTGATCCTCACACTAGAAAGGCATTCGAAAGTCAATTAGGTTCGTCGGAAATTCCAGAATACAAAACATTAATAGATTTTGTAACTCAACAATTGAAAGCTCAAGAATATTGCGAACAGAACTCTTCAAAATCTGCAACTTCAAATCGATTCATGAACTCTAATAAAAATAAGAGTCAAAATATCCTGATCACCAACTCTGCATCCACCTCTCGGAATCAAAATTCCCATGATCAAACAACGTTCCGAAAATTCCGTTGTCCTAAGTGCCACGACGCTCACCCTCTGTTCATCTGTCCCCAGTATGTTAGTATGCTTAGGAAGGATAAATTTGAATTTTTGAGAAATTCAAAACGATGTTTCAATTGCCTCGGTCTCCATAATTTTAAAGATTGCTCTTCCAAAAAGTCATGCAAAGTTTGCAAATCAAATCGCCACCACACTAGTCTTCACCAAGATAACGAATCTCGCAACAAAAACTCCGTCTCTGAAGATCTTCATATAGGTAATGGGTCAAATAATTCTGACCGCGAAACAACCAATTCTAATCAACGCTCTCAAGCAACCAGTTCAAATGATACTCTTAGTTCATATTATGTAAAGCAGAAATTCGAGTCCATCGGTCAGGTACTTTTGGGTACCGTCCAAGCAAGAGTGAAATCTGTCGACGGTTCAATGATTTCTATTAGAGCTGTACTGGATCCAGGATCACAGATTTCAGCAATCAGTCTCCAGCTTGTTCAACGCTTGGGATTTAAAATTGATCCAGTCAATGTTTCTATTTCAGGCATTGGACAAACAAATGCGAAACCTTTAGGTCTAATTAACTGTAGGTTATACCCTAAATCCGGTACAAACTCTTTCCAAGTAAAATGCACCGTATTACCGAACATCACGAATAACTTACCTTCGGTTTCTTTATCTGACGAAATCCTTAAATCATATAAAGAATTAAACCTGGCTGATGAAACCTTCCACGTTTCACAACCAATAGATATGCTCTTGGGGGCAGATACCTATTCTATTGTATTCGATCGTGAAGGCCGTAGAACCTCGCCTGGCTTCCCGGCTGCCGTAAATACATTTTTCGGTTGGACTATCATCGGTCCAATTAGCGATGCAATTTCTTCGAACAAATCAATTTTGTTCACGCAATCTGATCTGAGTGATCAGATACAGAAATTCTGGAACTTAGAAGAAGTTTCGGATGTTTATATGCTTAATCCCGATGATGCATATGTCGAAAACCATTTTTCATCGACTCATTCTCGCGACGAGAACGGTCGTTATATTGTTTCCTTGCCATTCAAAATAGAAAATACGTCTCCAAAACTGTTGTACAACTCAAATCGCTCTTTCAAATCATTTCTGTCTTTGGAAAAACGGTTATTGAAAAGTTGTGATTCGTACAATTCATATCACAAGTTCATGACTGATTATTTAGAATTGGGTCATATGTCACCTGCTAAAATTTCTAATAGCTACGTTATTCCGCATCATGTAGTGCGTAAAGAGTCCAGCTCGTCAACTAAATTTCGGGTTGTCTTCAACGCATCCGATACCGATTCATCGGGTCAATCTCTTAATGACAGACTATTGAGCGGTCCTAAATTACAAAAGGACATTAAAATCATTCTGTTACGTTTCAGAATGTACCCTATAGCTATTTGTGCAGACATCGAGGAAATGTACCGTCAAATTCTTTTAAGTCAGGTTGATCGCGAATATCAACACATATATTGGCGTTCGTCTCCATCTGAACCTGTAGTGGAATATGAATTAAATACCGTTACTTACGGTTTGAAACCTTCGGCCTTCTTAGCTATTCGTGTATTGAACCAACTTGTTTGTGACGAGGGAGTCTGCCACCCCAAAGCATCTCAAGTTGTTTTAAACGATATATATGTCGATGACATTATTACAGGCGAGTAGATATGCAACACCGGTTCGGGCCCAATTTCGACCATTTTTACATGTAAATCTCCATAAGGAATTCTAAGGTCCATTCTGCAATTTTTGGTACCCTTTTGAAACCTCGTTCAAGGTCGTTCGGTAGGGACAGATCACGGGCCGAGTGAGTGGGAAAATATTCAATACATGGATTGTGGTTAGACATATCATTGTTTTTTTCAAAATCTAATTACTTATTCCTCATTGTTCTAGTTATACTGAGTGTTTCATCAAATATAAAGTTCAATATATTTTGTTTCGATATACTCATATATTAGAGTTATGTATAGGTAGTATAAGTAGATATATTTATGGGAAAAAAATGAAAAAAAAAATCGTAAAATTGTGTTTATTGAAATATTATATACAGGGTGATGCAGTTTCATAGGAAATAACTTTCTTAATATTTTTTGTATAGTTCATTATCATTATATGAGGATGATATAATTAGTTTCAACATATCAAATTGTATGAATCTCAATTTGTTATATCGTAAGAAACGCTCGAAATGAAAAAAAAAAATTAATCACATTGTCAAATATTTTTCTAGGATTGAAGTCTTCTTGCTGAGTTCCTCATTTCCATTACTCTTTCTTTTAGGCAATTCATCCAACGAATAATGGCCCCAAGGTAGAGTGTTGAACGTTCCGGGTTGTAAGAAACGTTTGTCGTCTTCCGGGCTCAACGCTATCTTATCCTGGGTAAGGGAATATACATGATGATTTTTCGACTGAATCAAATTTTGAGAAATCGTTTTATGTCTCCATGTCTCCAAACATTCTATATAATCTTCAAAACATATTTTATTCTTCACAATACATTTTTTGATTCCTTTTGCTTTTTTGGTAACACCATAATTTCGAATCATGGACTCAATCTCCTCAAGATCATATTCATCTTTCTCCCACTGACGCCTTTTCTCATCTAGTTTATCATGAGTTGTAACATTCTTGACTGTATATAGTTTCGATCTCAGAGCAGCATAGTCGGTCATTGGTATTCCATTATTTTCATCTTTCATCATTCCTAGTACTTTCTTATTAACTTGTGGAATTCCATAAGGATTGTTCTTAGGATAGTCAGATGTATCAAAATATTTGAGACAATCGGTTCTCATAATATCATATGGATCTTCAAATACCTCGTAAATGAGCGAGTCGGTATCAGTATAAAGTACATTACAGCGGTCTCCGAAAACGTACTTCATATAGTCATAATGAAAATTATAAATTGTTGTTTTCGCTAAATCCAGGATACTCATCCCCACGTAAATTGGCTTATTCATATAAATCTGTAGCTTATGCAACTCAACAGCCACCAAGTTTTCATTGAAAATAGTACAATTCTTGAATTCTGGTTTACCAATATAAGCTTCAGCACCATAACGCCCAACCCATTTTGTAAGAAGGTGAACATTAACCCTTTTCCGAATATTCTCCATCGTTTTTCCTGTAACAATGAGAAAGTATATATAAATTTATGAAGTGCAAAGCAATAATAAATAAAATATCATTTTCAATTAAACTCACCAAAGACAGCATTATTCATCAACTTGAATAAATTCTTCTCAAACTCATTCTTAGCATTCTTCCTCAAATCAGTATTCATGTCAATATATGGTTTTAACCAAGCAGATTGTTTGAATTTCAACACCCGATGTATTTTAGTCAGAATCAACCCATTTTTCAAAACCTGTTTCAGATTTCGATAGTGAATGATATACTTCTGTTTTGAATGTAATGTAGCCATAAGTTTAACGTTTTGTTGAGAAGCTACTCTAGGTGTTCGAGTTTTACAGTTCATATGTTCTGGACAGAATGGTAAATCTTTATGCAAATCATGTAAGTCTTTGGGATATTCAAGATCAACTTCCAAAATATACCCCTGTGGACCATCATCAGGAATTTGAGTGACATCGATATTTGTATCACTCCATTGAAAACCTCCATATGGTAAATACTGAGACATTGCCCAGCCATATTGATTGTTAACATCAAAGTACATCAAGTAATTTTGCGGTTTGTTCGGATCATAATTAGGGATATATTTATTATTCGCATGAGCTCTACGTTTTCCACAAATCTGAGTCAATCCTCCACGAACTCCTCGTTCGACAAAGATAAACATGTCAATATCAGTGAGAAGTTCCATTTCTTGTTGAGTATACTTCAACATCGCATCCCATGTATAGCCAGGTAAGGTGAAGTAATGAGCAGGATCCAATCCATATGTCACATGACAACTTGTTCGAAATTGTTCAAATACATCAGCTAATAGTAGAATATCAGTCTTCATATAGAGATCTGAATATTCGCCCAAGCTTTTGCATTTAAATTCTTCCCATACAAGTTGAGCTCTCATATATTTCCTCCTGGGACATCTTTTATCATCCAATTTATTGTAGAATTCCTCAATTGGTGGTAAAGAAGTTTCATCGAACCGTTCAATAGCATCAATATAATCGTATGGCAACACCCCCTTTTGCGTGAGAAGATTTATGCGTTCTTCTGGTTCTTCAAGAAATTGAGATTTGAGGTTGGGAAATTCCTTCATGTAGGACGCTAGCTGATCTAAAGAGGAAGCCATAAATCGGAAACTATCAATGAATCGAAAACTAACTCGATAGTTTTCATAATTTTTTGTAAAGCTAATATATTTTTCCTTCGTAATCGGAAGTAAATCAATGTTTCCTTCCATTCTGGTTGCAACATCTTCTATGATGAAATGCGCATCATATCCACTCAAGTTGTGAAATACTATTGGTATAATATGACTATCCTTGTAATTGATATTGCATCCTTCGTGCGCTGCTCCACGATAATTATTTTCGGGAATGAGATGATTATGATCTCGAACCTTTTTATCTTGAGGTTTGAAAACACCTTCACATATGTGACAGTGGGTTGCTTTTTGGAATTCGGATTCCTGCTGCGGAGACATTTTAATATCATAGGGGCAAATGAAAACAGTTTCAACATCTTCAGCAAACTGGCTCAGCTCATCAGCGAACCATTTCATGCAGTCAAGACCTCGATATGACCGATAAAAGCTCAAAGAATCGTCATAAGAACATTTAACAAAGTATCCAATTGCTGCAGCTTTGTGTTCTTGATAATTATTTTTTATAATTGCAGGTTTCAATATGCTTTCTAGGTCCGAATAAATGATGAAAGGTGCCCTCTCTTTATTATTATGATTTTTAAATTTCAGTATATTCTCCCCTAATTTCGGCATCTTTATTGCTGTCCTATTCATTTTGCTGCAATCTTCTGAATGAGTCAAAAGTTTTTCATTTGTACGAAAATAGTGTAAACATCTATCACAAATGAATTTTTTATGCTCTTCTTTGCTTAATTGGTTCGATACGAGTCGTGACAAATTTTTGATCCATACATAATAATATCTAACAGGAGTATCATCTTCCGTATAGCGATCTTGTACCAGAAGTAGGTTGACATGTCTTTCCATCTTGTTTTTAGTTAGGTAAGTTGGTAAGGTGATGAAATTTTCTTCTTTCTTCAGAACATAGACATTGATAGATATTTGGTTTTGTTCCTCGAAATTCGGTATTTGCTTCATCGTCATTGGAAACTGTATTCCTTTCAACTTTAAAACTTTGGAATAATGGGGATATTTGGTTGTTCGTTGAGGGTGTTTCATAACAGGATACAAAGCAGAAGTCACAGCCCATGCAAAACAAGCCTCATCGTCATTTCTCACGTTAATGCAAGCTTCTTTTCGTTTAATTTCAGCGGGAAGTTCGATGTAGGATGATCCGAGTTGAGGTGTGAACTTATTTATGTTTACTCCTAAGTTAACAACATTCGTGAGAGTCCATCCACTATCCCTCTCAAGAAATTCCTCTAGATCTTTAAGAAGAGGTGCCAATACATTCTTATTGAACCATTCAGTAATATTAGTATCTCTATATATTGGGAAATTGGCAGTATTGAAATATTTATATTCCTTCCGTAGCTGGACGGCTTTCATTATTTCGAATTCTCCACAAAATATCATATTTACTTTAACAGCTTCATGTATTTTCAAAGCATTTTGAATTCTTCTTCGAAAAATTGATTCGCAGTCCACCAAGAATTTCTTAGGATCCTTATGCTTCAAATTAGTAATCACTCCTGTTCTTATGCGTTTATCGAATGCTGATATAGAATCATTCCATTGCACTCTGTTCCAAGCTGTCTCATTTCTTCTAGAATATTCACCACCTTTCCGATGTCTCGATTTCAATTGTGATCGATAAGATTTAACATGATTCAATGTTGACAATATTTTCTGTTTCTCTCCGATTGATTTAGTATTTCTAAGTCTTTTTGTCAAACGTCTGATGGCAATAGCACATTTTTTTAATTCTTCATCTGATGAAGAATTATCTGGAGAAATTCTGAAGTAGCAGAGGAGAGCTGCGATCTTTTCAATGAATGCAGCTAAGGATAACATATTCCCTGGTCAGGTAACAAGCTGTAAACAAGAATAGGATATAGATCTTCTATTTATTCGAAATGAGATGGAATCTTTGAGTATTATAAAACAAGATTATGATGAGTACTGACATCTATTGGAATATATCAATATTAGAACCAATTTTTACATCATTGAAAAATAAAAAGTGAATACACATCATATTTCCATTATTATGAGATTTCCTTCGAAAACAGCAGGTTTTATACTTGTGGAATCTGTAGGAAAGAATTCAGTCAATCGAATAACTTGAGCAGACACCTCAATATACATGAAAAAATTTAATCAGTTGTCTAGTGCACGGAAGAAAATTCACTACAAATGATACTTCGAAAAACACTGTGAAAAATCTATCAGAAATATAATTGTAATAGACCAAAGGATAAAAAACAAAATTATTTAACATCGAATACTAGATATCCTCATGAAGTTAGTAGTGATAAACATTTTCCCGAAATTAATGATGAGTTGTGTACACTGTATAGAAAAAGATATTCTGAAGATACATCTAGAATAAGTCATTTTTAAGTGGAACAACTACGAGAGGCTGGTGTGACTTATCAAGATATTAGTATCAGATTGATATTATATGTATGAATTATACTTTTCTAATAAATATTGAAACATTTTTTTTTTTTCGTATTCAATTAAAAATAAATCTACGCATAATATTTTCATCTAATAAAAAAAAAATATGTTGAGGTCAAACCTTTCGTGCAACATTCTCTTTTCAAACAATCAGGAATAGGGGACTATATCTTCAAAACAGAGAATCAAAACACAATAACTGTCCATGGTATTTTTCTATCAAAAATAGTTTAAAAAAAACTATAATTTCTCAACTTTCGTAGAGGTGTATCTCTATCGACATTATGTCATAAGTAATAAAAATCTTCTTTTCAAGCATTCATCGTTTTTTCATTCGAAAATTTCACAAGTCCACATTTTTTTCAAATGCTTATATCTCCAAAGTCTGGACAAATTTAGCTCTTGATGAGTAACACATATCCAACAGGATGTTGAAATTTCAAAATCATTTATCCATATTTTTGATTTTATAATATACCATTATACAGTTCCATAAACTACATCGAATCATACTAAGTTCTGATTTTTTCTGCAAATCATACGTTTCAATAATAAATTTTTTTTTATTACCCCTTCACCTGTTGTGGAGTCTACATATATCTGACAGGATGTTGAAGTTTCAAAATCATATATAAATTTTTTTCACCACAACTCCTTCTCCATCATCGCTGTTCTAATTAATTCACAATATCAGATCATATAATTCTCGAAACTGACTCAAATTATTCTGAATTAATCGTTTTTTCTCCAAGTGCCGTCCCCGAAATCTTTCATTCTATGAGAATAATTCATCCAAAATAGTTCCTCCTTGACCACCTTTGTGGAGTTCAAACATTATTTGAAAACATGTTGATAATATAAAATAATATCTCATCGTTAACCATACCCCGCACCCCTCCATTCTAATTAGTTCATAATAATCATATATGTTATCTTGATATAACCAGGATCAAGTTATATATTTTACACATAAATTATTCATAACATTCATAATCTAAAGTTGTGGTAAACAATCAAAAAATAATGTTTCGAAAAGCACACACCTTTTACACATATAACAATTCTTCAACTAGACAGTTGAAGAATTGTTATTAGACAATAAGATAACAACATTCCAACATCATATTTTAAATATAAAAAGTCTAACTTACTCAGAACCGAATCACAATTTCGATAGAAAAGCTATTAACCGAGAATCTAGCGAACGAATAATAGAACGCTGCATACATCCTGTATTTGTATACCTAGCGAGATGACGTCATTACGAATAAGTAATAGAACAAACGGATAATTTACAAACAATGGTATCGACCTGATGACCTGTCATCAAGCCCTTCCAAACCTTTCGACAGGGAATTCAAAACACTATGAAAATCCATGAAGCTGTCAGAGTAAATATGGTGCTGTGTGGAGAGTTTCAGATAGCCAATAAAATTCGGAAGGAGAATGATTATTACAAAACATCTAATTCGCCTTTATACTGAGATACAAACCTTTCAACACGAGGAAAAAGCGAAGAAAATTTGGTGCTTGTATATGTTGACTGAATGGTTAAAACTTCGAAACTGACACAATAAATGACAACAATCATGAAAAATTCATAAATAATGTTGATAATCTCTAATAGATGTCGACACTAATGAAAATCTCGTTTAATATTCGAGAAACTCTGTTGATCATGCATTATAAGATTACAAACTTTTGTATATTCGATATTCGAGAAGGTCAAAACGCTCTTTTGTTACTTCAAGAGTCTTCGAGATGATTCTTCAATTGATGAACAATTGGAGAAATTTCATCCGCCGATTTGAAAAAATATTTTCTCAATATTTTCAAATGAAGAGAAACAGAAAAATCGATAAGAGTTGTCATGAATGAATGAATGTTGACAACATTTTCTGTTTCTCTTCATTTGAAAATATTGAGAAAATATTTTTTCAAATCGGCGGATGAAATTTCTCCAATTGTTCATCAATTGAAGAATCATCTCGAAGACTCTTGAAGTAACAAAAGAGCGTTTTGACCTTCTCGAATATCGAATATACAAAAGTTTGTAATCTTATAATGCATGATCAACAGAGTTTCTCGAATATTAAACGAGATTTTCATTAGTGTCGACATCTATTAGAGATTATCAACATTATTTATGAATTTTTCATGATTGTTGTCATTTATTGTGTCAGTTTCGAAGTTTTAACCATTCAGTCAACATATACAAGCACCAAATTTTCTTCGCTTTTTCCTCGTGTTGAAAGGTTTGTATCTCAGTATAAAGGCGAATTAGATGTTTTGTAATAATCATTCTCCTTCCGAATTTTATTGGCTATCTGAAACTCTCCACACAGCACCATATTTACTCTGACAGCTTCATGGATTTTCATAGTGTTTTGAATTCCCTGTCGAAAGGTTTGGAAGGGCTTGATGACAGGTCATCAGGTCGATACCATTGTTTGTAAATTATCCGTTTGTTCTATTACTTATTCGTAATGACGTCATCTCGCTAGGTATACAAATACAGGATGTATGCAGCGTTCTATTATTCGTTCGCTAGATTCTCGGTTAATAGCTTTTCTATCGAAATTGTGATTCGGTTCTGAGTAAGTTAGACTTTTTATATTTAAAATATGATGTTGGAATGTTGTTATCTTATTGTCTAATAACAATTCTTCAACTGTCTAGTTGAAGAATTGTTATATGTGTAAAAGGTGTGTGCTTTTCGAAACATTATTTTTTGATTGTTTACCACAACTTTAGATTATGAATGTTATGAATAATTTATGTGTAAAATATATAACTTGATCCTGGTTATATCAAGATAACATATATGATTATTATGAACTAATTAGAATGGAGGGGTGCGGGGTATGGTTAACGATGAGATATTATTTTATATTATCAACATGTTTTCAAATAATGTTTGAACTCCACAAAGGTGGTCAAGGAGGAACTATTTTGGATGAATTATTCTCATAGAATGAAAGATTTCGGGGACGGCACTTGGAGAAAAAACGATTAATTCAGAATAATTTGAGTCAGTTTCGAGAATTATATGATCTGATATTGTGAATTAATTAGAACAGCGATGATGGAGAAGGAGTTGTGGTGAAAAAAATTTATATATGATTTTGAAACTTCAACATCCTGTCAGATATATGTAGACTCCACAACAGGTGAAGGGGTAATAAAAAAAAATTTATTATTGAAACGTATGATTTGCAGAAAAAATCAGAACTTAGTATGATTCGATGTAGTTTATGGAACTGTATAATGGTATATTATAAAATCAAAAATATGGATAAATGATTTTGAAATTTCAACATCCTGTTGGATATGTGTTACTCATCAAGAGCTAAATTTGTCCAGACTTTGGAGATATAAGCATTTGAAAAAAATGTGGACTTGTGAAATTTTCGAATGAAAAAACGATGAATGCTTGAAAAGAAGATTTTTATTACTTATGACATAATGTCGATAGAGGTACACCTCTACGAAAGTTGAGAAATTATAGTTTTTTTTAAACTATTTTTGATAGAAAAATACCATGGACAGTTATTGTGTTTTGATTCTCTGTTTTGAAGATATAGTCCCCTATTCCTGATTGTTTGAAAAGAGAATGTTGCACGAAAGGTTTGACCTCAACATATTTTTTTTTTATTAGATGAAAATATTATGCGTAGATTTATTTTTAATTGAATACGAAAAAAAAAAAATGTTTCAATATTTATTAGAAAAGTATAATTCATACATATAATATCAATCTGATACTAATATCTTGATAAGTCACACCAGCCTCTCGTAGTTGTTCCACTTAAAAATGACTTATTCTAGATGTATCTTCAGAATATCTTTTTCTATACAGTGTACACAACTCATCATTAATTTCGGGAAAATGTTTATCACTACTAACTTCATGAGGATATCTAGTATTCGATGTTAAATAATTTTGTTCTTAATCCTTTGGTCTATTACAATTATATTTCTGATAGATTTTTCACAGTGTTTTTCGAAGTATCATTTGTAGTGAATTTTCTTCCGTGCACTAGACAACTGATTAAATTTTTTCATGTATATTGAGGTGTCTGCTCAAGTTATTCGATTGACTGAATTCTTTCCTACAGATTCCACAAGTATAAAACCTGCTGTTTTCGAAGGAAATCTCATAATAATGGAAATATGATGTGTATTCACTTTTTATTTTTCAATGATGTAAAAATTGGTTCTAATATTGATATATTCCAATAGATGTCAGTACTCATCATAATCTTGTTTTATAATACTCAAAGATTCCATCTCATTTCGAATAAATAGAAGATCTATATCCTATTCTTGTTTACAGCTTGTTACCTGACCAGGGAATATGTTATCCTTAGCTGCATTCATTGAAAAGATCGCAGCTCTCCTCTGCTACTTCAGAATTTCTCCAGATAATTCTTCATCAGATGAAGAATTAAAAAAATGTGCTATTGCCATCAGACGTTTGACAAAAAGACTTAGAAATACTAAATCAATCGGAGAGAAACAGAAAATATTGTCAACATTGAATCATGTTAAATCTTATCGATCACAATTGAAATCGAGACATCGGAAAGGTGGTGAATATTCTAGAAGAAATGAGACAGCTTGGAACAGAGTGCAATGGAATGATTCTATATCAGCATTCGATAAACGCATAAGAACAGGAGTGATTACTAATTTGAAGCATAAGGATCCTAAGAAATTCTTGGTGGACTGCGAATCAATTTTTCGAAGAAGAATTCAAAATGCTTTGAAAATACATGAAGCTGTTAAAGTAAATATGATATTTTGTGGAGAATTCGAAATAATGAAAGCCGTCCAGCTACGGAAGGAATATAAATATTTCAATACTGCCAATTTCCCAATATATAGAGATACTAATATTACTGAATGGTTCAATAAGAATGTATTGGCACCTCTTCTTAAAGATCTAGAGGAATTTCTTGAGAGGGATAGTGGATGGACTCTCACGAATGTTGTTAACTTAGGAGTAAACATAAATAAGTTCACACCTCAACTCGGATCATCCTACATCGAACTTCCCGCTGAAATTAAACGAAAAGAAGCTTGCATTAACGTGAGAAATGACGATGAGGCTTGTTTTGCATGGGCTGTGACTTCTGCTTTGTATCCTGTTATGAAACACCCTCAACGAACAACCAAATATCCCCATTATTCCAAAGTTTTAAAGTTGAAAGGAATACAGTTTCCAATGACGATGAAGCAAATACCGAATTTCGAGGAACAAAACCAAATATCTATCAATGTCTATGTTCTGAAGAAAGAAGAAAATTTCATCACCTTACCAACTTACCTAACTAAAAACAAGATGGAAAGACATGTCAACCTACTTCTGGTACAAGATCGCTATACGGAAGATGATACTCCTGTTAGATATCATTATGTATGGATCAAAAATTTGTCACGACTCGTATCGAACCAATTAAGCAAAGAAGAGCATAAAAAATTCATTTGTGATAGATGTTTACACTATTTTCGTACAAATGAAAAACTTTTGACTCATTCAGAAGATTGCAGCAAAATGAATAGGACAGCAATAAAGATGCCGAAATTAGGGGAGAATATACTGAAATTTAAAAATCATAATAATAAAGAGAGGGCACCTTTCATCATTTATTCGGACCTAGAAAGCATATTGAAACCTGCAATTATAAAAAATAATTATCAAGAACACAAAGCTGCAGCAATTGGATACTTTGTTAAATGTTCTTATGACGATTCTTTGAGCTTTTATCGGTCATATCGAGGTCTTGACTGCATGAAATGGTTCGCTGATGAGCTGAGCCAGTTTGCTGAAGATGTTGAAACTGTTTTCATTTGCCCCTATGATATTAAAATGTCTCCGCAGCAGGAATCCGAATTCCAAAAAGCAACCCACTGTCACATATGTGAAGGTGTTTTCAAACCTCAAGATAAAAAGGTTCGAGATCATAATCATCTCATTCCCGAAAATAATTATCGTGGAGCAGCGCACGAAGGATGCAATATCAATTACAAGGATAGTCATATTATACCAATAGTATTTCACAACTTGAGTGGATATGATGCGCATTTCATCATAGAAGATGTTGCAACCAGAATGGAAGGAAACATTGATTTACTTCCGATTACGAAGGAAAAATATATTAGCTTTACAAAAAATTATGAAAACTATCGAGTTAGTTTTCGATTCATTGATAGTTTCCGATTTATGGCTTCCTCTTTAGATCAGCTAGCGTCCTACATGAAGGAATTTCCCAACCTCAAATCTCAATTTCTTGAAGAACCAGAAGAACGCATAAATCTTCTCACGCAAAAGGGGGTGTTGCCATACGATTATATTGATGCTATTGAACGGTTCGATGAAACTTCTTTACCACCAATTGAGGAATTCTACAATAAATTGGATGATAAAAGATGTCCCAGGAGGAAATATATGAGAGCTCAACTTGTATGGGAAGAATTTAAATGCAAAAGCTTGGGCGAATATTCAGATCTCTATATGAAGACTGATATTCTACTATTAGCTGATGTATTTGAACAATTTCGAACAAGTTGTCATGTGACATATGGATTGGATCCTGCTCATTACTTCACCTTACCTGGCTATACATGGGATGCGATGTTGAAGTATACTCAACAAGAAATGGAACTTCTCACTGATATTGACATGTTTATCTTTGTCGAACGAGGAGTTCGTGGAGGATTGACTCAGATTTGTGGAAAACGTAGAGCTCATGCGAATAATAAATATATCCCTAATTATGATCCGAACAAACCGCAAAATTACTTGATGTACTTTGATGTTAACAATCAATATGGCTGGGCAATGTCTCAGTATTTACCATATGGAGGTTTTCAATGGAGTGATACAAATATCGATGTCACTCAAATTCCTGATGATGGTCCACAGGGGTATATTTTGGAAGTTGATCTTGAATATCCCAAAGACTTACATGATTTGCATAAAGATTTACCATTCTGTCCAGAACATATGAACTGTAAAACTCGAACACCTAGAGTAGCTTCTCAACAAAACGTTAAACTTATGGCTACATTACATTCAAAACAGAAGTATATCATTCACTATCGAAATCTGAAACAGGTTTTGAAAAATGGGTTGATTCTGACTAAAATACATCGGGTGTTGAAATTCAAACAATCTGCTTGGTTAAAACCATATATTGACATGAATACTGATTTGAGGAAGAATGCTAAGAATGAGTTTGAGAAGAATTTATTCAAGTTGATGAATAATGCTGTCTTTGGTGAGTTTAATTGAAAATGATATTTTATTTATTATTGCTTTGCACTTCATAAATTTATATATACTTTCTCATTGTTACAGGAAAAACGATGGAGAATATTCGGAAAAGGGTTAATGTTCACCTTCTTACAAAATGGGTTGGGCGTTATGGTGCTGAAGCTTATATTGGTAAACCAGAATTCAAGAATTGTACTATTTTCAATGAAAACTTGGTGGCTGTTGAGTTGCATAAGCTACAGATTTATATGAATAAGCCAATTTACGTGGGGATGAGTATCCTGGATTTAGCGAAAACAACAATTTATAATTTTCATTATGACTATATGAAGTACGTTTTCGGAGACCGCTGTAATGTACTTTATACTGATACCGACTCGCTCATTTACGAGGTATTTGAAGATTCATATGATATTATGAGAACCGATTGTCTCAAATATTTTGATACATCTGACTATCCTAAGAACAATCCTTATGGAATTCCACAAGTTAATAAGAAAGTACTAGGAATGATGAAAGATGAAAATAATGGAATACCAATGACCGACTATGCTGCTCTGAGATCGAAACTATATACAGTCAAGAATGTTACAACTCATGATAAACTAGATGAGAAAAGGCGTCAGTGGGAGAAAGATGAATATGATCCTGAGGAGATTGAGTCCATGATTCGAAATTATGGTGTTACCAAGAAAGCAAAAGGAATCAAAAAATGTATTGTGAAGAATAAAATATGTTTTGAAGATTATATAGAATGTTTGGAGACATGGAGACATAAAACAATTTCTCAAAATTTGATTCAGTCGAAAAATCATCATGTCTATTCCCTTACTCAAGATAAGATTGCGTTGAGTCCGGAAGATGATAAACGTTATTTACAACCCGGAACGTTCAGCACTCTACCTTGGGGCCATTATTCGTTGGATGAATTTCCTAAAAGAAAGAGTAATGGAAATGAGGAACTCAGCAAGAAGACTTCAATCCTAGAAAAATATTTGACAATGTGATTAATTTTTTTTTTTCATTTCGAGCGTTTCTTACGATATAACAAATTGAGATTCATACAATTTGATATGTTGAAACTAATTATATCATCCTCATATAATGATAATGAACTATACAAAAAATATTAAGAAAGTTATTTCCTATGAAACTGCATCACCCTGTATATAATATTTCAATAAACACAATTTTACGATTTTTTTTTTTCATTTTTTTCCCATAAATATATCTACTTATACTACCTATACATAACTCTAATATATGAGTATATCGAAACAAAATATATTGAACTTTATATTTGATGAAACACTCAGTATAACTAGAACAATGAGGAATAAGTAATTAGATTTTGAAAAAAACAATGATATGTCTAACCACAATCCATGTATTGAATATTTTCCCACTCACTCGGCCCGTGATCTGTCCCTACCGAACGACCTTGAACGAGGTTTCAAAAGGGTACCAAAAATTGCAGAATGGACCTTAGAATTCCTTATGGAGATTTACATGTAAAAATGGTCGAAATTGGGCCCGAACCGGTGTTGCATATCTACTCAGGCGCCTTTGAAGTACATCAAGCAATTGAATTGCGAAATGAACTTCAGGAACTATTGAAGAAAGGATGCTTCTCTTTGAAAAAATGGTCTAGTAACAGTCCAGGTGTTCTGACGGGATTACCTATTGATCATATCGAGTCGCAGGTCGCTTTCGACGATGATTCGGTCGGAGTTAAAATCTTAGGCTTGAGATGGGTTCCCAAAACGGATTCATTCTGTTTCAATGTTACTAAATTCGATGGGACACCGACTAAAAGATCGGTTTTATCTTATATCGCTCGTATTTTTGATCCAGTCGGATTTTTGGCTCCCGTAGTAATTTCAATGAAAATTTTCATACAGAAAATGTGGACAGAAAAGCTAGGTTGAGATGACTCTATGCCCACTTCTTGTACTGATGAATGGTCAAGACTAGTTGATAACATTCAATCACTGTCGAATATAACGATTCCACGTTGCATTATTTCGTCACCTCAATGTCAAGTCATTCTGGCTGGGTTTTGCGACGCATCAGAGAAGGCTTACGCAGCCACTGTGTATCTATCAGTGTCTATAAACAATTGCATCTCATCACATTTATGGGCTGCTAAAACTAAAGTTGCTCCTCTAAAAACAATGTCTGTTCCTCGCTTAGAATTATCTAGTGCGGTTTTATTGGCCAAACTTGTAAAAAATATTTTGAGTCATAAATTTCCTGTTCCAATCAACGAAGTTCGATTGTACTCAGATTCACAAATTGTTCTTTCATGGATATCCACGCCTCCACATCAACTTAAAACGTTTGTCGCGAATCGGGTTGTCGCAATAAACGATTATTGTCCTGATGCATCCTGGCATCATATCTCAACGGAGTCAAATCCTGCTGATTTGCCCTCAAGGGGTCTCACCCCTCAGCAGTTTCTGGTTTCTGAAACTCATCAATTTTGGATGAGTGGTCCTCCATTTTTGACCACTGCTTTTTCCAGCTGGCCTGCTTCGATTGCCAATTTAAAAACGCCCTTACCCGAATTGAAAACTCAAATTAATGTTGCTACTACAGAAGAGCGACCTACTAATCCGTTTTTGTTAGTAATAGAGAGTTTCTCCAGTTTGAACAAAGTAAAACGAGTAGTTTCGTATATACAGCGATTCATTTTCAATTGTCGTGCCAAAATGACATCACAATTGCGATTGTCTGGACCCATTTCTCAGAATGAACTGAGCGATGCTTTGAATTCAATCCTATTGATCACACAGAATCATTACTTCACCGAATTGCGCAAAAATTTGGAGATGAATAAGCCTATTGCAAAGGCTCTGAGAACTTTGAATCCTTTCGTTGATTCTGTGGGATTAATCAGGGTGGGCGGAAGACTGCAATTTTCTTCTTTGTCTCAGGAGGCTAAGCATCCAATTTTACTGCCAAAAAAATGTGGCATTTCACGATTAATATGCCATCATTTTCATTTAAGTGCGCTTCATTCTGGACCAAATACCACAATGAGTTTGATCCGCCGTAGGTTTTGGATACTTTCCCTAAGAGGTTTGGTTAGGGCATATATTAGAAATTGTGTCACCTGCACCAGATTCAGGGGTACCACATTTCAGCCATTAATGGCACCACTTCCTGCTTCCAGGGTTAACATTTCATGTCCTTTCAGTAAGGTTGGCGTAGATTTCGCAGGGCCTTTTTCATATCGTTCGAATAACGCTCGAAAACCGACAGTTCTGAAAGCTTACCTTGCCCTGTTTGTATGTCTGGTTACCAAAGCCATACATTTGGAATTAGTTTCGTCTCTTACTGTTGAGGCCTTCATCTCAACATTAGATCGCTTCATTGCTAGACGAGGTTTGCCAAAGGAAGTTTGGTCAGACAATGGCCGTAACTTTGTCGGCGCGGCGCGGTATTTCGCCGATGTTTCTCAATTTTTAAAGAAAAATAATGAGATCTACCGTAATATGTCAAACAAATCCATTACGTGGAAGTTCATTCCCCCATATTCACCTCATTTTGGTGGTATATGGGAAGCTGGCGTTAAGTCCGCCAAACGATTACTCAACAAGATGTGTTCTACCGCTTGCACTTATGAAGAACTTTCAACTCTTTTTGCTCGAATTGAGGCGGTGTTGAATAGTCGACCGATCTGCCCGATATCCTCGGATCCTTCTGACTCCGTGGATTATTTGACTCCTGGGCATTTTCTCATAGGTGCACCCCTCTTATCCCCACCGGAAATTATGTATGATGATGAGAAGTCGCACCTCAAAAGATGGGAACATCATCGAAGAATGTTCCAACAATTTTGGAAAAGATGGTCGAATGAATATCTGCACACAATAACGCAGCGTAGAAAGTGGCATGATGATAATTCATGCCCATCCGAGGGAGATATAGTTCTCCTAAAGGATTTCAGTTCTAATCCTGCCACTTGGCCTATCGGGAGAATTGATAAATTATTTGCCGGACCTGATGGTATAGCTCGCGTTGCGTCCGTTAAAACTTCAACAGGTCAATATACGAGATCACTAACAAAGTTGGTGCCTCTTAAGGTATAATTTCATATTGTTTCTTTGCTCTTTTGGGGTTGTTTCATTCGTATTTGGCTTGGTTTTTTTTTTTTGTAAAATTACGTTAATTTTAGGTGGGCGGTTTTGTTCACGCAAAGTGAACGTTCGCAAATTTTTCATTTTCATTCACAGGTTCTAATTCCTGAATTCGTTTCATTCATTTATATCGGCGGAAAATATTAACACCAGCTGTGAATCTTGTCACCCCGCGCATCTCCTGCGGTTGAATGAATTATTGTGCACATGATTTTCAACAGTTAGTATGCATCTTCACGTACAATACGAAAGATTGACATATGTGCCTTTTTTTTACTGCTTCCATTCTCGCGAAATTGATTTAGTTTTCACAATTTCCGAAAATCATTGTATCCTGTTTCCACTTCATCGATTTCAAAGTGAAATTAAGTTGAATTTAAAAACATTATCAGTTTATTGAACATTGAACAAAAACATTGGATCGAGTTAGTTCGCCTTTGGCGGTGTCGTGAAAGGTGACGATCCCAAGGACAAGTGGAATTTGATCAACATTTCAGCACATCATTACAAGGACCTTCCACCCCGGTTCAGTTTGTTGAGCTCAATCAATCTGCTTCTGGAGCGTGAGTACAATCATAAGGTCCATCTTCTCATCTTCATCTACACAAGGGTAAGAATCGATATTGTTGATTCAATCGCATTTGTCCTTATTCGTGATTTGTTGGGATTTTCTTATAAATAAAATACAGTCCATTAGTTTCCCAAATATTGAAAACGTCATAATTACAAAGTTTCAAAGGGTTGAACCACTTCAGTTATCAACTGAATTTTCCCCAACATACTAAATAACTCAAAAATTATTAATTTTAGGAGTATCAACATAACATAATAGAACATTATCATCATTTTTCTTCGCAGAATCCAACGCAATCATGAAAAAATAGGGTTCTAATTTGAAAAACGAAAGTTATAGGCCAATCTTAATCCCAATTTCTGACCGAACATTTGGAACACCCTGTGACGAGTTTTTCAAAATTCCTAATATGTAAAATATTTCCACTGTTTTCGACTACAAGAACGTGAAAACAGTTTGTGCTTAAGATATCTAGATTAGAAATAGCAAACATTATACCGAATATTCTCATCTACCTTTTTTTGTTTAGTTTTTTTTTGATATTTCGGAAAGTAATTTGACGAATGCAACGATTTTAGTATTCAAGTGTGTGTCACTAGTGAGTTATTGGAATGATTTATCTTCTATGACCAAGGTCATAGTTGAAATGAAACAGATTTAATGAATTTGAAGCTACGTACGACATAAAATCAGAAAATCCTAAATAACTCAAGAATTATCAATTTTAGGAGCATTCACATGTTAGAATGTTATCTTCATTTCTCTTCGTACAATCCAACGCAATCATAAAAAAATAGGGTTCTAATTTGAAAAACGAAAGTTATGGGCCAAACTAGATCCCAATTTTTGACCCAACATTTGGAACACCCTGTGATGAGTTTTTCAAAATTCTAAAAATGTTCAATATTTCCACAGTCTTCGACTTCAGAATTGTGAAAAAGGTTTGTGCCTAAGGTATCTAGATTAAGAATAACAAACATAATACCGAATACTCTTTTCTCTCTTTTTCTTCAGGTTTTTCTCGATATTTTGGAAAGTATTTCGAAGAATGCAACGGTTGGAGTAAGAATGAATTCAGAATTGCATACTCTGTCAAATTCGATAACAAAAAGACAGAAAAAAATAAGTTTGAAAATTTTTTTTTGCTCCCTGTATAACTGAAAGTGGTCAGGCTCTAAGAATATTTTAGCTCGGTAGATAATGTCAAACAATATCATAATCCCAATTTTCAGATTTCAAATAACTCTAGTTCTCCAGAAACGCCTAATAGGCCGTCGACCTTGGTACACCCTGTATATATTCTTATGAAAAAGAGAGCTCAAATAATACAATAAATGTTGAAACAAAAAGTACCTAAGCTGAGGTAAAAAAAGAACGGGGTATCATAACATTCTTTGTATGAAACTATAGAATCATACGATACTATAAACACTAGTATCATACGATAATATACAGCCAGGGGAAAAAACCTCAGCCGAAAAAACCTGCCTCCCCGTAAACAAAATAACATAAAATATCAAATAGCAGGAAAATCTTGAAAGACATCAGTGTGATCATCTTCATGTTATCCGTCGATGGGCTCGGATACACAGATTCTTCCCAAAACGACTCGTAATTCTTAATCTGAAATGAAAAAAGACAAAAGCAGAAAAGAAACCGATTATTCAGAATAAATCGAATGGATATTGGAAATGCATTTGCTACTTTAAAAAACATCAATATTAAGATTTCTTGGCCAAATAATGTTCGGAGGTTTATAAATATTTATGACAGAAATGTCACAAAATTTGAAAGAAATGAAAAAAAAAAACTCCATCAATTTTCCCTTTCCCAATCTGTTGAAAGTTACGAAACTGATAATTTTTCAACATAACAAGCTAAACTTGTAAGAAATCAATTAATACATAACCTTTCAACTGTCCTCTTTCACGAGGATTTTTTTTCTGTTGCCGTGTGGGTTTCTTGCAGAAGAATCTCTTTGATACCATGTTCATCAGCTAATTTGGAGACGTAATCACACTTGTCTTTCGAAATTTTTTCTATATTAAAATTCAAAATCCACAAATTGTTGCTCTCTGGTCGTGAGGGTTTTTTCAAACCAGATGATTTTTCGGCACTTCAGATGTTTGAGGACCGCTACGGGACCCCAATGAAAGGCAATCATCGCCCATAGATAAACCAAACATGTTATAACACAAGAAAACAGAATATTTTTCAGAACCAAAAACTAAGACATATTACGAGAATTGTCATTCTGACAATTATAAAAACCATTAGATAACCTTCAGTTTTCCTTCAATGCACGGTTGGAAAATTTTCGATGTTTCCGCCCTCCCAAAAATTTGGTTTCGTCTCGTTGCTGGACATCTTTAACGATATTCAATGAAGAATATTATACCTCTGAAGAACAATAATGCTTTCGGGGTATAATATGAAAGTCTATGTTTTCGTTAGTTTGTTTATTTGTCTTCAAAGAAATCGGGAAGCAAATGTCCGGTTTGATTTGTGGAATTCATTCTAATATACTCAACGAAGAAATGGGGCAAATATAGAATTTTCATGAACAAGTTGTTATATGAACCATTTGATTGATGGCTTTTACGGACGACGCTGGATGAACTACAAGAGATAGTGGAACTCGAAAGAGACATTTTTGTAGTGTAAGAAAATTTATACATAAAAGTCCGCGACTACATATGTCTAACTTTCATCGGGGATAACCCTCGATAACCAATTTTAACATATTCAATTCAATCCAAATCAATGTTTAATTTGAAGGGACCTTTTGACTGGTATGGAATGAATTAAAATTTAAATAAATATGACTGTTATCATTCCTTATAAAAAATGCTTTTCAAAGCATAGTTTCCTGAAGAATATTTCCCGGGATATGACGAGAGGCTGAAATAAAAATTTAGACAAGAAATAAAATTTACGATCTTTCGTAACGAAGCCTTCTTTTCATCTTCCAATCGTGCGGTACAGGGCACAGATTTGTAACGTAGGATTGATCTTTACCTCTTTGACCACCTTACAGATTTGAGAATAATGCATTTTTCAGTTTCAAAGTACCTGTGATTAAGATAAATGCAGCAACAACTTCAGAATTATTTACGGATCTGATATTCGGTGACACACAGATAAATCGTCTGCTACAGATGAAAAGCAGAATTCACCCATGAATCGGAAAAAATTGTACAGGGTAATTAGGTTTGAGTTTGTAATAAGATTCATTCCTGAATATATAAGATAAATATTCCGAGATCCAGCCAATCACCATTCTGAATGAATGACGCTGTATATTTCGTTTGAAATTCCTATGTTTTGTCCAAAAAATTGTAATCAAAGTAGGTACACATAAATGTTTTCGTCATATTGAGGTTAATTCTGATGTGAATATCGGAATACCATATTCTCAATATGATTGTTGACAGATCTAAAACTTAGAATATGTCTGTGTACTAAATACATAATATATGTATATGCATTGATAATAATTCTCGGAGTTTGAGATGAATCAATAGATTTTGAGCAAAATATGAAATAGGTACTCACTTTATATTTTTTTATCGTTGCAATGCGATGAAAAAGTTTCAACGCTGAAAATAGATTAAAATATATAATTCAAACCTATTTTAATGACCAGGAAGATATAGAAATATTTTATTCAGAAAAAACAAATGATTTAAAATAGGTATATTGTATTTGTGCAATAAAAAACAATGACAAAATGTCAAATCAAAATGATAATTTTTAAATAAGAGTTTCTGCTTCGACAAAGAATCTAAGTTAATATATCAATCTGATGATACGTGTATGTACACGTACACGTCGTTTCCATATCAGTAGTTTTTCGTGTTAAAATTCCAGGAATCATGAGTACCTGAACCAGAAGTTGGACAGAACTCGGAATAAAATGAAAGTTTCCTCAAACGTCTGATAGACCATCACGGTAAATCATCCTGGATGGGATAAATTAATATTTCAAATCACGAAATATATTTATTTCACTACCTATTCAACGGGATATAATGGATATTAGCCTGAAATATCATTATCTAATAAAGCACAGGTGGAAAGTTTCCACCGTTTCGGATATACAGTGTGACACACATGGTACACCCCCATTTTCTCCTTTGTTTCTGTAGCTATCTTTTTGAAATTTGGAACATTGAATATACTCACTATAAGACACTTTTTGACATATCCATAAAAAAATCCAATTTCAAATTGTTGTTTGTGTTCGATAGCTACCTTGTGATTGAACCGAGAAGATACTTAAACTTGTCTAAACTCCATTATCGTGTTCGTATTGGTTATACAGAAAAAAAGTTGATATGGATGGATACCCCACCGATGGTACTTTCAAATGACGTCAGAGTAGCATTATGCTACCATTTGACAAAACGGAGTTTCGAGTGAAAGAAGGTTTTGATTTACTTCTTTGGTACGTATTTCGAACCACGATACTTTTTAAATCGAAATTACTATAGTGTAGCATTCTTCTTCTTTTTTCATGTGCCTTGTCCGGTCTCCCTGACGTTGGCGATCACCAAGGCAAAAGCCGTACGGTCCTCCGCCAGTCGAAAAAGTTCACCAGCTCTTCTTATTCCAGTCCAATCCCGTATATTGCTCAGCCACGACTGTTGCCTCTTCCAACTCCACGGCGCCCCTCAATCTTGCCCTTCAATATTAGTTGTAACAGATTTTACCTCTCAAAATATCTCCAAGATATGATATCTTCCAGCATTTTACGGTGTTCAAAAGTTGCCTTCCGATGGTTGCTCTTCGAAGTACATTCTCGTTTGTAACATGTTGTGTTCACGGAATACGAAGCATTCTTCTGTGAAGCCCCAGGCTGACTCTAACTAAGGGGTGAAAGAGTATCAACTCAATGATAGCTCTATCACCAGGGCCTAAACGTAGACTACGCGACGAAATACTGCGTAGCAGTATCCCAGGTCTAGCGCGTATTGGCGCACCTAACAAAAATGAGTTGAAGAACAGAAGGTGGGTATATCTGGCGAGAAGGTCCATGAGCCCGGAAATAAGGACACCGGCCCCTTTTCCTCAAGATAGAAGATTCTGTCTGGTGATCCTCAGAAATGGGGAAACAACCAAGCGAAAACCCCCACGTAGACTACGAGATGTAATGTTAAAAAAAAATAACGAGAAAGTATAAATTCCGGATATCACCCCCCTTGTCGAACAGCACAGGAAAACTTGCCGGCCACGTAGACAGGTGAAAAAGATGGATCTTACCAATCCTGTGGATTCCTGGTCTCAACACAACACTTGAGTCCTATCTCGTTCGTTGGGACTATCGAAATCGCAGTCTGAAGAATTTCACGTTCGAAATGTGAGGAATTACAAATGGCACAAAACTCCTCGGAATTAACCACTCGGAAAACTCAACTATCGGAATATTCTAGAACTCTCGGAGCTGAAAACTCGAAAACTCTGCGAACTGGCTATCGTTAAATTCGAAATTCGAAAAACTATCGGAGAACTCGAAGAACTGGCTATCGGAAAATTCGAAAAACTATCGGAGAACTCGAAGAACTGACTGTCGTCCTCAAAACTGCCGAATTTATAAGGTCGGTTGGAGGGGGAATATTTCGAGTCCCGGATATCGTGGAAACAATTGCCGCTCCGCACAAAAAACACATATGGTACAGATAACGTCGCCGACTACCGCGAACGTAAGTTTTTTCTACATAGGTAGAAATCTGAAATTGGCTTATTAAATTTTCACGATATGAAACTCGAAATAATTTCATGTTTGAATGTAAAATTGTTGGAAATTATACAGGATGATTCGAGTAACGAAGTTCATTTCGTCACAATACGAAATGAGAAATAATTTCGTGTTTGAATTTAGAAACAGTTGGAAAATATACAGTATGTTCTTAGTGATGAAGTTCGCTTCGTTACACACCCCCTCCACTTACCGAAAAAAAAACGAAAGTTTTTTTTTCTTAACCTCATCGTCGCAAGCCACCTCGCCATTTGGCGGACTATTGGCACAGAGCCAACAGAACTCCCGGACGAATCTCCAACGGCCAGGGTTGGAGGTTCGTCAGGGGTCGTAGAAGGTCGTGTTGAACCCCCACAAATCTGGTATTCTATCTGTCCGACCCAGCCTCTTGATCAACGCCTTGTCTGGCTCTCGACGAATTCTCCTGGACCGTGGACTTGTGGGTGGATGGCTTCGGGCAGGAACCCTCCTTTAACATGTCCCTCCAGCCTGGACCTAATTCACAGTCTTCTTCCATCAGCAGATCGTACCTGGCTGTCATGGAACCCACCACCTCGGCGTCGATTCGATCCCTAACCCTTTCTGGACATCTCTGTTCTGAAACTTAAAAGGGATTAGTGTCTCTTATTCGGACTTCGTCTATTACGACCGACGATCTCACTCTTGGGGAATCCGAATCCGCCTTGCGGTCTCCTAGAGTAGGACAATCTTGGGGTGTAGCCAACCCTGCTCTCTTGGATGACATAACTACAACAGCATCCTCTTGAACTTCTACGTCCACCCACCTTGAGAATCCACGAAACTTGGTCTCTTCATCGTGGTTCCAGACATGGACGGCATTTCGGTTGCGTACGGTTCAATCTCGTATGCTTTTCTCCCTATATCCGCTGGTTGCCAGCGGATGTTGACGGCTCACCGCTCAGCTCACCTTCGTGATACGGTTTCAAATCCTTCACGTGGATATGACGCAGGTATTTACCTGATGCATCTTTCAAATCGTAAACTACGGGAGACACTACCTTTACAACCGTATACGGACCGGAATATTTGGGGGCCAACTTAGACGCGAAACCACCAACCGCCGACGATAACGGATGTTCTCGGCGCAACACCTTGTCTCCGACTCGGCACGACCACTCTCTCCTCCGGAGGTTGTAATAACGGCTTTGTTGATTAAAAGCTCGGTCTAACTGGAGCCTGACGAACTCCCGCGTCTCTCGTAATCGTTTAAGACGAGTCGCATACTGGTCTACCCCTCGGACAGGTGGTTCTTCGGTCGAATTCTCTGCAACATTCCTCATTCCTTCGGTACGACGGTTCGTTTCGGGAGAGCGGAGCTCCCGGTCGAAGTTCAGGAACGCCGGTGTGAATCCGGTTGATTCATGTTTGGCAGAGTTCAACGCGAACGCCAGTTCTCCAAGATGCTCATCCCAGGAGCGATGGTCTTGCTCACAGAACTGCGCAATCATGGTTTTGATCGTCCTGTTCGCCCTTTCCACTAGGTTGCACTGCGGAGAGTATACTGGAGCGAATCGGTAAATTAGGCACACAATAAAGCCGGGCTTTGACCTGCTCCTCTCCGAACAGTATTCTCGGCTCGTACACCTCTTCAGCGACGACTGAATTCCCGTCAGCCACGGTGGCCAACACGTCTGAAACTGCAGATGGCCAAACGGGTTGGGTTGGGGATGCTGTCGAACGGAACTGTCTCCTCCCCGCGAGGCGGTTCCGTTCTAGTTTTCCGAACATCGGCAATCCTTTGACAAGACACCTTCTTTTCCACATCGGGAACAGAAAATCTTTGGCGTCGCTCGGCACTCTCTCCTAAAGTGTCCCATTTCTCCACAACGCCAACACTGCATCCCATCAGTCCTTACATCAGCGGAACGAACAGTTTTCCTCATGCGACGTGATGGGTTGTCAGGCTGGGCCTGAGTCGAGTCGGACTTCCTGCCTGGCGGCTCCTCGTCGACCCTAGGCGACGCTCCTGGTGCCTCTGGCCTCACAGGCGTCGGAGACTCGACAGTCAGCGTCTGTGACGGTCTTCGACAGGGGCCTTCATATACCAGGTGTGGATCATCAATCAGTCCCTTTCGACTTGGGGGTGGAATGTACTGGTCGGTATTCCACTAGACCAGCTCGAACACCTTTCCTTTGGCCAAAAGTTGCGATTACGTTTTCGTCTCCTGGAAGGCCAACGCCTTCTGCAACGCCGGTAACAGCCGCTTCCTGATTATGGCCACCTATTTTTCTTCGGAGGGTCATTTTACGGTAAGCTTCAGGAAGAGGTTCTGCATCCTGGTGACGAAAAGCAATAGTTTCTCGCCTTCTCCTTGGGTACGTTTCCTGATCTCTTCCAGGAGGGTTTCCTCGTAATCGAGGGGGAGAAAAGCTTCCCGAAATTGTTCCTTGAAATCCTCCCAATCGCTGAAACACCCTCTCCTGGGGATGTACCAGTCCCTAACGTCCTTCCGCAGCAGCTCGAAGATCGAATCCAGCAGGCATTGCTGCGTAACTCTGCGAGTCACCGCTAGTTGCTCGACCTCCTGCAGGAAAGCGTCCACGTCTGCCGACCCGTCGAAGTGTACGTCCCACTTGTACACAGGTATGAACAGCTGACTGGGTTGCTGTTGGGATGTCCCATCTGGTCTCGTTCGGACCTCCTCTCCGGTTCGACCTTGAGGCAACCTTTCCGACTGGCTGGGACGGTCTCGTTCTCTCGGTGCAACCGTATGGGTTTCGTCTTCCTCGGTTGACCTCACTTCTTCTGGCTCCAGAAACGGGAACGAAATCCGCCTAGTTGATTCAGCTACCGCCCTCCGGTTTCCTGGCACCGGTGATCCATACCTTCCCTGGTCACCTGTCCCCCAGAAACTTGTGATGTTCAGCCGTCGACGAACAGCTTCACAAGCCCTGTCGTGCAAATTCCGGAAGAAACTCAACGAAAGACCTCCCTCTTGGTTCTCCGATAGTCTTGTTCGGTTCAGCTGCGTGTGGTTCCGAACGGCTTCTGACTCCCTGTCTGGGTCCGGCGCGACCTCAGCATCCTCCTCGGAGTCGCTTCCGCTTTCAGAGTTCACAGCTCCTGAGTTATCCAGTGGAGGATCCTCGAAAGAAATCAGCGGTTCAGCACCCAACGGCGTGCTCAAAGTGGCCCTGGCTTGGGCTAGCAGTGCGGCGTCCCTCAGCATCTCGTCCGTCTGCCTCCACAACTCAGTGAGCTCTTTGGCCTTTTTCCTCTCCTCCGCTGTCGTCGGCCTCATCTGACTCTGGAAATGGATGAGCCGACTCCGGATGCGGGATTCCTCATTCCTAGCGTTGTCTTCGTCGAACTCTTGAACCTGTTCCATCAGGCTCCTCAGGATTATACCTGCATCTTCCAATTCCTCCTCCATGTCTCTGTCTACGGGACAGAACTGCACATTCTGAGTCAGCGCCCTCCTCAATTCCATTCGATTTTCCTGGACAGTCCTTCCGACCCGCTGGCCACGAGCCCTCAGCTCCCATCTCAGCTCTTCAGCTCTCAACCTGTTCACCTCCATGTCAACCCTAAAAACCTTTCTGTTCGGCCTTATTGTGAAGAAATTACGTAACTGCTCGGGCGCCAAATTGTGACGGCGTTTTCCTCTGGGTTGCGACTTACACCTACCAGTACCTTTCCAAGCTTACTAGGGCGCCAATTACGATGGGTTTTATAAGGTCGCAATTCCTTACGTCGCTCACAGTTGTCCACGATTGATAAGATATTATTTCTTCCACTGAAGAGGAGCGACTTTGAGCTAAATAAATAAAACGCACTTCGACGAGACACAATATATTGCTAAATACAAACTCCTTGATGTCACGTGCAATGCTGCAATTTATTGACGGTGCTACTATAAAACGAATGAGGCAAAAAGCAGCAAATTTGACAATATACACAAAATAGCTACAAAGAAAATTCAACAGAAATGACGGACGGAATAAAATGTAGCGAGGTGAGCGGGCGGCGTATGTAAAGCTGTTAAAATGCGTGATTTGAAAGCAGTTTAGTATGAGTGCGACAGCCAGTAACTTGATTATCTTGATTTCCAGTGAAAAGCATACAATGTAGCGGGTGAAAGGCGGTACACCCTGTCTACCTGTCAACAAGTTGTCCTGTCCTGCGTGCGCACGCGATCTACTGTCCCCTCCCCCTTTACTCGAGTCCTGTCCAATATCCCCCCCAGACAGGCGCAAAGAAAACCCAGGACTGCGCACGTCGGCGCGCCTGCCAAAATGGAGTTTGAACGAACGTTGCGAAATTCGCTGGCCAGATGACAGCTGTAGTGGGGAAATATAGGGCAATTTACCCCTGTCCTCAGGATTGAAGAGTCTGTCTGGTGATCCTTCGAAAGGGGGAAGCAACCAAGCGAAAACCCCCAGGCTGACTCGTATAGCGCGTATTGGCGCACCTACCAAAAATGAGTTGGGGAACAGAAGATGCGTATATCTGGCGAGAAGGACACCGGCCCCTTTTCCTCAAGATAAAAGAGTCTGTCTGGTGATCCTCCGAAAGGGTGAAACAACCAAGCGAAAACCCCCAGGCTGACTCTAACTGAGGGGTGAAAGAGTATCAACTCAATGATAGCTCTATCACCAGGGCCTAAACGTAGACTACGCGACGAAATACTGCGTAGCAGTATCCCAGGTCTAGCGCGTATTGGCGCACCTAACAAAAATGAGTTGAAGAACAGAAGGTGGGTATATCTGGCGAGAAGGTCCATGAGCCCGGAAATAAGGACACCGGCCCCTTTTCCTCAAGATAGAAGATTCTGTCTGGTGATCCTCAGAAATGGGGAAACAACCAAGCGAAAACCCCCAGGCTGACTCTAACTGAGGGGTGAAAGAGTATCAACTCAATGATAGCTCTATCACCAGGGCCTAAACGTAGACTACGAGATGTAATGTTGAAAAAAAATAACGAGAAAGTATAAATTCCGGATATCGCCCCCCTTGTCGAACAGCACAGGAAAACTTGCCGGCCACGTAGACAGGTGAAAAAGATGGGTCTTACCAATCCTGTGGATTCCTGGTCTCAACACAACACTTGAGTCCCATCTCGTTCGTTGGGAATATCGAAATCGCAGTCTGAAGAATTTCACGCTCGAAATGTGAGGAATTACAAATGGCACAAAACTCCTCGGAATTAACCACTCGGAAAACTCAACTATCGAAATATTCTAGAACTCTCGGAGCTGAAAACTCGAAAACTCTGCGAACTGGCCATCGTTAAATTCGAAATTCGAAAAACTATCGGAGAACTCGAAGAACTGGCTATCGGAAAATTCGAAAAACTATCGAAGAACTCGAAGAACTGACTGTCCTCTTCAAAACTGCCGAATTTATAAGGTCGGTTGGAGGGGGAATATTTCGAGTCCCGGAGATCGTGAAAACAATTGCCACTCCGCACAAAAAACACATATGGTACAAATAACGTCGCCGACTACCGCGAACGTAAGTTTTTTCTACATAGAAATTGGCTTATTAAATTTTCACGATATGAAACTCGAAATAATTTTATGTTTGAATGTAAAATTGTTGGAAATTATACAGGATGATTCGAGTAACGAAGTTCATTTCGTCACAATACGATATAAGAAATAATTTCGTGTTTGAATTTAGAAACAGTTGGAAAATATACAGTATGTTCTTAGTGACGAAGTTCGTTCGTTACAACATATCCGTGAATATAATATACACGAGTGTGACGAGAGCACCACCACACTCGATCGCGCGGAACCTCTGACATATAGGACGTTCAGAAATGGTAAAATTATCATCGCAACGTATAGAGGATGTCATGCTGAACCGTTCTGTGTGATTTTCAGCTGATGGTAAAGTGGCATCCGTATATCGGATGCCACATTACCGCGGATGCCACTCTTACCGCGATTTTAACATGGGAGGATGCCAGAATGTACCATATATATATATATATATATATATATATATATATATATATATATATATAATATATATATATATATATATATAATATATATATATATATATATATATATATAATCTATTGAAGGAGATTTGCCGTAAATATCAAATTTTCAAAATCCTTTTTTGGGTACTCGGCATAGGGCTTCAATTTATTCAATACAACATTTGGTCTTTTAACATCTATATTTCGATCCTTAGTTTGGTACCTTTATCAGGATGCTACAAAAATCACATCAATGGGCAAAATTGATACAATTATATAAAAAATCTTACATAGGACCAGTTGTGAAATGAATGGCGAAAGGCAGCATACAATAGAAAACACTTCTCATTAAGATTGAAACATGAATAATTCAACTATCCCGAAAAGTGCATTATAAAAAAGTAAAAACTAAAAATGACATAGCAGAAATGGTCGTGTCAGATAATATAGAATCTGACATAAAAACTTGTCATAAAATTGAGAGAATGAAGATGACTAGGAACATAAAATAGAGTGTTATTAGTATTAGTGATTTGGTGAAACTATTATCAATGGATAAAAGGTAGCTATAAATACTACTGAGTCCTTTAATGACTGCTTTTTTGTTAACTACATTTTTTTGTTCATTAATATAACACATTTCCAAAAAAAGTCTTTTGTCGTTGTTTGTTTCGATGGATAAAATTTTAGTAGTATTAAAATTGAAATTATGACCATTATTCTTTGCGTGTGAAGCCAAGGCACATCTGTCTGGATGAAGGCGGATATCACTTTTATGTAGGCTAATTCTTCTTCTGAGAGCTTTTGAAGTTTGGCCAATATAAACATTCGAACAATCAACACAAGGAATAGAATAAATGCAATCAGATTTAGACATGGTTGGAATTTTATCTTCGAGGCGGGAGAAGAGAAACCTATTAGTGACAACGTTATATTTGGCAATTTTTAAATTCTCTATAATGGAAAAAATATTAATTAGTTTATTAGTGAGTCCTGGCAAAAATGGCAAAGAAGCAAACTTGATTCTAGGGTCCAGTGTAATGACATCTCCTTCTGATCTAGTGGGTTCATGTGTTGGTTCAAGATTATTCGATCCATTTTGATTTGTTGAGGTGCAAAAAATGTGTCTCTTCAGAATACCATGTGGATAACTATTATCTCTTAAAATTTTATATAACGTATTAAGGGAATCATGCTGATAATCAGGATGAGCTATTTTGAGGATCCTATTTTTTAGATTATTGACAACATTTATTTTCATCTGCCAATCATGGTTAGACTTGTAGTGTATATGTTGTGGACCAAGTGATAAATCCGGGCATTTTTCATAATGCCCGGGCATTATGAATAATGACAAACCATTTCGGGCAAAGTGATTAATTATGGTTTGAAGTTTCTTATTTATCACATTGCCCTGACATTATGAATATTGCCCAGTCGTGTTTGGGCAATGTGATAATACACTTCTGTATGGGCGAAGAATGATAATAATAATTTATTAATGACCCTCAAATAATTACAGGGAATGTCAAGCAAAGCTACAATTATATACAGATATATAGCATAACAATATAACAATCATAAATTTCGAAATATAAACATTTAAATGATATACTAACACACATAATCACAGACAAACAAAGAAAGTAATGGAAATGACAACCGCTAGTCTTTATAGATTAGGAACAAAATATGGTGTAAAAAAATTGATCATCTATAGAAGGAGATTTCACTGAGAGAGGTTTTGAGTTAGTCATCTAAATGTGGCGGACAAGGATAAAGTCGTTATAGTTGTAAAGGTGGCTGTGAGTCCAACAAATGCAAAATTATGCAACTCGAAGTAAGCAGAAATTGTTTCAATAAATAATTAGGACTTATTTTGTGTTTTTCTATTTTTTTGAAGTATAAGTCATTTTGAGTTTGAAATCTCTGAGAATGATATCATCTAGGAAGAGAAAGAATATGTTTTTTTTGTGATTATTGTTTTGTTTTTTGTTTCATATATGTTTCCAATAAAATCATGTCAATCATTTGAGGTTTTCTCTAAGTTTTACTATTTGCTCAAAGTAAAATTCATTTCTCTACTTCAGAATGAGTTCATTACACTTCTAAAAACAGTGCTGTGATGAATTCCATAACACCATTGTTTTCAGTTATATTTTTGGTTTTTTGGTTGTCTACATTGACATTCGATCCAATCAGATTCCAACAAAAGTCGATTGTCAATATGACATAATTTGAATTTATTTCAGAATACCTGCAAATCAAATTCAAATCCGATAATGTGTCAGTTTTCGTAACAGTCACACCAACTGCCAAGATACAATACAAAAGTTAATAGGATGTATAATCTCAATTGTTCATTGAATTTCGACAATATTTCATTAAACTTGACTGAAATAGAGAATATATCGTCTAACACTCCTTGCAGAAGGCAATTCCAACACTTATGCTTTCGAATTTCGCATTCGTTAAGTTTGAAGATTCTAAGAATTATATCATCTAAAAAGAGGAAATATTATCTATTTTTGTGATTAATGTTCTCTTTTTTGTTAAACATATGTTCAAAATAAAATGATGAGAATTAAAACCAGGGTTGAATCACTCTGCCCGATATGAAATATGCATTATTAATAATGCCCGGGCAATTTGATTATTTCAATATTTATTATCACATTGCCCTCTCATATTGGGCATTATTCATACTGCCCGGGCATTTTTCATAATGCCCAATTAATCACTTGGTCCATAACATATATATCTACCAGAAGATGTTGGCTTTCTGTACCAATCAAGTTTTATAATGTTGTCGTTTGTACGAATGACTTTAGTATCTAAAAAGGAACGAAATTATCTTTTTCTTCTTCAATGGTAAATTGTATATATTGATTGAAAAAGTTGAAAGTATTCTAGCTCTTGCTTGCCATCCAATGGGATTGTCAAAATCAAGTCATCTACATATTGGTACAAAAAGAAAGGGCGAAATGATAAACGATCCACACAAAATCTGATTAGTACAGTCATGGCTAATGAGGCAAGAATGGGGCTAAGATTGCTCCCCATGGGACATCCAAAAATTTGTGAAAAAAATTCATCCTTGTACTTGAAATATTTTGAATCAAAAAGAAACTTCAAAATTCTGATGAACTCCTCAAGTGGAATGTTAGTAACTGAGCGAATTTTTTTCCATTCAGTGTTGATCGTATCTCTCGTTAAATCCCAAGAGATGTTTGTGAAGAGACTCACTGCATCTAAAGATGCCAAAACATGATCAGCTGGAATTTTCAAATTGTTGACTTTTTCTGAAAACATGAATGAATCTTTGACAGCATAGATGTGAAAAGAATCATCAAATGCTATCTTTAATATATTTGCCACAAATTTGCTGAGATCAGATGTAGGGGAGTTTATAGTTGAAACAATTGGTCCCCAGACGGCACAGAAATATTCCATGCATATTCAATGAATATACCGCTGGCATATTGAGATATTCCAAACATATTCCAAATCTCCCAGGGCATAAGCCTGGCAGATAGCAGGAATATCCAAGGTCACCATGAAACATCTGCCAGGAATATCCCATAATCTTCAAAAATATCTCCATGGCATATGCCATACAGATTCATCTATGAATATCTCCCTTACATATATGCTGGCAATATCTTTTTATCTCCTGATTTGTCCATGCCATATGCTGGTAATATCTTTGTATATATTTAAATATATGTAAATTTTTGTAGCGGTACTAAATAATAATGCATTGATTAGATTGTTTCAAAAAAATTTATTACAGTTTTAAGAATATTTTGTACAATAACAATAATTAACAAAATTATCACATTAAATCATAAAAATGAACATAAAGTAAAAATATAAATATAAATCAACTAGGTATTTTACAAAACAATACTAAGAATAAGTAAAAATTAACATTTGATGAATTAAACTAAAAAATAGGGAAAACACAATGAGGTAATATTTTAAATGATATAAATATTGAACTGTGAACTTCAATTATTTGGTTTGTGAACTAGAGGCGATTTCGATTGACTGGTTCTTGGTTGGTTCATAGATTGGTCCGTCAGTTTTGGACAAACCGCATTCGAATGACATTCTGGTGACGTCTCAAATCAGATGTTTCTCCAAAATTTGAACAGAATTCGAAAGCGCAGTTCGTTTGACGTTGTCATTTATGAACCGAGCGGTCAACCGTTAACCAACCAAAACAGCCATTTGAAATCGACTCATCAGATTATGGGTCGGTTTCACAAATCGAATTACTCGTTTTGAAATTTCTACGAATCGTGGTGGCTCCAGTTAATTAAATGGTACTAACAAAGTTTTGTAAAACCGACCTTATATCTATACAGGGCGTTTCCTTAACATGCGGCAAAAATTCAGGGGGCTGTTCCTTGGACTATTCTAAGAATATTTTGTCCTTTGATGATTTTCGAAAAACCTCTTTGTTTTGAAGATACAGGGCAAACAAAATTTTAGATAATAACATTTCATTATGAAAAATTACATGAAAATTTAACTTAACCTACAAAAACTGTTGAAAATGACCACCTCCAGCCAGCATACAAGCATCCAATCTTCTCCTCATTGACTGCCGAACCCTTTCAAAAACACCAGGATCATTTCTTATTAAGTTACACCCAGCAATGATCCGATTTCGCAAGTCTTCCACATTTTCTACTGGAGTGGTATAAACTAATGATTTTAGATGGCCCCATAGGAAATAATCTAAAGGGTTTAAGTCCGGGGAACGAGCAGGCCATAAATTCATAATAGTGAAAGATAAAATGTTAATTGCTAATACATCACAAAACGAATTCAAATGAAAACCGTGTTTAATCTGTATTCCTTTACCATCTGAACTTATCAATTTTAAGTCAAAAAACTGGCCGTTTTTTATAGTTGTCAAACACATTTAAAAATAAATTGTACCTACTTAGTAAACACAGTGCGGTACGCATTTTTATTTATACTATTATCAATTTTAAAAATATGAAAAATGTTGTTCGCCCTGTATCTTCGAAACAAAGAGGTTTTTCCAAAAACATCAAAGGACAAAATATTCTTAGAATAGTCCAAGTAACAGCTCCCTGAATTTTTGCCGCATGTTTAGGAAACACCCTGTATATCAGCACCTCAGAGGTAAAGTGTGTTAAGTCACATTTTTTCAGACACGACCTATATAGAATATTGGATTCACATTAGTAAATTCTAGCTAGTGGAACACATTTTTGACTCCCTAGGTTTATGAAGACGCCAAGTAATGGCAGTACACATTCTTTGAAACAATTATCGAACTGAAAAATCTCTCATTTGTCTAATTTTGATATTGTGACTTGACACACTTTACCTTTGGGGTGCTGATATAGATATCCGTGTTTATAACATCCCAGGCCTTCCAATTCCCAGTCTCCAGTCCCTTCTATCAACACCCATTCTCCCGGTCTCTCAGACATCGTCTTCTGTATGCCGCTCATCCAGGTAGCTTTTGGTCTTCCCCGCCTTTTTCCTTGGATTTCTTTGATTTTGGCCCTGAAAAAAACCAGTGATTCTAAGATTTTCAAGATAAGAGGCTGTCTACTGCTATAGTAATAGTGGAATCTGTTCTAATTATTTAATATTTATAAACTTACTTTGAATTTTAGTAGGCAGTGTTGGCAATTTATATCGAGGCAACCTTCCTTCTCGAAGACGATCCCTCTTTTTGATTTTTAGGGCCTAAATCCGTATTGATGCCACTAATATTTTCGACCTGTACAGCCTTTTTGCTTGCAGGAACAAAATTACGATATACAGCTTGGGTGAGACTTACTACACCTGAGAAGTTCCTCCACTCATGCTCTTGTAGTTTTTACGTTTGGATTGAAAGCAAAATTTTGGTTAAGCTATCTGCACAACGTAGAGCCATTTTTCAGTAACAAATTTAGTATTTTCATTCTGTTTAAGAACCTCTGAAAATATTAATAAAACATAAAATGGGTTTTATGATCACTGAAATTATTTATATTATACCTTTGAGAACATTGCACAATTTTATTAGGGATGAAAAGTTAGTTTTTGCCTTTTTCCCAACCCAACTAAAATATAGGAAATATCCTTTCTATCACGTCCTCACTGTAAAGTCCTCAATTCTTTGACCTGAAAAAACGTAAATACACATAACCAAAGATAAAGCACTGACAAGTGATTGGCATATTACGAAAACCTTTTTCAAGCATTCCAAATATATAAGAGTACCTACCAACGCTGATTTGATATTCACGCTCCTACAGTCATGCTCTTGTCTGCCTGTCTTATCTTTTATCATGTGCTCGGCTGCATCACAAACTATTTATCACATAATACTCAAACAATAACATATTTTCAACTCCACACACAATTTAATAATTTTTCAATAAGACTCTTTTAACTCATGGAGCTCCATAAGTCACCACCGTGACGGACGACCATTTTGGAAGTTTGGAAAGCTAATCACAGAACACAAATAACCTCAATCCAAGACCACAAAACAAAAATATGAATATTTTGACTGAAAACGTCGTGACGTAATGTTTACATCCATAAGAAAAAGTCAAATCAGTAAAATCGAAATTTGATATTCTTATCGGTAAATTCAGGGATAGAATTGCAGGAGTTAAGAATGGGTAGAGGCCAGAAAATAGTTAATTTTTTATTTATAAAGGAGTAGTTTTATTCCTGTAAAGAAATAATGTCATTGGTATTTCTGTCAGATATTTTGATAAAATTCAAGGAAATATCTAGAAAGGGCGAAAATATGGTGGTGGTGGCCACATAACTTCCTCAACCTACAATGGCTCTGAAATGTTTGAAATGCAATGTATTTGGTTCAATGAAAAGCAAGAAGTATTAAGTTGAACTAGAAAGATTCTAAGTTCCAGACATCTCTGTCACCACAGGGCAGCTTCATGGAAACAAAAATATGAGCAAAAGTGATTCGATCCTCCAGTGGAATAAGCTACTCTCACCTCTGCTGACTAATATTTGATTATCATATATGATTTTTGACAACTTGTCTACGCCCTTTTCACATATCTGCTCGAATATCATATATTGTTTTTCCATTTATTGAAAATATATATTTGATCTCTTTCCTATAAGATCAAAATCATAATGGACCTCTTTTTCTGTTTCATCGAACATTTCAATCATTTAAAAAGTCACTCGACTCTCAGTCGATAGACGATATAGTATAGCATGTCCATTTTTCACAAATTAAAACGTTTAATTTGTTGCCTGCTCTTTCATTTCATTGTATCAATCATATAAATAAATTACAAATCATTGATTCCATTGTTTACTCAGTTTAATAAATAAGATCAAATTATTAAGCGAATAAAAGTGTTATTTTTTAACTTGAATCCAACTATAATTAACTTGATGATAACTGCGATTCCTCGAAAATATAATCTATATAGAAAGTTTGTAGTTCTTTAACAGTTTACTGGGAAATAGCAAACTCATCAATTATTGATGAGTTCGGAACAAAAGCAAAATCGAGGTAGTGGTAGTGCCTACACACAATTATCGTTCAAAAAGGGTTTTGTAACGTTTGTAATATTCCATGAAGATTCATGTATATATACCAATAAATACTATTGAATAATATTCTAAACGCATATCATATAGATATTCCCATAGCATATACCAGACATATCTGGTATGGCATATATTTGGAATATTCCTTTGAGAGCAGATATATTTGATATATATCTGGCATATGCCTCGCATATTGCAATATCTTTTGGCTTAATGGCAGATTGGAGGAATATTCCGGGAATATAGGGTGCCGTCTGGGTCTTAATGGTATACGTTCTTTGTGAATTTTTGGCAAGCCATATATTGTTGGGGAAACTCCTTTATAGATGTTAAGTTTTTTGGCAGTATTACCATCTATGAATTCTTTATCTTTCAGTTCCTTGACTAAAGAATTGTTCTTCGATTGAATTTTAGAAGTTGGGTCAGATGAAAGTTTTTTGTACACCTCCGCGTCTCCAATCAAGGAATTCTTTTTTTCTTCATATAATCGTCTTGAAATTGCAACAGTGATATTTCTTTTGTCTGCCATGGTGACTATAATGTCTCTGTGTTCTTGAAGGTATTTCGCTGTCTTCAGAAAAGTCATGTGAATGGGATTTTCCTGGCACCACATACTATGAATAAAATTTGTGATGGCATTAGTTGATTTAGCTCTTGGTATGTCTTTTATGTCTGAAGGTGCCAAATTCACTAGAACCTCAGAATCTGCTAATATTGATTTGATAGATAAATTTTTTGCTGGGACACTATGTGTAAATTTGGGACCTAGTTTGAAAAGATGTAAAATTTCTTGTGAAAAAACATGTTCAGTTAGATTAACAAACCAGGAATCCTTGACCTTCATATCTTTGAAAAAACTTTTATATAGTGACTCAAATTTATTTTTTAGGATAGAAGTACAATTGGCTGTGACTCTATCGAAAGATTTGGATTGAGTCTGCTTATATTTGATTAAAATATGTTCAGGAAACACTGACTCAAACCTAGCAGAAGTCTTAGCCAAGCTAGCACGCAAAGATTTGATCTTTTTGATAATAATCGAAATTTCCAAATTGAGCAATTTGGAAGCTACCTTATTACCCAGATTAATTGCTCTTCCGATGGAATTCGGTTGAGAGTCCTAGTTGTGAGTGTGGGGAAAATGAGATGACTATAGAACATCTCATGAATAGTTGTCCTATTTATAAATTTCAAGATGGTTTCGAGGCTATACATAAAGTAACGAATACATTTCTAAAATTATTTGATTTATTCTGAATCTTCGGTTTCTTTTCAGCTTTTTTCTTTTTCTATTTCAGATTAAGAATCGCGAGCCGTTTTGGGAAGAATCTATCGACGGATAACATGAAGATGATCTCACACTGATGTCTTTCAAGATTTTTCCTGATATTTAATATTTTATGTTATTTTTTCACGGGGTCGCAGGTTTTTTCGGCTGGGGTTTTTTTCCCCTGGCTCTATAGTATCGTATGATACTAGTGATGATAGTATCGTATGATTCTATAGTATTATACGAAAAATGTTATGATACCCCGTTCTTTTTTTACCTCAGCTTAGGTACTTTTTGTTTCAACATTTAGTGTATTATTTTAGCTCTCTATTTTCATAAGAATATATATATATATATATATATATATATATATAGATTTGTTCGACCGCACATACAGACCCAAATCCGTATACTCAACCGACTTTTCAATCCAAAAGTGACGTTTTCAGACCCGGCTCCGGGTCTGGGAACGTTCGACCATAGAATCATTATGAGGGAGGTAAGGGGATGTTAGGGGTGAATTTTCAGCTGGGTGTTTATACACGTTATTATATACAGAAAAGTTTCAGAGTTTTGCCAGTGCGAGGGCGCTTATGTCGATACCAACCTGATGTACATAATTATATATATATATATATATATAATTACATAATATGGCCCCATACTAATTAGATACATTGTTTATCTATAGACCATTGATTCGATATATTACTATGTTGTATTTTGCAGACTAAGCAATGAACACCTGCAGTCAATACGCAGGAAGAATGAGATAAGAGAATGTTATAAATATCTGTTGATGACAATTTCTAGTCAGTTAATTAATCGATCTAGTAGCTCTACCAAGTATTAACGTTGTATTGTATTGAATAAAGTAAAGTAGTTTTTTTTTTAAAAACGAAGTCTTCCTCCCGAAAAACATAATTGGCGACGAGGTCTGGGATTGTGCCGGTTTTGTGAAAATCTGTGAGTTCCTGAAAAAGAAGAGGTCCATCCAGTCTACAACACCGTCGGTTTCAACCGTTCAGCACAAGAAGAACTAGGTGAAGAAGACAGGAGCCCGATCACCCGAGTAGCGCCCCGTGACGGTTTCAAATTCAACAAGACAACGTGGTGAGCAATCCTTTAATTACTCCCAGTTTACCTAATCTGGCCAAAATTAGTCAACCTTTTCCCCAAGTTTTGAGCGTAAAACTTGTATAAAGTTTTTTCTAGGTTTCTTCCAAAAAACCGATTTATAAAGTTTTCTCTAGGTTTCTTATTTCAAAAAACCGATCAAAATAGTTTTTCCTAGGTTTCTGAAGAAAAAACCGACTACTTGATTGAAATAATAATTGATATAATTGATAATTGATACGATTACATAATAATTGATATAACTGATATAACTGATTGAATAAGTGAAATATTTAAATAATTCAATATTACGTCGATTAAACAATTTAGAGGTCGTAAGAATAAAACAAACAAAATGGCAGTAGATTTGTCGCTAGCTGAAAAGTTTGGTATGCTGTTACCTAAATTTTCTGGTGTTGAGAACGAGTTGCATTCGTTCATAAAAAGTGTTGATGATTATTTAGCGATGTTCGTAAACGAAAATATTATGGTGAAAAATTATTGCTTCGCAGTGGTCAAATCAAAATTAATAGATAGAGCCCTAGCAGAAGTAGCAACGTCTGACATTCCGAATAATTGGGATGTTCTCAAGCATTTCTTATACACTAAATTTGGTGATCAAATTAACTTAGATGTTTTGATACACCAGTTACAATTTTTAAATAAAAAGCCCAATGAGGATATAATATTATTTATAGACCGAATAATTTCTTTGAAAATAAGAATAAATTATAGGATAGATGCAGATAGAATGCCAGATCCAGAAAAAGCAATTTATAAGAATAATATTTTGAAAATTTGTAAAACTGTTCTAATATCAAACGCACCCATGGAGCTAAGAACATATTTAATAACAAATAATGAATTTTCTTTTGATGACACAGTAAATGCAACGAAAGACTATATGTGCAATCTAGCCCAATACGAATTACTTGATAGGAGTAGAAAAAATAAAAATTTTGCTCAGAATCATTCGAAAAATGTTCCAAGAAACTTTAATTATACACAAAATAGATCAAATCACGCATTTAATAATTACGGCGAAGTACCTAGATTTCCTTCGCAGCCAGTTCAATTTACTCAGAGAAATACTAATTACCAATACCCAAATTATAATAATAATTTTAAACCTAATCATTCAAGTAATGTTTTTAAACCAAATTCGAATCAAAGAATTACTACCCCTCCAGAGAAAATGTCGATTCAGACAAGAAATTATCCCAAGAAACGTTCAAACTACTCTACGCAATATAATCCAAATCCTCAACGTAACTTCTATCATAATAATGCTCATAATAATTATCAGAACAGAAATCAACATAATAATCCCAACTTTTATTTTGAAGAATTAACGCATTTAGATACGAGGCAACAGAGAAATGAAAATCAATTTAATTACTGTAAACCTTCAACGTCAAAAAACCACGACAATAATAGTCGAAATTTTCGCGAAGTTACCCAAGAAGACTCATTAACTTAAATTATAATATTAATCATTCTAATCAATTACCCTTTATTGAATTTGAATATCCAAAATGTAAACTTTTAATAGATAGTGGCTGTTCAGTATGTCTGATAGATCCAAAATTTGCTTATGAAAATTTCTATGATAATATTTTTCAAGAAGAAACAACGTTAACTGCATGCATGAAGCAGGAAACTTCAAATGAAAAGGTATTACTTCCTTTATTTTCAGAATTTCGTATGAATGATAGTCACCCTTTTGTACTTTATAAATTTCATAATAATTACGATGGCCTTATAGGATCCGATTTTCTAAATAAATACGGTTTAGCGTTAGACTTTCAAAACCAAGTATTAATGAATACCTATTGTAGAATTCCTTTTAAATATCAACAAGTATGTCAAAATCCAGTAAAAATCCCTGTTGATCTTAGTCATTTGGAACCCAAGTTAAGCAATCAATTAATGAAAATTCTCCAAATGAACTCGAAAGCTATTCAGTTGCCAGGACAACCATTGAATTTTACAAGTAAAATTAAACATAAAATTCGTACAAGCGATGAAATACCGGTACACTGTAAAATATATCGATATCCTGAAACTCATAAAGAGGAAATTAAAAATCAAATTGAAGATTTATTAGAAAAGAAAATTATTAGACCGAGCATTTCTCCGTGGTCTTTTCCCATTGTAATGGTCCCAAAGAAGCAAGATTTATCCGGAAAAACTAAATGGCGCATGGCTATAGATTATAGAAAATTGAACGATAAAACTATAGATGATCAATATCCTTTACCCCAAATCGAAAATATTTTAGATAAACTTGGAAATAAAAAATATTTCACTACTCTTGATCTAGCATCTGGTTTTCATCAAATTGAATTAGATGAAGAATCTATTGAAAAAACCGCTTTTACAGTTGATAACGGACATTATGAATTTCTTAGAATGCCATTTGGATTAAAAAATGCCCCTAGAACATTTCAGAGATGCATGAATGAAATACTTAAAGATTATATTGGAAAAATTTGCTATATCTACATGGATGATATAATTATATTTTCAGAATCAGTCGAGGAACACTTAGCAAATATTCATACTGTTCTTGAAGTCTTAAAGAAAGAACAATTTCAGATTCAATTAGATAAATGTCATTTCTTCAAGGAAGAAATAGAATTTTTAGGACATATTATTACGCCAGAAGGAATTAAGCCGAATCCAAATAAATTGAAAGTGATTTCACAATTTCCAATTCCGAGAACTCAGAAAGAAATAAAATCATTTCTTGGTCTAGTAGGATATTATAGAAAATTTATTCCTAATTTTGCGAAGATTACTAAACCCTTAACTTTATGTTTGAAGAAAAATGAGAAAATTAATATTGATGATCCCAAATACATAGAAGCCTTTGAAATATGTAAAAGAAGTTTAATGAACGAGCCGATATTGCGTTATCCGAATTATAAAGAACCCTTTGTTTTAACTACAGACGCATCAGGATTTGCGATAGGTTCTGTATTATCTCAAGGCATTCCTCCGAATGACCTTCCCATTGCTTATGGTAGTAAAACGCTTACTGAAGCAGAATCTCGCTATAGCACCATAGAAAAAGAATTACTCGCGATCGTTTGGTCATGCAAGCATTTTCGTCCTTATTTGTACGGGAGAAAATTCACAATTTATACGGATCATAAACCTTTAACATGGTCATTCTCTTTGAAAGAACCTAATTCACGATTAATGAGATGGCGTATTAAACTTGAAGAATTTGATTATGAAATTAAATATAGAAAAGGATCAATGAATCAGGCAGATGCATTAAGTAGAATAAAATTGGAAAAAGATGAAAATACGATTATAAATAAAGACTTCGCATATTTTAATGACATTACGTATGAAAACTTTACGAAACTATATGAAACAAATAATATTCCCGATTGTCAAAATATTGAAGAAAAACAAGGAAATTTATTTAAAGCCCCTAATAAATATTCGTTAGCCCATTGCGTATCAGAAGATTTCCATATGAGTAGAGGCATTGCCCGAGATTTTAAGAGAAAATTTGGAAATATAGATGAATTAAAATCGCAAAATAAAAAAGTAGGAGAAGTAGCTATTATTCGAAATAAAAACCGTGTTATTTATTATTTGATAACCAAGAAATCCTATTACGATAAACCTACATACGAAAATGTATTTAATTCCCTTTTATATTTGAAAAAACTTATGGAGTTAAGAAATGAAACTCATTTAGCTTTACCGCGTATAGCGTGCGGATTAGATGAATTAAAATGGCCTATTATTTTGAATATGATAAAGTATATTTTTACAAGATGCAAAGTGAAAATAATTATTTATTATTTATCGCCACTGCATACTGAAGTAAATAAAGAATTTATAGATTTTAATGGGATACTGCCGGTCTTCTTAAAAGTGAACGAAAAACATAATTGTCGACCAGGTAATAATATAAATTATAATGAAATTGATGATAATGTTTATACTGAAATGAATGAAGAATTTATAGATTTTAACGGAATCGAAGAGAATTCACGTAATAAAGATGAAAATATTGAGATGAACTATATTGAAGAAAATGTAATTTCTATTAATCACGCTACGAAAGAATTGAATAATATACGATTACCGAAAGTAGGAAATAGTTTATATGACGAGATTAATTATGAATTTAGTATTAGTGAAAGAAACGATATGAACCCCATTGAGGATGATTCAATATCAATCATTAATGATGTTACGAATGAAAGAAATAAATGTCAAGAACTATTAAATCGAGGTAATAATATAAGTTATAATGATATTGATGATGTTGTTAGTGATGAAATTAATAAAGATTTACTAAATGATTTAAAACTTAGATATTCAGACAGATTGAACGGAAAACGTACCGCAGAAAGAAGAATGTTCCTTCCTTTTAAATACAAACCCTATTTTCGTTAAAAATCCGGTTGTCAGAGAGTTATTGATACTAAATAGATAGACATATAGAATTTAAGATATGAAAAATAAACACATTTATCAAAAAAAAATATTACTCCCTTATAAAACAATTGATTATGAACATATTGATTTGGAACAGATCTTATTTTAAAGTATCAGAAAGAAATTGATAATTTGAAAAATAAAGAATTATTGGGATTTACACAAACGCCGCATTATGAATATTTACAACATTCGAATACAATTAATATTAGAACTTTAGAAGAACTTGTTAATGGAAATATAAGAGTTAAAAGAGGACTTATTAATATTGGAGGTAAAATTTCAAAGATTTTATTTGGAACCTTAGATTCAGACGATGAAGAACTTTATAAAAATTATTTTGAAAGTATAGCAAGAAATGAGGACACACTTATGAGGAATCAAAGACAGATTGCTACTGTAGTTAACGATTTGAAAAATAAGTATATTGATAAATTTCGACAATTTGCAGATAATTATAAATTATTACGAACAATACCGCAATTGAGACACATTGAACACATGCATCTTCTCACATTTGAAATTAAGGATATTAAAAGCATATTAGATGAAATCCAAACAGCAGTGAGCTTTGCTAGATTACATATTCTACATGAATCTATTTTACCATATACGAAATTCGAAGAATTAATTAAAAATGACACTATTATTCCAATGCATCATTTAAAAGATTATTATCAGTTATGTCATACGAAAGTAATGTTTAAAGAGAAAGTTTTATTATTTCTTATATCAATTCCGACCGTTTATGAAGAAAATTTTAATCTATACAAGTTTTACTATATCCCTCAGAAGAACTTAACCCTTCCTTATACCAATCCTTATATGCTCACTCAACAAGAAGAATTGAAATGGTCAACCAGTGAATGTCATGCAGTAGAAGAAGATTTCCTTTGCGATCAAGACTCCTTAACAAAACCTCCAGAATGTATGAATACTGTATTGAAGACACATTCAGAAAATTGTCCCAGGAAAAAAGTTATTCCTATATCAAATTTGAAAACCTTAGAAGATGGAAGCATCCTTTCGATAAATAATATGGAGATTCAAGAAAAATGTCCTCAGCAAACAAAATATTACTTCACTTCACCGATGGCGATAATCCAATCGAAATGTATCATAAGTAACTTCCAAAAGGAGATATTCCCAACTTCGATTAAAAATGAAGAAAAATACATAATTCTACCCAAGACGGCGATAATCCTACGAAACCAATCCCAAGAAGAGGAAAAAGAAGATTCCCAGGAAGAAGATATTCAAGATGTCAAGTTAGAAGATATCCAAAGATGGAATCCGAGTACATCATCTACTTTTATTATTATTTTAGCAATATTTATGTTTTTAATTATTTTATACTTTTTACTGAAATATTTTGAAAAATGTAAAGCTACACCTAATCAAGGTGATACCTTTATCCAAAGGGGGAGGAATTACATAATATGGCCCCATACTAATTAGATACATTGTTTATCTATAGACCATTGATTCGATATATTACTATGTTGTATTTTGCAGACTAAGCAATGAACACCTGCAGTCAATACGCAGGAAGAATGAGATAAGAGAATGTTATAAATATCTGTTGATGACAATTTCTAGTCAGTTAATTAATCGATCTAGTAGCTCTACCAAGTATTAACGTTGTATTGTATTGAATAAAGTAAAGTAGTTTTTTTTTTAAAAACGAAGTCTTCCTCCCGAAAAACATAATTATATATATATATATATATATATATATATATAATAGTTAACCGACGCATTCAGTCCCAAAATGTGGCAACGTTGCACGTCGATTGCTTTGGAATAATCCATGCTAGCTATTTCATATACAGACATCAAATAAACTATTTCAGATCTTATACGTTCCCGATATAGTGAATCGGCGTCATAAGAAATAAATTTATAACCGATATTTCGAATAGGAATCGAAAATTCTCTTTTGGTCCATTTGTATATATTAACTTCTCGGAAGCCTATACAAACCCGATGAAGGGAATTAACGTCATGTAACTGCCCATCGAGCACAAACATCCCTGGGATGTTTTCGATGTTTCTAAAACGTTGGCACGCGAATGTTTTGTTGAGACGTAATATATGTACTCCCAAAGAGGTCTTCGAAGTCTCTTGCGAATCTTTATTTGTTCTGAACTGTGCTATCTGTGGTATTTCTTTGTTTGCCTACTGAGAGGTATTGGCTAGGTTAAAATAATGTAATATCTTTGTTAGGCATCACATAGCTTGCCATGACAAGTTTATTCGGGCAGTGAATGTAAAACTTCTCTTCGGGCGCTGCTAGATGTTGTGATTTGCATTATGTTACTCCGAACAACGTTACTATATTGGGTTTAGGGGTAGGATTTTTTTTTCGTGATGTGCACTCCGAGATTTATGGGAAATTATAAGGCCAAAATCGGTCATCTCAATGCTATCATCTGATTTATCGTCCCGGTCCTTTCTGTTGAAGGTTTTGCTAACCGTAAATTTGATGATGATAGTGACATTGAATACATTATTATAATTTCATTGTTATATTTCGACGATTAGTATTTCTAATTTTTCTGCCTCAAAAATTCCGTATTCCTTGTGAAGACGAGGAATTTCCTGTTTCAGATTTTTTCTGCATCTATAAAATCAGAAAATAAGTTCATGAAATATTTACTAACCGAGATTTAATGTGAGCAAATTACTTGTAAGATACGTGTATAAAAACGCTATCAAAAAAACTCCGAAGAAGTTCTTTTCGTGACATCCCAGGGATGTTCTTTTTCTGACATCCCAAAGTGGTTTTTTCTGTGACATCCCAGGTACATCCTGATAATAGTCGATTGCGGCGGACATTTGATCATATGATATTAAAGTTCTATTCATGTGTAAACAGAACATCCCAGTGGATGTCAAAATTATTGTACAATGTCTCTAAAAAATCTCTTACTTTAAACATCTCAGAGATGTTTTTGTGCTCGCTGGGTGGTTCAGTGAGGCAGTTTCAGGTTGAATTTTCATTTTCATGAATTGTTAGTCAAGCAACAGACCATTCTAGCTGACTAAGTTGAAAACATGGAAAAGTCAAAAAACGATAATAATTCTTAGTGGCATATTAAATTTTCATTGGGCTGCGAAGAGAATTAAAAATAAATGAATCATGTGAAATTTTTGGCGAAAAATAACTTTGAATAATTATGAAGCTTGATCTACTTTCTGTATTCAATCATAGGTATTTGCCGTTAACAGCCGATTTGAATGAATATTTTCTCAAAGCACCCAGAATATTTTATGTTGTGTACGACTAGTGCCACCTCGAAAAAGAGAGATTTTTTAGTTCGATTATTGTTTCAAAGAATGTGTACTGCCATTATTTGGCGACTTCATATACCTAGGGAGTCAATAATGTGTTCCACTAGCTAGAATTTACTAATGTGAATCCAATATTGTAGATAGTTCGTGGCTGAAAAAATGTGACTTAACACACTTTACCTCTGAGGTGCTGATATTTATTCAAGAAATCGGCTCCTATGGGGCCATCATAATTTTTATGAAATTTATACAGAATAGAAGGATGCATATCATTAATACAAAATTCTTCGAAAACTGGTAATAATACTTTTTCATTTGAGTTTTCCGTTTTCATACAAGCTGTTAGAGAGGTTTTTTCCTCGAAAATATTATGTGGAAAATTATCATAAGCAAATTTTGGATCAATGAGACAAACAGAACATCCACTATCAATTAATAACTTACAATAGGGATTTAGGAATTCTATGAAAGGTAATTGATTTTTGTTATCAAAGGTTTGATTTAGGTCAATTCGTTGCTTGGGCCTGCTTTTGGAAAATTTCTACTTATATTTTCAAAACTTTCATTAGTTAGTTTTTCAACAATGAAGTCAATTTTGTTGCATGGTAGGACCACTAAAGAATTTTTTCTGGGAATTGATTTGGTATTGAGTGCAATACTCGTTTCTTTTTTTAGGATAGTTTCTTGTTTATACAGACATTTTTTCAGGTGGATTGTGATTCCTATTATTTGGATTTGGTTTGAAAACATTTGTTATTAGTTATTTACGTAACGAGTTGGATACAGATATCATTAAAGCACGAATCTCAAAATTGAACAACGAGGCCGCAGGCCGAGTTGTTTAATTTGACATGAGTGCTAATGATATAGTATCCTACGAGTTACGTACAAAATTTTATCTACAACTGCTTGTTTTCATCCTTTCGAGAAATATTCTGAAATGTTCCATATGAAGCCATAGATAAAACGTTCAGTTTGTCTATGCATGGAGCAAGTCATCTATATGCGTTACTATGGCTACACACATGTAACAATAACAACAGATATAAATGCCGGTTCTTTCAATTTTCATTTTATCTCTTCAGATAAGTTTCAAAATGAGCACAAGTGATGAACTTCCTTCTGATATAGAACACGAAGCGAATAATGTCATAACGGATCTGGTGCCATTTACATCAAAAAAGAAATATGAAGAAGCATTTGATCGATATGAAAAATGGTGTAGCGAGAAGAATATCAAACATATAACAAGCGAAAGGAATTGAGCGAAACATAAAAGACCTCATCACTTTGGTGTTATTATTCAATGTTGAGGACAATAATATCGATGGAAAAGAATGTTGATATCAAGAAATATTTCAATTTAATTGCATTCTTAAAACGAAAATCAGAAGGGTACAATCCAGGATATTTACCAAGGAGGAAATAGCAAGATTTTCATTGGGGGCTCCTGGCGAGAGATTTTTATGCATGAAGATAACCTATCGACATTCTTCCGAGAAAAGGATTATGATGCAATAATTATTTCAGGTCATTTTGATTATCGGTCTGGCAAGGGCTTGTCGGCGGGCCGAAATCACAAACCTACTTGTAGAAAATGTAAAAGACGAAGGATTATGTTTTCATATCATCATCCCAACTTGCAAGACAAAGACGAGGAGAGAGTTTTTTGTAACATCAGGGAACAATGAAGGGTTGAATCACGTGGAAACTATCCGAAAATATATCAAATTGAGACCAAAAAATTGCGATCATGAACGGTTTTTCCTTTTTTATAAAGCAGGAAAATGCACGAAGCAGCCCGTTGGTGTGAATACTATAGGTAGTGTTCCAAGCCTAATTGCACAATATTGAAACTTCTGAAGCAAACAAAAACGTACCGCAATGGAAATTCTAGGTCCTTACAAGAAAGTCTTTCTCGAACGAAAGAATACTGCCTCTACTTCTAGGGACATAAGTCCAGCGACATCCACAGATGATGTTCATAATCAAAATATTTCTAGTGGAGTGTTAGGCCAGTCATCGTTCCCTATTTCTATTTCAAATTGCAAAGATTTTGTTCTTGATGTGTTTAATAATAATGATAATAAATAATTCCAATAATCGTAACCTGGATAACCATTGATTTGGAATTCTGAAATTCTTTGATAGGATTGTTATTTCTGTGGTTCTCATTACAGCACAAGTGTTGTAATGAATTCATTACACCACTAGTGTGTTAATGAAGGTTGTTATGACAGTTTCATGAGTGTCAAATATCAGTCTTTATCTGACAGTTGTAGATAAATTTGATTTATTTGTCGGACCGAAAACTTGTTTCGCCGTAGGATAATGAGTGTTAACATTTCGCTGTTTGTATTGGATTGGTTGTGACGGAAATTGTTCACGATAGTTATCATTATTATAGCTTGGTCTTACACTATTAGGAAAATTTGGATTTCAGAAATTATTATTATTAGTTGGATAGTGAGGAGTATTATTAAAATTTCTATATGAGCCATTATTTCTTGGTTTATTGTTAAAATTATTCGTAGAAGGATGTTTCCACGTACGCATCATATCTAACTGTGACTTTTGTGATACATAATTTTCAACAATTTGCGTTGCTTGATCGAACGTCAAGTTCAGCGTAGTTATAAGAGTTGTTTTTAACTCAAAAGGACTATTACTTATTAAGACATTTTTAGCTAGGTCATTTGTTAATTCTTTATGCAAACTTTTCATTTGAGGATTCATTAATACGTCAGAATCTATTCTATGGTGGATTCTTATTTTCAGACTTTCAATTTCTTCGATAAATAACAATATATCTTCTTTTGGATGTTTTCTTGAGAATTGAAGTTGATTCTTCAGAACATGGAGATTCGAATGATCTACAAATTTATTAACAAGAAAACCTCTAATAGGTATTGGGGACATTCGATGTGTGGAATTCTGCTTCAGCAATTCCAATAAATTTACTTTTAATTAAATTCAGACAATATGTTTTCACAATTTGTTCTGCATTTTGAAATTGAGTTATATAATTATCACACGCATCTAAGAATGAATGTAATTTTGTTTTATCTCCATCGTATTCAGGAAGAAGATTGCCAAATTACTTAGGGAGCGTTAAATCTACCATTTTTGAGTCGTTTATACTTAAATCAGAAATAGACTTTATTAAATTGTTTAATGCGTTTATAACTTCTGACTCTATTTCGCCTAATTTGAAATATTTAGATTAATTATCAATTGTATAGTAATATTTGAGTAGAATACTTAGTTTATATATCAGAAAAACTTTAAAAACTGTACAAGTTTTACGCACAAAACTTGGGGAAAAGAATGATTGACTTTGAGCCAGGTCAATTAAAAACTGGGAAGAATAATTTCAGGAAAATTGTCAGGATAATTGCTCACTCACCCTTGTTCTTCTGGTGGATGTCGTCACAGTTGCTAACCTGTCGATCGGACTTTCCGTCGTCTTCTTCCTCTCGTTCGGTTGCACCTTAGCAGCTGAAACTGCAGCCTTTTGAAGTCGCCAATTGGTTTGGGTTCACTTTTAAGAAGACCGGCACAATACCAGACCTCGTCGCCAATTATGTATTTTGAGTTGAAGACACCGTTTTTGAAAACAGTTTTATTTGAGAACAATGAGATGATACAACTATGCTTCACTGATACAATTATTCTCAAGCGACAGATTATTTTTATGCCTATTTTATACCTTCGTTATTATGATGCATTCAGCATGAAATAAGAGACACGTGCGCTGCGATTGTAAAAAGTAATATGGTCATATTAATATCTCAATTAGGATACAATGTTGCAGCTATCTTAGAATACAGGGGGTGTATTACATAATAATTAAATATAATAATAATATATTTTGCCAAAGTGGGTAATAAAATGAAAAATAATCAAAATTAACATATCATGATCAATTTGCAAAATAAAGGGACAAGAGGAAATTCCCAATTGGAATTTGCCTGTATTTTTCTGAATATTCAAAAATTTGCTTTGAAATGTGAGCGTTAGAGTGCAATCGAGTAAATTTTTCAAAAAAATGTAAAAATAATCTTGATTTAGTGTCCAAAAATCGGGTTGTTTTGTCGGAATCGGGTATTTGCGTCAGAAATTCCGGTGCAGTGTCAGCTTTGTGCCATCGTAGATCCGACCCTGCAGGTGCCAAAACGATATAGTTAGGTAGGTATAATATGCTGGGAATAGAAATCTAATTTAATTTAGTATTTCGCTAAATATTTCTCTACCCATTTCCTGGATCCGTCGTTTGGTTTCCGATCTAAAACTTTTTAATGGTCTAATAGGTTTCATTTCCTCAGGAAGCATTGAAAACAGTCTTGGTCCTATATATTGAAAGCATCTACAGCCTATGGTCTTGCTAGCTCTCAAGGGAAGATATTTCCTATCCTTGTCTCTGAAATCATAATCCAAACTTTTCAATTCCAGCTTTCTCCCATTTTTCAGGATAGTGATAACCTTGAGGACATACAGTTGTCTCAAGTCCAGAAGCTTCGATTCGTCAAATAATTTATCGGTAGGGTAAGTTTTTATTCTTCCCATTATTATTTTTATTATCCACTTTTGCACGATGTTCAGCCGATTTAAGTGAATGTTGTAAGCTCCGCCCCAAGCTTCAATGCCATACTGCAAATGTGGTTCTATTAAGGCATGATAAAGTGTTTTGAGTTGTTCCATTTCTCAAATACGTAAACCGTCCTAGCAGGGTTCCCAACTTAGATGTGACATGCTTTATCTGCAAATCCCATCTGAAGTTCCTATCCAAGATGACACCTACATAATTTGTCGATGTTGCTTCATTTATTTCCATCTCCTGGTTCGTGAACCAGGAGGGGTCCCAAATTTGGTAGTATCTTTTATACGACGTGAATGGCATGTACACTGATTCATTTGAATTTAATGTCAATTTATTGAATCGAAACCACTTTTCAAGTTTATCTAGGTCTTGTTCGGCATTTTCTCTCACTTCTGTCCAAGTCTCACCCTGTAAAATAGTGCTGTATCATCTGCATAGCTGGTTGTTATCGCTTTCAGGCTTAACTTGAACAGTGAATTGACGTAGAGTATGAAAAGTACTGGACCCAGTATTGTCCCCTGTGGTACTCCGTAGGTTACAATTGTCGGGTCACTGACAAAATCGCCAAGCTTCACTCTTTGTTCTCTGTTGGATAGGTAGTTTTTTAATATATCGAAACAATTTCCTCTGAAGCCATATCTATGAAGTTTGTCCAATAGGATCTCGTGACTAACTGTGTCAAATGCTTTTCGCAAATCAACAAACACACACAAAGACGGCTTCTCCTTATCCAGACATTCATAAATGCGGTATGTTAATCCTCTAATTGCGCCCTCCGCTGATTTGCCACGTCGAAACCCAAATTGCGCCGGAAATAGCAGGCCACACTTCTCCATGAAACCATGAATTCTCGCTGAAATTATTTTTTCAACAATTTGTTATATCTGTCTTTGCACCACCTTTGTAGATCGAGGATATTATTCTATATTCCAATGATTTCGGAAAGATTCCGGTCTCGAGATATAAATTTATCAGGTGAGCCAGCGGTTTAGAGATCTCCATCTTTATTTCTTTCAGCGTTTCAGCACGCAATCCATCGTATCCCGTAGTCCTTCCTGCTTTAAGAGTTCCAACAACCTTGAATACTTCCACTTCATCTGTTGGTTGTAGAAATATTGTTCTATTGTTGAATTCCTTATCTTCGTTGAAGTTTTCCGGTATTTCGATTTTTTCAGCGTAGGTTCTTCCGCGTGAACTATAGAATTTGTTAAAGGCATTCGAGATTTTTTGTTTATCAACAATAACCTGTCCATCATTCATTGTGATTTTTTGTATATCAGTATGCTTTAACGATTTATGACATGTTTCATTTATGAAGGTCCATAATACTTTTGACTTATTTTTATTCTTTTCTAGGAAGTTGTTGAAGTATTTCTTTTTAGTGTCCTTTATTGCCCTTCTGACATCATTTTTAGATTTGTTATGTAATCGTTTCAGTTCGTCGTTACTTGGATTTCGTAGTATCTTTTGATAAATTTTATTTTTTTCAGTTATTTTTTTCATGAGTGCTGGGGTAATCCATTTTTTTTTGGGATATTGGATACTGGTATTTTTTTCTGATAAGTGTGATCTTCAATATATTTTCCTAGTGTTTGCTGAAAGGAATGTGTTGCCCGCTCAGGACACTTTGTATTGTATGTCTCTGTCCAATTTTCACTTCGCAGACTTTGCCTCAGATTAGGATAGTTTATAAAATACCTAGTGTGTCATTTCCTCTGCTGCAGTTTCATCCCAGCAAACACGTTACATCGCTTGACACTTTTGTGGAGTTTCATTTTCAACATAAATCTTCATTGTGATGTCGCATATACGTCCAAAACCTAGTAATTTTGTGATATCGCTTTGTTAACGAAATGTGGAAGAAAAATTCTCGACATTTTGACGATGAATAAAGATATCTCAAATGTGATTCCCATGCGATGCAAATATTCGTTCGTATTGTGACTCATAGCCAAAGAGTGTTGAGTTACTCAGTGTTGTTATCTCAGGGGAATTAAAATATGCTAGTTTTGCGTTTCGAAAATGCCAAAAGTATGCTTTTTCATTTGGGAAAGTGCCGAAAAAATGCTGGTTTTTCATTGATATTTTTTTCTATAGCTATTTCTGAAATATAAATTTTCTTCGACTCAACTTATGAATGTGAATGATTATTGGGGTTCTGAGTTATCAGATTTCAAAATATTAGTAGGTCCTGGGTTAAATTTTAATTTTTTTATTGCAAGAACTGTTTTTCTCAAACTTGAATGAATTGAAATACCTATAGTTGATGTGGTATAGATATTAATAAAATATGTTATATCTTAATATTTCCAAATGGATATGCACATTACTGGAAACTCCTTAATGCGGAAGAACTTTCGAAGATCTGCTCCATGATATGCCATATCAGCACCTCAGAGGTAAAGTGTGTTAAGTCACATTTTTTTAGACACGAACTATCTACAATTTTAGATTCACATTAGTAAATTCTAGCTAGTGGAACAGATTTTTGACTCCCTAGGTATATGAAGTCGCCAAACAATGGCAGTACACTTTCTTTGAAACAATGATCGAACTGAATAATCTTTCTTTTGTCTAATTTTGATATTGTGACTTAACACACTTTACCTCTGGGGTGCTGATATGCTTAACGCCAAAAATATATGCTATACATGAATCAAATATGCCAATTTAGCATTAAAAATGCTGAATTTGCACCCGAGTAAGGAATTCTTCGATCTTCAACTGTAGAGAAACTACCACATCTGGGTTTTATTGCCCCTAATTACATTAGGCCGGGATATTTTTCTCTCGAGATAAGAACCCGGTTTCCCCATGGAATTCGCACTGGTCCGACGAAAGGGGGGTGGGTTTACGTCGGACCACTGGCGCAGCTAGGAGGGGGGGCTTTGGGGCTGCAGCCCCCCCCCAAAGATTCTAACAGTTTCGATATTTTCTGAGTTCAATGACATACGCCAAACATTAACAAACATTCCTCATTTGGCTGATTTTAAACTATGTTATTTTTGCACATTCACTTCGCCGTATTATCAGTATTTTCAGAATCACCTAATTTCAATTACACCTAATTTAAATGTCTACCGCGGCGCGGCGCTGGCGGCCCGACAAAGCGAAAGAGGCAATAAATTTATGTTCGTAGTCTACGAACATAAATTGATTGCCTCTTTCGCTTTGTCGGGCCGCCAGCGCCGTGCCGCGACCCGCTGCCGTCTTATCAGTCGGCTGTCGGCTACATGAAAGGGATGGTTCTTCAATTTTTGTGATTTCACTGAATGAAACTTTCAGCCGCTGAAATTCAGCGCCATTCTTTAACCATTAGTTGAATAAAGAAGTTGTGTTTGTGTTGAATTATCCGTTTCTTCAAATATTATTCTAAATTCACTATTTACAAAAGCAGAAATGAGTGAAAAGAGGAAACAAAGTTCTATTCTCGAGTTTTTTTCTTCAAAAATGAGTAAAAGTGACTCAAGTAGTGATCGTCTCGAAGAGAATGCAGGAATTATAAGTGAAGACTCCACTTCAGAAGGTATTCCATCAACTAGTAAATTAGATAATTCCCCAGAATATAAATCGCTACTAGATGATCCAAATGACATATATTTTTTCAAATCTAAACATATAGAAAATGATGAGAAGATAAAAATATTGGACAAAATTTGGAAACCAGATTCGAAATATAAATTTCCAGTAAGAATGTTCCAAGAAGGTTTCAACCGAAAATTTCAATATTCTTGGCTTGAAAAATATTCGTGGCTAGCTTATTCAGCAATAGAAGATTCGGCCTACTGCAAATATTGCTTTTTATTTTCGGCAGAAAAAGTGGGAAAAACTAGTTCCCAGTCAGTTGGTAATTTTGTTAGAGATGGTTTCAAAAACTGGAAACGTGCCTTAGAAAGTTTTGAGAGACATGCGTCAAATCAGTATCATATTAATTCAGTTCTTTGTGCCAATGATTTGAGGGATATTCTATCACACAAAAAAATTTCAATTAATTTGCAATTGAACCATGAGCATTTACGTCAGAAAATTGAAAATCGAAAGAGATTGAGTTCTATAATAAAAACTGTAATTCTTTGTGGAAAACAAGGATTGCCCTTACGAGGCCATAGAGACTACGGACCGCTTAGCATAGAGTGGTCTAAAGAAAATGAGGGTAATTTCAGAGCACTTTTGAGAGCAAGGGTGGATGCAGGAGATAAAGACTTAGAATATCATATCAAAAATGCCAGCAAAAATGCTCTTTACACCAGTTGGGATATACAAGATCAAATTATTGAAGCATGTGGTACGATTATCCAACGAAAAGTTATCGAAGAAATCAGAGCCAATAAATATTTTTCAATATTAGCGGATGAAACAACGGATGTGTCGACGACAGAACAACTAACTCTATGTGTACGATACATTAGTGAAGATTTTAATATTCACGAAAAATTTATATCATTCGTTCTTTTGAAAGCTTTGAATGGAAAAGAAATAGCTTCTACAATTTTGTCGGAACTGCATAAACATGGTATCAGTACGAAATATTTGCGCGGACAAGGGTATGATGGAGCCGCGACCATGAGTGGCAAAGATATGGGAACACAGGCTTTCATAAGTAAAGAACAACCTTTATCAATTTATGTTCACTGTATATCACATTGTTTGAATCTGGCAATTTCAGACTCCTGTGAAATACAAGATATAAGAAATTGTATGGGAATTATTGAAAAGACATTTACTTTCTTTAACACCCCTAAAAGGCAAATAGTACTAACCACTAAAATTGATGTATTATGTCCAGAATCCAGGAAACATAAGTGGAAGAAAATGTGTTTCACTCGTTGGGTGGCACGACACGATTCTGTTCTCGTCTATGGGGAACTTTTCGATGCTATTTGTGCTTCTTTGGAGGAAATTACGGTTTGGAAAGATAAGGATGCCTCTTCAGGGGCAATGCTTTTGTTAAATTCTATACAAAAGATGAATTTTATTGTTTCACTAAAAGTGGTGGAAACTTTATTTGGCTATAGTGTAGGCTTAAGTAAAATTTTGCAATCAGAAGATTTGGATCTGAGTACAGCTCTTCAACATGCTGGAACTCTAAAAAAGCTCCTGGAAGATTTGAGGAAAAATGCTGATACTGAGTTTGAAACAATTTTCAATAAAGTAACATGCATATGCGAAAAGTACAATATTCCTCCTCAATTACCTAGGATAACAAATAGACAAACGTATAGAATGAATATTAAAACTGATGATGTGGAAAAATATTATAAAATCAGCATTTTCTTGCCATTTATAGACATATTTATTACACAAATCAGTAACAGATTTCTAAAACATGAGTCTATTTTATCTTCTTTCATGTGTTTAACTGATAGAGCTAACGATTCTTTGATTGAATTCAAAAAATTAATAAAAATGTATGAAACCGATTTAGAAACTGCTAACGAAATAACCCTTGAATGTGAATTCAAGATGTGGAAGAAGGAATTGTCGAGAACTGCAGACTCAAAACTCAGTGGCATATCAGCTCTTTCTAAATGCAGTATACAGTTATTTACAAATATATCTATACTTCTGAAAATATTGTGTACGTTACCAGTGTCAACTGCTACTCCGGAAAGGACATATTCTACCCTTAAAAGATTAAAAACATATTTAAGGAGCACAATGGGAACTGAAAGAATGACTGGACTTGCTCTGTTGCACATATATTATGATTTTGAATTCAATATTAACGATGTATTAGATATCTTAGCAAGGTCTGAAAGAAGACTGAATATTTAATAATAAAATGTTTTCGAATTATCACATATATTACCTACATGGTTCGTTTATTCGTTGATTGTTTTTTATATTAAAATTACCTAGTTTTATATGTTTGTCAACTATTTTAATTAATTATTTTTATTTTTATATATAAGCAATTGTATCCATAATAAATTCACAGATAGTTTTTTATGATCGAATGAATTTTTCATTTTTTGAGAAATTTGTATACACATATACTAAATTTGTTTTTGTATGCATATATTTTGTACACATTGTGATAATTGAGAAGTAATAAATTCCTAAGTTGAATTGTCCGTTAATTTCTTCGTTATTCCTTTCTTCTTTATTTTTTGCAACTTTCGTATTTATTGTATCATCAAAAATTGTTCAGTTTAGCCCCCCCCAAAACAAAATCCTGGCTGCGCCACTGCGTCGGACAGATTCAACATATAACAATCTTTAGACTTGAGTTTTGTCTTTTGGATCCATTCATTCCATTCCATCATTTTGTGACTAGTGTTCGATTCGAGAAGTTCGCTGTTCGTTCGATCCGATATTCAAATTTTTTGGTTTTCTGCAATTTGAGTGCATTAATTGGTAAGTAAATTCTTTTAGTTATTGTTGTAAACTAAATATTTTGATATTTCATTCTACATATAATAATCTTATAATGAAGTTTTTATATGTGTGTTGGCGCAGAACTTTTTGATTTAGAAAAAATTTTTTTTTTCTGATAATTGTCTTGATTTTTGCCGTTGAATTTATTATATTTCATTTGGTTTTGAAGATATTTAAAATTGAGTTCCAGTTAACTTGTCTGAAATAATGCTGTACATGTACATTGTATCCCAAATTGCTCGAGTTTGGCTCTCTTTTTGTGAAAACCATCACTAGAAACCATTTCACGATATCTTTATTTTTTTATTGTGATATATTGTTCCTTAATATGAAGGAGATATCGTAATTATTCTGAATATTCAATAAGGAATGAAAAACTAACTTTCCTCTTAACGGTTTATTTTCATACTGATTAGCATTACGACTAAACATGGTATTAAACGCCACACATGTTCTATCACAATCATCCGGAGCAATGACATATACAGGGTTGGTATTATTATATACACAACATCTCCCCCCTAAGAAAATAAAGTTAAAATCATTTTTCGGCTACAAGTGTACAAGACAACATTTTCATATTCAAATACATTATTTGTCATATACTAAGCGATCAGGTGGTTTTACAATTCTTTTTGGTCTCGCATTTACAACAATGTCAGTAAGGTCATCTTTATCTGGAATATCAGATCTCACAACAGGTGAAACGTCACTGGAATCAGTTTCTTGACCATTTACCTTGTCAATGTTTTCAATCAATTTTGATTCTGACCAGTGAAATTTTTTAATCTGATCCAAATGGCGTTTCCACTGAATATTATCTAACACTGGAATCTTTACAATATACATTGCTTTCCCTATTCGCTTAACAATCACTGATTCACCCGGCTGAATAACAATGTATCTCCTACCTCTAGAATACATTCTTTGTGTCCTCTGTGCTTTTAAAATTTGGCTTTTCAAGGCTGTTTGATCTTTAGGTAACAAAAGGTCAAATCGTGTACGTAAGTCCCTTCCCAAAAACAATTTCACTGGACTTACTTTGGTTGTACAATGTGGTGTTGATCGATAATCAAATAAAAAATTATTTAAAGCTATATTCAATGAAATACTAGGAGATGTATATTTAGCAAATGCATTTTTCAAAGCTTTCTTCACTGTACCTACAGAATTTTTTGCAGCACCATTTGAGGAAGGATGGAAAGGAGGTGTAGTAATATGCCGAATATTATTATTTGATAAAAACTGTTCGAATTCTTTAGAACAAAATGAAGTACCATTATCTGTCACAATTTGAGAAGGTAAACCAAATCGGGCGAAACAAGATCTGAGTATTTCAATCGTTGAATTCGACGTAATTGACGTCATCAGGAATACTTCCGTCCATTTACTATGAGCACATACAATTATCAGAAATTGTTTACCCATAAATGGTCCCATGAAATCTAGGTGCAATCTACTCCATGGTTGAGAAGACCATGGCCAAGGATTCAAAACTGCCTTTTCCGGAGAATTTTTATTAACAAGGCATTTCTCACAATTATTGGCTATATTTTCAATGTCCTTATCGAAAGCAGGCCACCAAAAATAAGATCGGGCCAAGCTTTTCATCTTCACTACCCCCATATGACTAAGATGTAAGCTTTTCAACATATTTTCTCGCAATGTTGAAGGAATTACGATTCTATTATTCCACATCAAACAATCACATTCGATGCTCAATTCATTTCCAATTCTATGGAAATTTCGATAAAAATTTAAATTCTTACACTCTTTAATTGGCCAACCCGACTTTACAAATTTAATTATTTTCAATAAGGATTCATCTTTCAACGTTTCTTCTCGAACAGAGTTGAAATCAATAGGAAAATTATCATTTTTAGAAAAATACTCCGCATAATTTATTTCTACGTCTACTTGAAAATCGTTTTCCTGAGTTTGAGGTAAACGAGACAGCATATCTGCTAAATTTTTATCAGATTTGACAACTTTTATTTCATAACTATAGCTAGATAGAATCATGACCCATCGTCTTAATCTATTTGCTGCGTATTGTGGAATATTTTTCTTCGGATGAAATATATATGATAGAGGCTTATTATCCGTGACAATTGTGAAATGCCTTCCATATAAATAACTATGAAATTTACAAAGTCCGTAAATAACTGCAAGTGCTTCTTTTTCTAAAGTACAAAAATTACGTTCCCTTTCAGACAACAGGCGAGATGCATATGATACGACTCTATCCGAACCGTCCGGAAAAGTATGAACAATCTACATAGCCCCTACGCCGTAGTCACTTGCGTCTGTAATTAAACGTAATGGTAACTTTGGGTTGTAATGTGCCAAAACTGGGGCTGAAGCTAATATTTTTTTTATCTTTTCAAAAGCATCTTGACAATCTGATGTCCAATTCCATTTAATTTTAGATTTCAATAGCTGGTACAGAAGATATAATAAAGTGGATAAATTTCTGACGAATTTCCCGTAATAGTTTATTAAACCTAGAAAAGATTTTAAAGAAGTTACATCATGTGGCACAGAAGCATTAAGAATTGCGGCTATCTTAGAATCAGATGTCCAAAGACCATTTTTATCAATATCATAACCTAAATAGGTGATCTTGGATTTAAAAAATTGACATTTTTCTAACGATAACTTCAAACCGGCATTCTGCAGCCGTCTAAGAACTTCGTCGAGACGTTCTAAATGTTCTTTCGTATCTTTTCCGGTTATGAGAATATCGTCCAGAAAACAAACTACTCCTGGTAAACCTTGCAGTAATGACTCTACTATTCTCTGAAATTTAACAGGAATACTCGCTATTCCAAAGGGAGCTCTATTATACCGATAGAGGCCCTTATGTGTTGAAATCGTGATTAATTTTTTTGATTCATCATCTAAAATAACTTGTTGGTACGCATTGGACAAGTCAAGCTTACTAAAATGTTCACCTTCTTGCAATTGTGCGAACAAATCCTCTATTTTTGGCAATGGATAATAATCAATGTCAATAAATGGATTGACAGTGACTTTGAAATCACCACAAATTCTTACCGATCCGTCTTTTTTGAGAACCGGAACTATCGGCGTAGCCCATTCTGAAAACTCAACAGGTTCAATTATACCAATTTCACATAACCTAGTTAACTCTCTTTCCACCTTCTCTCGCATGGCATAAGGCAACGGTCGTGCTCTTAAAAATTTAGGTGTTACTTCACCGTTTGACTTCAACTTAATAGAAATTTTACCTTTATTGAAAGTACCTAATTCATATGAGAATAATTTTTTAAATTTATTCACTGTGGAATGTAAATCCCTAGAAATGCTAGAATCGAAATGAAATATGCTCAACCCAAATAGATTGAAGAAGTCACGCCCCAGAAGTGGTGGACCTCCGTTTTCAATTACATAAAGGATCCCGCACACTTACTTAGGAAAAGCGGGTCCAGTGAATTTTCACCATTTCTACATATTATATTTATATCAACCTCAAGAACAATATATCAGATTTTCACGAAGGTCTTACATCCGGTTTGTTCTATAGGGCGCTCCAAAATTGCAGAGACGGGAATTTGAATCTTTAAATTTTGATGATAATTCTTCTAATTTTCAGAATTTCATAATGATGCCTTGGATTCTGAATAACAAGATATTACAGATATCCAAACATTGCCCACCTCGTCAAGTATCGTTATACAGGCTGTTCCATGAAGCTGTATAAGTAACTGAATGTAACTTTGTGAGTGACTCTGGGACCACCCTGAGTTTTTCAAAATATGATACCATGATGTATGACCACCTCTGTAATAAGTTTCATTTATTTACAAAGAACAGTTACAAAATTATTCAGGATTAAATTCGGATATCATACAATTTTTCTTTAAGACTTATCTGTAGTTGAGATTGCTGTCAAGGAATATAGGTTTTCATTCAGTATAATTATCATGATAGGTATTGACGGTCGGTCCAAAGGTGTTTTTATTCAGGAATGTACAGGATGAACATAATTCGGTGTCACTAATCTCCTCATTTCGCTATCTCAAAATCTGTTTATATAGAAAAACAGTATTATCATTCCAGGTTGTTGTATCTTCGAGCACTCTAAAGATGCATATTTTTTTAAATATTATACCATAAAAGTATGTCGACCTTTGTGAAAATTTTCACTCGTGTATAAATAATTAAAAGATTGGTGCCAAATCATTCAAGTTTTGCAATTCCCAATTCCTCTAATAAAGGCAAAGCGTCTCGATAACCACGGTCAACAATCAGAATATCATTATCTTCAAACCATCCTCTAATACCTTCTATATCCTGCATAAATTCGTACCGTAACATAGCAGCATCGTTGTTTTTTCCATCTGCAAAATAGGGACCCTGCACAGCTAAAATGTAACCACAATCTGCAGCCACAATTAAGGCAGGTTTTATAAAATGCCCTTTGTGGGTACTATAGGATTGCCTCAGTACTTGAAAGTTGCTACTTTTTTGAATATAACTGTGTGTACCGTCAATATAAGCAATTACTTTTGGTTCAGCGGGATTAGGATTGTGAAGACTATTTGCAAACTCGGTTACATGCTCGTTAATAAAAGTTTCTCTGCTGATGGCCCAAATCCAAGATTATTAGGAACAAATGTGGCTTCTAAGGATTTTCTCACATTTGCTACTGCTAGGCTAACAGACTGTCGACTCTTATAATTAAAAATAGCGCTTAAGAAATCATCTGACAATCCTTGTTTTATTTTGCATAGAAAAGTGAGAAGATCTTTCTTAGAAATGTGCCTTGATTCAGTTTCATCTTTGGGAACAGGCAAACACTATCTAAACAAATCAAGAAATTCTTTTTTTGTAATTGGACAAAAGGCTTTGAATTCTTCATCAGTCAAATCCTTCTCGTCATGATACCTCCATTTAAGGGCTTCTTCATGGCATTCGCGCATTTTTTGTAGAAATGTAGAGATTTGAATTCCGTTCATTCTAATGTATTTCTTGATGTATCGTGAACCATCAAGGAGAGGGCGATGTATAAAAAGATCCTCATTCATGTGGTGTCTGCAAATTCTAGCATTCTCACTAATATATATGTCATGTGCTATGAAAATTTTCACTCTGCACTTCAGTGTTAACCTGCATAGATAACCACCGTCTTCATTGCAAATGAAGCACGCATGACTTGGAGTTTGACGCAAAGTATTTAATTTAACTGGTACTGTAGAATCATCATTTATGTCGTTGATTTCTTCAGTTATCTCTTTCAAACAATTAACGCACAATCTCGTTAATTGGGTTACTTCAACTACAGTTAATTTTAATACTTCACGCTTCAAAACAGCCAGATTTTTTTTTATCGACAACATCATCTCTATCTTTTCGTCTGAGGTTATTTAATAGAAACTCATGATCACATACGAAACATGCATATCTATTTCGCGCATTCATTGCTGTCTTTTCACATTAACTTTCTATAACTAATGGTCGCTCCGATTAAAAAAAACTAACTGAAAACTACTCGACAAAAGGAAAGCTAACCAACCGATCAAACCATACCACAAAACGTCACCTTGAAAGGTCACCGAGTAGCCTATAGAATTAATAAAAAATCAAATAATTGACTGTAATCTCAACTACAGATAAGGTTTAAAGAAAAATTGTATGATATCCGAATTTAAACCTGAATAATTTAGCAACTGTTCTTTGTACATTAATGAAACTTCCTACAGAAGTGGACATACATCATGGTATCATATTTTGAAAAACTCAGGGTGGTCCCAAAGTCACTAACAAAGTTACATTCAGTTACTTATACAGCTTCATGGAACAGCCTGTATAACGAAACTTAACGTGGTTGGCGATGTTTGGATATCTGTGATATCTTGTTATTCAGACCCCCAAGGCATCATGATGAAATTCTGAAAACTAGAAGAATTATCATCAAAATTTAAAGATTCAATTTTCCGTCGCTGCAATTTTGGAACGCCCTATAGAACAAACCGGATGTAAGACCTTCGTGAAAATCTGATATATTGTTCATAAGGTTGATATAAATATAATATGTAAAAATAGGGAAAATTCACTGGACCCGCTTTTCCTTAGTAAGTGTGCGGTGTCCTTTCCAGTACAACTGAATTTTGTTTATAACTAACTTCACATTCGAAATATCCCAAGGGTTTGATTTTACTGCCATTATATAAATTAAAATATTTATCCGTATTATGCAAAAATTTGTTACTGAAATATTTGTCATAAAATGAATCAGACACAACGGAATAGCTAGCTCCGGTGTCTAGTTGAAAGGAAAATAATTTATTTTCAATGCATAATTCAATCATTACTGGCTCAATTTTGCCATCAATATTGAACAATGCTAAGTTTTCTGTTTCCAAAAAATTATTCATATTATTGAAATTGTTTTTCTTTCTTTTGTTTGAGCACATGGGCGCCAAATGACCTTTTTTATTGCAAATGTGGCAATAGCAATCCCGAAATGAACACTTATCTGTCTTATGATTTCTTCTACCGCATACCGAACATTTTTGGCTCGTACGCAGGACTGAAGAATTCTGATTGGCTCTACTGTTGCTGGTAGATGACGTAGGCTGCGCAGTATTCTTGAATTTGGAGTTTGCACCTGCAAATTGGATAACTGGCTCCTTCTTCACCATCGAAAAACTAGAAAATGGCTGAAATGTGGATTTGGATACAGCAATTTCAAGTATTCTGGTGAAGGTCACTTCTGCTTTCTCTTCGAACAATCTATCTTTAACAGCTCCTTTGTCATAACCCACTATGAATCTGTCGATTAAGGCACGTTCAATTTCGGCTTCCCCTTTAAAACCACAGGTAGAAATCAAACTTCTCAATCGAGCGGCCCATTCTCTCGGACACTCACTCGACAATTTGCGCGACTCAAAAAATGCTTCACGACTAGCGAAAACGGAAACTGTTGGTTTGAAATGTGCATCCATCAATTTAATGATATCCGAAAACGGTTTGGACTCCGGTTCACTAGGAATGCACATGTCATGCAATAATTTATAGGCTTGTTCATTTAACAAACTGAGCAAAATTGCACGCTTACGGTCTTCTTCCTTGATTGCATTCGCCGAAAAATAATTCACCAAACGTTTTTTGTAGATGGTCCAGTCCGAGCAAACAGGATTGAATTCCTGAATAAGTCCAGAATATTGCACTATTGTGTCCGTCATTCTGAAACTTCACTACATAAACAAGTCCGAAATAATCCTCGTCGCCACTTAGTGATATATTGTTCCTTAATATGAAGGAGATATCGTAATTATTCTGAATATTCAATAAGGAATGAAAAACTAACTTTCCTCTTAACGGTTTATTTTCATACTGATTAGCATTACGACTAAACATGGTATTAAACGCCACACATGTTCTATCACAATCATCCGGAGCAATGACATATACAGGGTTGGTATTATTTTATACACAACATTTATAATTTCAATTTATTATCGGTTTCAATCATCTGGAATTCAAATTAATGAGAAGTGATTCAACATTGAAGAATAGATTGGTGAGAAATTCAATGCGAAATTCACAAAAAACACAATTGAAGCATTCGAATGAATTTGAATTTTGGTTTTTAGAAAGTTAGTATACTTGAAAGAAACTAGTCCTTTGAATTCTCCACTGGTCCAATTTTTCTAAAGATGATGTGATATCGGTATAGATTTCTTAGTAATTCATATCTTTTTTTTATATCACCATAATTGGAAAGACTAGTTTTTAACTAATTATTATATCTTTAGTTAAACTGCATTGAAATCTGATCTTATTTGGATTTTTTATGTCTTATAATTTCTAAAACTAATGTTTACCTTATCCAAATTCAACATTTTTCAGTACAAAACTTATGAGGCCGTTGGGGGTAACGGAAGCAAAAATTTCGTGGTGAGATGCCTCAAAAGGACTTTCACCGACGAAACTGCCGAACTTTCTTCATGGACGGGCCAGAGGTTAAATTATAAAATTGCTGAAAGTCCCGTTATGAAGATTTCATTCAGTGAGTTTAATTTGAGTTTTTTTTATTGCAGTTATTCAAATAATTCTTGTAAATTTGTTGTCCAGAAATTTTTCAATGACTTACGGCGGGTTTCACAAAGCTTTGATTGTACCATTCAACAACCTTACGTAAATTCGAATCAATCGAATCACTCGTTTTGAAGTTTTAACGAATCGCGGTGGCTCCAATTAATTTAACGCTACAATCGAAGTTTTGTGAAACCGACCCTAAGACACCTATACGAATAAAATTCAAAAACGTTGGCAATTATATTTTTATCTTCTCATCAATTAAAATATGTTGAACCAATAAATTGAATAGTTAACGAAATTGTTCAAGTTACTCAACTTGATATTGAAAAAAAAATATTTTGACTTATACTTTCATTCTTTTCAGATGTGGTGAGGAAGAATACAGGCATTTCGGAAAAGACTTCGAAATATATGGAAAGGAATGGCTGCGACATGCCAGGCAGAGAAAAGAAAGACAGATGAAGAAACTTACTACATACTATACACAAACCTATTTTGCATCTTTTTTTGTTTACTTTTTTCCATTTTTTTGTTTTTTATTTTATTCTATCTCAAATGTTATTAGTCATTATAGTTTTTTTGTTCGAATAGATTTTTTCATTATCCTCATGCCGTCAATGATTTAATCTAAAATATATGTAAATTTATTATTGGTAAATTTGCTCTCCGCAAGTCAAAAAAATAATGTAATTAGGAGCAAATCTTCTGATTGGGCGAAATGAATATTGGAATTGAAAATTTCGAATAACGTCACATATATAAAGTAATAAAATTCAAATTGAATAACAATATTTCCCCTGCATTAAAAATGGTTTGATATTTATCACAAAAAACCTCTCATTAGTCAACGCAATGAGTATAACAAAATATGTCTCAAATGCGATAAGAAATGGCTTCCTATTTGAAGATATCTTTTAGTATCACATCAAAATTCCTATGCGACGTCGAAAAGAAATAAAGAAAAGTGGTCACAAAATCAACTCGCATGAGCGTCTCAAATGTGGCAAGATATAGAGTATCATTTGTGACCAGTTTTGCGATCGCATATTCAACTACTCATTGTTCCGAAATGCGTACTTGATGTGGAGGACATTTGGATGCATATCAGCACCTCAGAGGTAAAGTGTGTTAAGTCACATTTTTTCAGACACGAACTATCTACAATATCGGATTCACATTAGTATATTCTAGCTAGTGGAGCACATTTCCGACTCCCTAGGTATATCAAGTCGCAAAATAATGGCAGTAAACATTCTTTGAAACACTAATCGAACTGAAAAATCTCTCTTTTATTTAATTTTGATATTGTGACTTAACACACTTTACCTCTAGGGTGCTGATATGCGAGCGCGTGGAGAGGTAAACAGTACATCGCATAAGAGTTACATTTGCATCGCCGTGTTTGCGTGGATATTGTTCTGACTTTCACTCTTGAAGATCAGTGATATGGGGAGATGGTCGGTTATCGCTGCATTCACCACGAAAGATGATATATGGTATTGTTTTCTTGCTTGAACTGATTTAATCAGAAAGTGATCCAAACACGTACCACTTTCTGGTCTTGTACAGCTATTTATGAACGTAGTATAGTTCAAAGCTGAAATTATGTTCTTATACTCTTCAGAAACATCGATATCAGACAAAAGGTCAATATTTTTGTCTCCAGTAATAATATGGTGGGTGAAATATTTGACAGTATTCAGATACTGGATGAGCTGAGAATTGAACTCTCTGGAGTCGGTGCTTGGAGGTCTATAGATTGCAGTCAATTTGAATTTTTGAGTATCCAACACGAAACTCACCTCGATCGCTTTGATTCTATCAATCTTGACTATTTTATGGTAAGATAATAGCCTATTATGTATGTAAACAACAACACCGTCATTTTTATTTATATCACCTTCGTTATATATGGTGGTATATCCGTTTTCAGCGTATAGGTTGATATCTGGAATGTAGTATGTTTCGGTTAGTACAATAATATCAAAGATTTGCCTCATTTGTTCCAGGTACAAGGACAGCTCATCAGAGTTCCCGTGAATGCTGCGGATATTCGCATGGAAAATGGAGAGACTGCACCTTGGATTCATCATATCGCCCTCCAGTGATGTCAAATAGGGCACAGTTTTCTCCTCAATTTTCCCGTTAGATTCTGTATTTCTATTGAAGAGATCCATCTTTCAAGATTTTCCTTATATTTAATATTTTATGTTATTTTTTTTTACAGGGAGACAGGTTTTTTCGGCTGAGGTTTTTTCCCGTGGCTGTATTGTATCGTATGATACTAGTAATGATAGTATCGTATGATTCTAAAGTATCATACGAAGAATGATATGATACCCCGTCCTTTTTTTACCTCAGCTTAGGTACTTTTTGTTTCAACATTTTTTGTATTATTTTAGCTCTCTTTTTCATGAAAATATATATATATATATATATATATATATATATGAATCTGTTTAAGGGTATATCGACTCATAAAGGTATAAAGAAAAACTCTTTTTTCTGTAACCAAGCTTTCGCAATTTTTTTTTATTGCTTCATCAGGGTTGCTAAAATAACATGAAACTGATAATCTACAATACTATTACAACAAATAAATCTTACCGAATTTGAATTTTTTAACCTTACATCTATCAAGAAACATTTGCATTCAATTTAAATCTCTTAATATTTCAATCTTACGTCTCAACACTTTATCTTCCATATCACATCTGCCCTGTCATCTTTCACTTCTCTTCAAACTGTCTCTGTCAGTTCTTCTTCTTTTACGATGGTGGCCCTGTCTGTGAATTTATGTGAGGTGCGCCCTCTGCCTGGCTCGCCAATAGGTAGCAGTATACATTACTCAGTTTGTTTGTATCGGACTTCTTATTTATGGGATCCTTGTGTCTATTTATTTGAATCATCTCTTGTATCAATCGTCTTTGATAATTCCTTTCCACTTTCAGCACCTTCACGCTCTCAAAATCAATTCTGTGGTCCAAATTTTGTGCATGCATTGCCAATGCACATCTATTTCTACTTTTTGTGATGTCTGATTTATGGAGGGCCATTCTGCTCTTAACCCACTGTGAGGTCTGTCCTACATATTTTCTATCACAATCTCGGCAATTTAATTCATATACTACCCCACTTTTTAATCCTGTTGGTATGGGATCTCTTAGTGTACTATATAGTTCTTTCACCGTTTTTAAGTTGTATGTTGCCATTTGAATGTTCTCATTTTTGAGCGTTTCTTTAATTTTCGATGTCAACCCTGGGATATTTGGAAAAGATACATAATATTTCGCTTCATTGTTTTCATCATTATTTTCAGCATTTGTTGTCACTGCTTCACTCGTTGCATATAGTAACTTTTTCAACATGTTCTTTGGGTACGAGTTTTGAGCAAGGATATCAAAAAGGTTATTTAGTCCCTCTTTCAAGTAAGTTTCACTACATATCTTTGTTATTCTATTTTTCATTTCTTCAATGAAATTGATTTTTATATTTATTCCATGATTTGAGTAATAATTTATGAATTTATTTGAGCTTGTGCTCTTCTTGTACCAATTTAACTTGATCTCATTTTTTTCCCTATGTACCATTGTATCGAGGAATGGGACACCTTGATCAGAGTTTTCCATTTCCAAAGTGAACTGCAGATCTGTACAGTATGAGTTCAAACATTTCCATACATTGTCAATTTCAGTTTCAGGTAATGCCACTATTATGTCATCTACGAATTTCTTTATCAATATAATTTTGAATTTCAATTTTTTGGAACAATCATCCAGCAAATCATCCATGACATACTGTGCTACAATAGGACTGACCTTGGACCCCATAGCACATCCAAATACCTGTTTGTAAAACTTTCCTTGAAAAGTACAATAGTTGTTGCTCAATACATATTCCACTATATCAAAAAACAGTTTTTCATCCACCACAGTGTGTTGTTTAATCTTGTGCCATTTACTTTTCAATATATCAATTATTTTATTTTTATCCAAATTGCCAAACAAGTTCACGACGTCAAAAGATACCAATCTGTGGTCTTCTGGTATCTTTAAATTTTTAACCATTTCTGCGAAATGGAATGTGTCTCTTGTATAATATTCATTGTTTGTGTCATATGATGCCTTGAGTATGTCTGCCACATATTTAGACAATTTATTTAATGGACTATTTATGCTTGATATGATAGGTCTTATGGGGTATCCTTGTTTATGGACTTTGGGATTGCCGTAAATCCTTGGACTGACCGAATTATATGTCTTCATTTCTTTCGATTGTTCTTTCGTTATGTAGTCTTTGTCACTTAGTTTCTGTATAAATTTATTACATGCATTTTGTACGGTTGTAGTAGGATCTCTAGGTAATAATTTGAAATCTTTTGAATAAAGTATAGTCTGGATCTTGTTTTCATAATCTGACCTTTCCATGATCACCGTAACCGATCCCTTGTCACTGTTTAGTACTATAATGTCTTGATTTTCTCTCAAAAACTTTTTTGTTTCCATATACCATTTATTTATGGGTGAATTTACTGGTATATCTTTGTGTATGAAGTTGGTAATCATATTTGTAACTCGTGCTCTATGAATCTCTCGTCTTTCTTCTGGAATATATCCCATAATGTACTCTACATCTGCTATGATATTTTCTAGTTTTATGTCCTTTTTTGTTGCTTGTAAACTGAATTTAGAACCTAGCGATAGTACACTCCTCACATCTTCAGGGATATGTTTGTCTGATATATTCTTTAACCATCTGTCTTGGATGTTTAGATTTTGTTGCTTTTGTTTACATAAATCCATGATTTTCTTAATGTTTACTTTTTTAACTTTTCCTATTGGAATGTAAAAGACAAGGTTTGGTACCAAATCATATAACATCAAATGTTAAAAGTGTTATGGGACTGTTTGAATATGACAACCGGGAACTAAATAAGAAGATCAAGACATTCAATCAAAAAACAACCCAAAAAATTCTCAACTTAGAAATATGTCAGGTAAACTACAAGATTACAAAAATCGAAAGAAAAAACCAGACACTTATAGATTCCTTACAAAACTTACCAGAATCTATGTTGAGGGAATACTCTTCTAGAATGAATAAAGCTTATAAGAAAGTATTCCATAAAGTTAAAAAAGTAAACATTAAGAAAATCATGGATTTATGTAAACAAAAGCAACAAAATCTAAACATCCAAGACAGATGGTTAAAGAATATATCAGACAAACATATCCCTGAAGATGTGAGGAGTGTACTATCGCTAGGTTCTAAATTCAGTTTACAAGCAACAAAAAAGGACATAAAACTAGAAAATATCATAGCAGATGTAGAGTACATTATGGGATATATTCCAGAAGAAAGACGAGAGATTCATAGAGCACGAGTTACAAATATGATTACCAACTTCATACACAAAGATATACCAGTAAATTCACCCATAAATAAATGGTATATGGAAACAAAAAAGTTTTTGAGAGAAAATCAAGACATTATAGTACTAAACAGTGACAAGGGATCGGTTACGGTGATCATGGAAAGGTCAGATTATGAAAACAAGATCCAGACTATACTTTATTCAAAAGATTTCAAATTATTACCTAGAGATCCTACTACAACCGTACAAAATGCATGTAATAAATTTATACAGAAACTAAGTGACAAAGACTACATAACGAAAGAACAATCGAAAGAAATGAAGACATATAATTCGGTCAGTCCAAGGATTTACGGCAATCCCAAAGTCCATAAACAAGGATACCCCATAAGACCTATCATATCAAGCATAAATAGTCCATTAAATAAATTGTCTAAATATGTGGCAGACATACTCAAGGCATCATATGACACAAACAATGAATATTATACAAGAGACACATTCCATTTCGCAGAAATGGTTAAAAATTTAAAGATACCAGAAGACCACAGATTGGTATCTTTTGACGTCGTGAACTTGTTTGGCAATTTGGATAAAAATAAAATAATTGATATATTGAAAAGTAAATGGCACAAGATTAAACAACACACTGTGGTGGATGAAAAACTGTTTTTTGATATAGTGGAATATGTATTGAGCAACAACTATTGTACTTTTCAAGGAAAGTTTTACAAACAGGTATTTGGATGTGCTATGGGGTCCAAGGTCAGTCCTATTGTAGCACAGTATGTCATGGATGATTTGCTGGATGATTGTTCCAAAAAATTGAAATTCAAAATTATATTGATAAAGAAATTCGTAGATGACATAATAGTGGCATTACCTGAAACTGAAATTGACAATGTATGGAAATGTTTGAACTCATACTGTACAGATCTGCAGTTCACTTTGGAAATGGAAAACTCTGATCAAGGTGTCCCATTCCTCGATACAATGGTACATAGGGAAAAAAATGAGATCAAGTTAAATTGGTACAAGAAGAGCACAAGCTCAAATAAATTCATAAATTATTACTCAAATCATGGAATAAATATAAAAATCAATTTCATTAAAGAAATGAAAAATAGAATAACAAAGATATGTAGTGAAACTTACTTGAAAGAGGGACTAAATAACCTTTTTGATATCCTTGCTCAAAACTCGTACCCAAAGAACATGTTGAAAAAGTTACTATATGCAACGAGTGAAGCAGTGACAACAAATGCTGAAAATAATGATGAAAACAATGAAGCGAAATATTATGTATCTTTTCCAAATATCCCAGGGTTGACATCGAAAATTAAAGAAACGCTCAAAAATGAGAACATTCAAATGGCAACATACAACTTAAAAACGGTGAAAGAACTATATAGTACACTAAAAGATCCCATACCAACAGGATTAAAAAGTGGGGTAGTATATGAATTAAATTGCCGAGATTGTGATAGAAAATATGTAGGACAGACCTCACAGTGGGTTAAGAGCAGAATGGCCCTCCATAAATCAGACATCACAAAAAGTAGAAATAGATGTGCATTGGCAATGCATGCACAAAATTTGGACCACAGAATTGATTTTGAGAGCGTGAAGGTGCTGAAAGTGGAAAGGAATTATCAAAGACGATTGATACAAGAGATGATTCAAATAAATAGACACAAGGATCCCATAAATAAGAAGTCCGATACAAACAAACTGAGTAATGTATACTGCTACCTATTGGCGAGCCAGGCAGAGGGCGCACCTCACATAAATTCACAGACAGGGCCACCATCGTAAAAGAAGAAGAACTGACAGAGACAGTTTGAAGAGAAGTGAAAGATGACAGGGCAGATGTGATATGGAAGATAAAGTGTTGAGACGTAAGATTGAAATATTAAGAGATTTAAATTGAATGCAAATGTTTCTTGATAGATGTAAGGTTAAAAAATTCAAATTCGGTAAGATTTATTTGTTGTAATAGTATTGTAGATTATCAGTTTCATGTTATTTTAGCAACCCTGATGAAGCAATAAAAAAAAAATTGCGAAAGCTTGGTTACAGAAAAAAGAGTTTTTCTTTATACCTTTATGAGTCGATATACCCTTAAACAGATTCATATAATAACTAGACTCTGATTTCAAAGATAACATATATATATATATATATATATATATATATATATCCACGGTAAAGGTAACTCCACTTATAAATTGAACACGAATTATAACGGGATGTGTGGAAATGAAAGGGCTAAATATTTGTTTACTTCATTTATTCTTCATCAACGTTTCGGACCATCACTGGTCCTTCTTCAGGATTCTATAATGATTACAGGAAGTTATAATTCTAACCATTATTATTATACCAGTTGATTTAGCAGTTGAATCGATAGAAAATAACTGGGAGAAAATATCAACACACACTCGTATTCCAAGGACTGATTTCATCAATATTATTAGATTTTTATTTAATTCCAACTATTTCATTTTTGATGGAAAGTATTATAGACAAATTTCTGGTGCACCGATGGGCTCACCAGTCATTCCAATATTGGCAAAATTAGTAATGGATGATCTACTTGATAAGATTTTAGAAACAATTCCTTTTGAGATTCCAATAATCAAAAAATATGTAGATGATATATTCTGTTCTGTACCTGCAGATCAAATTCAATTTGTTCTAGAAAAATTCAATAATTTTAATGAATTTATTAAATTTACTTTAGAAGAAGAAACTGATAATACTATTCCTTTCTTGGACACAAAGATCATAAAAAGAAATGATAATAAATTGATCGTTGACTGGTATCAAAAAAGTTTCAACTCAGGAAGATATATTAACTATCTATCCAACCATCCGATGAAACAAAAATTAAATATGATATTGGGGATGAAGAAGAGGATAAAATCTATTTCCCATCCTACTTTTCAAATGAAAAATTAAAAAATTTTTCATGAAATTTTACAAAAAAATGGGTACCCAAAATCTTTGATTAGTGGGTTACTTTTCAATACAATGGATCAGAATTTCCCGACAGAAGTTCGTACTATAGACGAAAGTAGACCTGTTGTTGTTGATGATTTATGAAGAGAAAGAACTGAACCGATGATATTCGTATCTTTACCTCTAATACCAGATGTGACAAAAAAACTTATAAATTTTTTGAGAGATTCAAGTTTGAGAATTTCAATAAAAAATCAATTCAACATTAGAGGACTTTTTACAAAAGTAAAAGATAAAATAGAAAAAATGAAAATGACTGGTGTAGTTTACGAAATTCCATGCACATCATGTCATCTGAAATACATTGGTCAAACTTCTCAACAATTAAAAAAAAGGATTTCACAACATAAGAGTGATATAAAAAACCCGAACAAAGTGTGTACGTTGGCAGAACATTGTCGCAGGACAGACCACTTGATGAATTGGGACTCATCAGAAGTACTGGAATTTGAAAAGAACTTGACTAAAAGATCTTTTTTAGAAATGTACCATATAAAAAGGATTGAAAATGCAATGAACTCGAGACAAGATATAAATAATATCAGTAATATATACAGCTACATCATATCACACCAATATAATAGATCAAACCCATAAAGAAGAATTTTCGATGTCATCACTCAATTTTTGAATTAATTTGTCAATAATTTGTCAGATTAGTGAAAAGTTTTCGAACGAATGTTTTTATGAAGATTTTTCATAATTGTTCTTCAGATCACAAAGATTTATTAGTTTAAAATTATTTTTTTCTGAAAACATAATAACTTTGAAGACACAGTTTAAATTCTACCTCAACTATTCGGTAAGACACATGATCCCCTCAATAATGATTAGAATTATAACTTCCTGTAATCATTATAGAATCCTGAAGAAGGACCAGTGATGGTCCGAAACGTTGATGAAGAATAAATGAAGGAAACAAATATTTAGCTCTTTCATTTCCACACATCCCGTTATAATTCGTGTACTATATATATATATATATATATATATATATATATATATATATATATATATATATATATATATATATATATATATATATAAATATATTGATGAAAAGACTAGAGAAGTTGGGAACAATGATGCCACAAGACTTGAAATAGATTAATTGAAGTGGAGGAGGTGCCTCTGATGACACGGTAGTGATATTTTCAACCTGATTTGTGTTGTGTTCTCTTGTACAGGGAAGGTGTCGAAGACTTTTCAGTGATTGTTTTAAACTCTTTATTTTATAACTTTGATTAATTTGTTAGATGAACTAGTAGAGGAAGGTTGTTGGATATTATTCGACCACAGTTCTGTGGTTTGAAAGTAAAAATAATCTAATATAAGTGTGAAGAAAAATGTCAATCTCCAACCTCATTCATCTCATTAAGTGTTATTACTTTCCATATTCTAAATCCTCTCTACCTCACTAACAAATTCTATCTTTGGTAAAAATCTCAGTGTCTGTAAGTATTTCATGTTTTTCTTTTAAGCAAATAACTCACATGTGCTCATGTTGTTGTAGAACTCCTGAAGAAGAGAAAAATACATTCTCGAAAGCTCGAGCATTAAGACAAAAGAGTTTCACTTACCTTCTGCTGAAATCCCAAAAAACTAAACTTTTGATTTTAAATTATTCAGCAAAGAATATTCTTATATATTTAATTAAAGATATGGGTTTTTATGACGACGTGAGGAGAGTCCATGGTGAGCAAACCGTCCAACAACTAAAGGAATACAGTAACAATGAAAGAAAACTGATGAGTCTAAGAAACCGAAGGATTTTCTTACTCAGATGCAAAAGAGAGAACGTCATTCCGCAACACCTAATCAACAACATATTGAAGATTGAAGAAATTATGGAGTATAAAGCCGCATACACTGGAGAACAAACTAGGAAGTTCAGTTTGAGGCTTGGGCAAAAAATTCTTTTATTCCAACTGAACATCACAATTAAGAACATAACACATTTAGAGAAGAAACAGAACTTACTTACCAATAGTATACAGTCAATTATACCGGAATTCATGTGGCTGGAATATACTCGTAGAATACGCATAAAATCAAACAAGAGTTTCTATAATATGAAATCAAAAAACAAGAGCAAATTTGAATATCTGAAACAAAAACAAAAGGAGGAAGTGAAGACTGAAGAAAAATGGTTGAAGAATCTCTCAAGTAACGATATACCAACGAATAAGAAAACTTTCTTAGCACTCGGACCAAAATTTTTTCTCGAACCAACAACAAACCACATATCAATTCCAAGAGTACTTTCAACAGTGGAATCAACACTTTAGGATAAACCTAAAACATCTAAAAATATAATTAGAGCTAAAGTAACGAACATCGTAACCAACTACTTTCAATCCCACATACAAAACGATGACAAATGTAAGGAAAGGATGGCAAAAGAAACTAGAAAATTTTCAAATAGACATCCGGAAATTTATGTTATGCAATCAGACAAAAGGGGATCAACAGCCATCATGAACAAGTCAGAATATATTAGACTAGCACAAGAACTTCAAAATGAAGATGAATATTATCAAGAATTACCTAGGGATCCAACGTCGACTATAGAAAAAGTTAATAATAAAATTACAGAACTAAAAAAGTTGAAAATGATTACAGATGAAGAAGCCAAAGGTTTGATGACCTATGATGCTGTTTCTCCGAAATTCTATGGTCTTCCTAAGGTACACAAACCTGAGTTAGCATTCAGACCTATAATATCCTCAATTGACAGTCTAACATCTAGACTCTCAATATTCCTCAAAGATATATTAAAATCCTCGTACAACACTAATAATAGATATTTTGTATCGGACTCTTACCAGTTTTGTGAATTCATAAATGGTTTTCAACTTCCACAAAACTACAAAATTATCAGTCTTGATGTAGTGTCACTTTTCACGAATGTAACACTGGAAATAGCCATACAAAGTATTAGAAACAAATGAGAGGAAATAAAAACAAATTGTAAAGTATCTAAAGAGAAGTTTATAGAACTCATTATATTAGTTTTCCAATCAACATATTTTTCGTTCAATACAAATTTTACAAACAAAAAATTGGTACTCCAATGGGATCAATACTTTCACCAATTCTGGCTCAGTATGTTGTGGATCAATTACTTGATGAATGTATTCTAAAGTTGTCTTTTCAAATATCATTCTGTAAGAAGTCTGTGGATGACTTGATATTTGTGAATATTTTGTAATCGTTGCAGGGAAGGGTGAGAGAAATAACAACACTAGTTGATCCGTTGATGGTTGAAAACCGACTGACTATGACCAAAGATTATAGAGTTAGAAAGATAGGAAACGCCCTTACATCTGTGGTACTAAAATCCGACTACGATTTTTGGCTAGTTTATTACTTGTGACACCTAGATGGCGCTGATAACATAATTCAGTACAGAAAACTATTTTAATTATACTTCTCATAAATTTCCATTGAGTATTCCTTGTCGAGCTTTTAAAGAAACATCCTGATCGACAAAACAAAAGCAGAGCTCCGTTTTTTGATCAGGATGATATTTTCCATCTACATCATGAATCAAATGAAATACGCTTCTGGATTCTTTATATTTTTATTTGAAATGATTGTGTAAAATCAACTACAATACAATAATTATGAAATTGAGAACATTTCGAAAATCTGTTCACATATTAGAGAATTATAATAACAATTTCAAGAGTTTATTCATACAGTGAACTCTCGATAAATCGAACATCGATAAGTCAAACAGTTGTTCTGGACCCGATTCATACATATCTTACCCAGTGTATTTTCACCTCAGTGAGTCTAGAGGGTTTAGTAGATGGTCGAACTGCTGGAAAGGTCGTCAAGAGAACCACCACCTCTATAAGTCGTTCTTCTGACCACCATTACCTCTATGAGTGGAACTTTTTGATCTAATGAATAAGACCGAAGAAAATTCGGTTCCCAAACAAATTATCCAGAACAATATATTTTTGCCCCGAAACCTCTATCCATTTGACAACACTGAAAATAAAATGCAATGAACAAGACAGTTACATGATACGAGTTTCAAAACTTACATTTCCATTCTCTTTGGTGATGAAAAGAATTCACATTCAAGATTATTCTTTCTATTATTTCTGCAATTAATCACCATGCATTTCGAATGTCGGACAGTTTTTAACACAAAATTTATAACAGAAAAACACACAAACCAAGAATATGGAGTGAGCTAGGTGCTACTCCTGTAGATTACGAGTTGTTTCAGTGGAAAATACGCGAGAAAATATAATCATCATTCAGCAAAAATATTTATTCAAGTATTTCTTTCAAAATTGACAACAGCCTACTAATAATCTCTATATAATCTATGCCAAATGGACCCTAATTAAATATTTTAACCATAGACCGATTACTTTTGAAAAACAGATGTCGCTGACATCACTGTAGTCGCTTCGTTTCCCATCTTTATACTCTATAATCTTTGACTATGACTTTATAGCATACGTTAAAAATACCCCGGATGCGAAATTATTTCGACCAATCGGAGATGAGCGCATGCCAATGTCAACGGTAGAGAGAGAGAGAGATATATTATCTTTTGCCTCTGTCGTATTCCCTAAGAATTCGGATTAACTGTTTTTCGTTGTATATATTCAATTTCAATCTACTGAATATTTTGAGATTGATATTGAAATTCTTCAAAACTCAGCAATTTTCATTGCTCTGCCTAATCTAAAGCAATTATAACTACACATTTGTATTTGCGAACTTTCAAGAAATAGATTGATGAACATGGAAGGAGAAAAGTGAGTATTCATTGATGAAATATATCAGCTTTGTATATAAAATATACATTTCCAGCGATAAACTGATTTGTCAAATTTGTTACTCGTCTGTTTCGGCGAAATATTGTCATTTGAGAGATGTCCACAAGGAAGAACGTGGTGCTTCTAAACACACAGTTCATCTAAAATGCCCCATTTGCCCTGAAGAGGAAAAAATTCCTCTTGAGTCTCATGATATGCTGACTAATCATTTACAGCAAATTCATTCTCTGAGTATAAAGACAACACTTTTTACTTTCAAAAATGAGGAGGAATTTGAGACTTGGCGAGCAATTGATAACAGAAATGTAGATTATGTGAAACGAAGGTATAGAAAAACCTCAGATGGACTGGTAGTTTATTATGAATGCAATAGTAGTAATTATACAGGTTTGTACCTATTCGTTATTCACCATTATACAATCATTTGATCAAAAATCATGTATCAGCTACCTGTCTTATTTTTAGGATTTATTAGCCAGTCTACCAAACGCAGTATGAAAGCTGGGGGTAGTATCAAAATATCTGGTTATTGCCCATCAAGAATTTGAGTAAAGATTTCTAGAACAGGTATATATTGTGATTAATCAGTTTTAAACCCCATTGAGTGATATAATACATATATTATATATAAATATTCCAGCTGTGGAGGTTAAATTTGTGGAGACTCATGTTGGACATGAAAATCTACATCGATCTAAACAATTGACGAAGGACCAGCAAGAGATGATTGCTAGTAAATTGGCTGCTGGAGTCACAAAAGAGAGGATTTTGGAAGTTTCCAGAACAATAACAAACAATAAGCTAGAGAGAATTAATGTGTTTAAAAGAGCAGATCTTGCTTATATAATAAGAAAATTTAATATAAAGAGAAGGAGACGTGATGATGACATGGTTGCTACCACTGTAAGAACTTCAGATGATGATGAAAGCAATAACCTTCATATACGTCTACCATCAACAAGTAGGGCTGATTATGAAATGGATGTTCAGAGTATGATAAGTGAATCCAGTCACATTTTAAATGATCCAATTGAATCTACTACAGAACTTGGTGTAAGCCTTAGTGATGATTTATGTGTACAGTATATTAATAGTTGATTATAGATTATATTAGAACAAACAAGATTTCAACTTGGATTATTGGAAGAGAGTAACATTCATAATATTGCAAAAATCAGTGAAGCTTATAACTCGCAATGCAATAATACTTCTGATAGCAGCAGAAAAAGGTTGTCTATGGAATGAATGTATGTTTGCTTTTGTATTAGTGCTTGGTGTAATATTCAAATGTTTCTTATTTCGATAGTTCCAGATATTGTTCCTCGATCCTCATCGTTAGTTCTGTTTTTAATTCTTAAATTTGAATTCCAGGGGTCTTGGAGAAGATTTTACGTTCTTCTGACGACAGGAATCAAGACACTCTTCAATGATAGGGGAGAGACATGGTTTTTATCTGCTGAGGTTTTTTCCTTATCTCAGATATCATACCCCCCTTGCACCAACCTTTTTGTTGATTTTTGCATTGTATAATGTAGGTTTCACAATTAAAAAAATATATGTAAATCTGCATTATTTATTTTTCATAACTGCCAAATTAATTAATTACTGAAATTACTAACCCTGGAGCTCTAATAAAATGAAAGCTCAATAGAAAAATTGAATTGATAATAAGTAGGTACCTACTTATCAGTTTGGAGAAAAGGAAAGTATGCTATATTATTTTCAATTACTGCTATACTTACAATATATCATGCAAAATTTTCAATCAATTAATCAGTAACTATCCTACAAAACTTCAGTTATTTCTAAAAAAAAAATAACGAAACTGCTTTGAATTATTTGTACACCATTTCTGCTTATTCGTATAACTCGATGATTAATTAAAGTATGGTGGAATTTCTGTAGAAATTGCACAGTTAATTAGTATATCCTGTTTCAATTTCTCCATTGATTCGAGCAACTATCATTTTTCAATAGAATTATCCATATTTCTAGTTATGTTGGACGTTGCATAAATCATTCTTTAGGAAAAGATACACAAGATATAATAAACGTATCTATATTTTAACACTCAATTCATATAAACCTTTCAGCATCCCACAGTTCTCTAAATTCGCTATAAAATATCAAAACCTACCAACGAATCAAATTTAAAAAATCAAAGCAAAAATGTTTTGTTTTGATTACCGCCGCTGTCACTTCACTGTATCGAATACAGGTTATGCTAACTAAATGCAGCACATGCAAGAAAAGCATGAGATGCAGATGAGAATTTTATGGGAAGAATGGGAATTAAAAAAGGCTCAAATGAAAGAAATACACGAAAAAACATTATCACAATTTAAATAAAATTTTCAAGACGAATTGACTTGTTTATTGAACTTCTCATATTATTATAACCTATTCAGTATTTACTTGTGAATGTTGCTTTAATTATCATTATCAGTACTTTATTGAAAGGAAATTATATTAATTAAAATTTTTTTTTATTGTAATCTTGTATAGTTATCATCAATCAATAGTTAGATTTTCTGAGGTTTATGGCCTTTCAAAAGGTTTTTACGATGTAACAAATTTTTGTTATATCTATTTTTTAGTTCATCATGAGTGAAAATGAAAAACAATCACTGCTTTTAATACCATTTATCAAAACTTTTTGAATCCGAAGTTTCGATTACAGCCCATAAGAAGAAACTTCAAAGAAACTTATGGGTGATTTCTTGATTTTTTTAACCAACCTCTAATTAAGTTTACATACAGACTTCAGGATCTAATTCTACATTTACAAGCTTTATAAATATATTCACAATTATTAAAATTACCTATCAAATTCCTCATCATCCAGAGATCTTAGATAATTGTTCACTATTTTAAGTTTATTATTTTTTTTTCCCATTTGTTGTAGTATTCATAAATCCTAAACAAAACTCATTAGGATTTAGTAATGAATGATATTCACCTGAAACAATATGACTGTATAAGTTAAAATTATAATTCCACATACCTATCATTCAATTCAATAATATATTATCATAATAAAAGAGAAAACTTATTTCAGGTAGAGTACATACTTTTGTGTTTGAAAGAAAAACAGTATTTTTCTCCCTTCTAAATCCATTTCTAAATTCTAGAAAAATGATTTTGTATTATCATCAATCTTGTGGAATTATTCACGATATATTCTGATTGGACATTTGGCACCTGAGCAATTGCATCATTGATGGTACTCAGATCATTCTCAATCAATTGTTGTAAATCTTCATCAATATCAGGAAGAGGAATTCTCAAGTTATTTGCTATGTTGTGGAGAATTCCTGTGGCGACAACAATTGCTTCGCATCTCTCATGTTTTACACGCAATCCTAATGACAGGATGGGAAAACGGCGTTTCCATACACCAAAACATCTTTCTATTGGGTTTCGTGTTCTTATATGTGACTCATTGAATAAATGTTCAGCTGGAGTACTAGGTTGTGCCAATGGTGTTATCAAGTACTTCTTTATAGGATAACCACTATCACCAACCAGTACATAATTGGCAAATTCTCCATGTTCAAAAGAAGCTGATAAAGTTGAGTGGTTAAAAATAGTGGAATCATGGCTCGAACCAGGCCAACGACATACTATGTTCTGAAAATTCAGAGTAGCATCACATACAGCTTGAACATTCATGGAGAAATATCCTTTGCGGTTTCTAAAAATTTCAGCATCTTCTCCTCCTGGTGATTGTAATTTAACATGTGTGCAATCTATGGCACCAATGCACTGAGGAAAACGACTAATCTTATAAAAGTCAATCGCTTTTTCTCTTTTCTCAACTTCACTTTGAGGCATCTTAATGTATGCTCTATATAGACTTGCAATGGCTTCAGACACACGATGGATAATCCTACATGCTGTAGATTTATCAATCCCTATGAAATCTCCAACAACTATCATCATGGTTCCAGTAGCATAAAACCGTAGGGTCAGTAGAACCATTTCTGCTGGTGTCACGGCATGGTTACTGAAAAAATATGTTTTTCAATCAGCATATTATTATTTAGAAGAGAAATGAAGTGAAGAAATATTGAATCTTACCGGTTTGTTGGGCTCTTAATATTATTGGAAATTAAATCAACGATACTATAGCACACTGCCTTAGGTAAACGGAATCGATTGAAAAATTCTTTTTCTGTTAATTCTTCCCAATAGTTACGACGCTGCTTGAATACCGGACTCTTTCGCATTGGACAAAGTATATCAATCACTTCCAAAAAATCTTCATCGTCTGTGATATTTTCATTCTCCACATTCGACATTTTCAGTTTTCACCAAAAATACGTTGATCTCATATCAAAACAAAACAACAGATTGTAGAAGTGGAACTGTCAAATAAGTTAGGTTATAATCCGTGAATTATCTCCGTAATCCCTCGAATTCCATGGATTAACTTAACCCTGAGTTAATCCGGTGTTTTCTCTTGATCCTTCATTGAAAAACGGCACCTCGTTCGTAATCCCGGATTACCAGTAATCGCGAGATGATCTCCTATTGAACAACCGGCCCTCAGTGTTGAAGTAAGAACTGCTGGCCAAAGCCAAAGTAAATTTGGGACCAGTCCACTTCTATAAAACAACCTTATGACAACTAACGTATTATGTTTGGCCTTGTGCGCATGCGCAACAAAAGCATGCTCAGCAGTGAACACATGGAACCATGGAGGTAAAGAAAGTGGAGGGGGCATAACGTTTGAAAAGTGTCACCAAAACAAATCCGGATTTGGCACCCCAAGATGGCCGACTTCGAGGTATTTTAAACTGTAGGTTCTGCAATTTTGGCCTTATTTATTATTCGTTCGTTGGTTTTGGCAGTTGTATGTAGTGGAAAAACATATAAGAAATGGTTTCTTGTACAGCATATGCTGATCTTACTAGCTAATTAATGGTGAAAAGCTAAATTTTTTGACGTTTGTAAATACCTGGTTTAATTATTGTTGCATACAATTTTAATTGACAGGGGACACGAGATAATTTACCTTTTTGTTTCATTGCATATTATCTGAATTTGTATGTACCTTAATTAAAAAAAAATAGAATGTATGATTAGTAACAGGAACAAATTATTCTTTCCGTACGTAATTCAACTCACCAATTCATTAGTAGCAATTGTTTATGATATTTTGACTCCTTGATTTGTTTCGATCATTATTTATTCATCTTTTGGTCATTAAAAGAGAATCGAACAAACTTCGAATTGTAAAAATTCAAATATACAAAATTCCCGCCACAAATTTGGCTCCGCAACATGGCGGATTTTTGGTGACACTTTCATAGCAAGGGAAACATAAGATATGCTACCTCCCCTTCTTCTACCTCCATGCATGGAACACATGGAAGGAGCGTAGAGAGAGACCCACGGGTACGTTTGTGAGATAGAAGAACAACAGGTGATTGGGGGCAAAACATTGGAAAAGTTCTAGTGAGTCTATACGTGAATCGATGAATTTTTCAGTTTCATTTGGGTTTTTCTATATATTTGTGTGTGTAATTATCGTTATGGTGCTGAAATGATTTTATACCTTTGATTTTTCACTATGGTAAAGGCCTATTCTGCATATAATTGTACACAAACAAGGATTAACAACAGGCAGTGGAATTTCATTTTTCACGTGGGTCTCTACTTTTAAATTATAGTTCTTGAATTATTATAGTAATATTCAAAATTCTGCAGGTTTTCCAGTGATTCAAAACATAGTTCCTATGGGTCTTGGCAATGAAAAGAATAAGATCTGCTAAGAAGGAGGTTAAAGCAGAATTTACTTCTGATAAGAAGATTGAGACAGATCTTCCATCAACTATAGGTTGTTTTCAATTATGCAGTATTTTTATATATTCAGTTTCGAAATATTTTCAGTTCTGATAATTACTTGGAGAATGGAAATACTGATACCCCAAATTGTTCTTGAAAACCTCCGATACGAAAAAAAACGAATTTTTCTCTATCCTATATTTATTGAGCCTCTTGAATTAATCATTTTGCAGGAGGAGGCAATATTCTGCTTCGAAAACTGCAGTAGCCAAAATGTGCAAAAAAAAAAATGAACTAGAGAGCAACTAGGTTACGAACTTGAAAGAACTCATAATGCAAGTAAAAAATCAAACATATATTCGTGGCCTATGAAGAATTATTGACAAATGCAAATTAATGCATGTGTTAATAATTTTGTCTGGTAGTAAGTAGCCTTTTCAGTAGTTTATTTTATTTTGGCTCAGCTCACATAGGTGCCTCCTCTTTCCAGAAACCAATTCGAAGGTATAGATAATAATATTCACTTTCTTTTCTACATCGGGGGTAAGAAGTAATTAGTTAAGTATTCTTTAAATCTTCAATCTTGTAATCCAAATAAATTTTATGTATTCAGATTTCTGGGTTGAATTGTCTTAATTGTTTATACAACTCAAATTTTCATCAAATAATGAACATTCTGAGCAGTTGAGAACATTTGCTCTTGCTCTCAACTTTTATTTCATATTTTTGATCAGGATCCTCTGAATAACCACCTTCTTCAAGTAGTGTACATTATTTCAGAAGTACATTTCAATATAAGAATACATCAAGAAAATAAAATCACCATCGAAACAAAACATACTATTCGACGAATGTTTACCAAATTAATAAATTTTTAAGGACAATAATTTTAAGCTTTGTAATTTATTTATTACTTATTCGGATTTGTAATTAAATTTGAATTATTCCTTCAGAACCATCATAGATATTCAAATTCTCTGTTCAACTATTAAAATAAATTTATTTTAATAATTTTATAATTTTTTCTTATCAACCTCCTGTTTGTCCATGTGGTAATAGTTGTATTGAAAAATTTGATACCATCTTTGGCTCAAAATTCGAAAAAAAAACATATACATTTGGTCAAGAAGATAAGGAGCTTCGAAAAAGCGCACGAAATAAATGCGTTCTGTTAATGATATTTAATTTGAATGAGTAAATTTTCCATCAGCGGCCTTCGACTAATCAGTTTAAAGTACTGTACAATATTTTGAAGTCTTCATGATGTACAAACCTAAAAAATTAATAAACCATATTGATACGGAATAAACGCATTGTTGTGAACGAATATATTTATACAGAATTTATTCTTTCGAAACGACAATTATTATAGAAACGTTCAATTTGTTGATAATTTTTTTAAATATCTCATTAATTTAATTCCTAAAGACCAAATAAAATGTTTAAAATTTCTCTTTCATTCGGAAACAAATTCATTCATTTTAAATTAATACGTTTCTGTTATCAAAATCTTCTGCTAACCAACAGAATATTACAAGGAATTATAAGTTAGAGTCTCACTATAAAAATCAGATGATTGGGTACGTCAAAATTATTGTATAAATATTTCAAATTCAAGAAAAAATCCAAAATCTCCTCGAGTTCAGTTCAAACGCGGTGTTTCTTGCCCCGAATCAGCTGATTTTTATCTTCGTACCCAGCGCGGCCTTCGATATTTAACAGGCCAGAATGTTGCTTTAAAATGCGACGTTGCCGGAACTCCTCTAACGGGGTGTACTAGGCACAGAGTGGTACGAGTTTACGAGCTTGCCATAGTTCGGTTTCAAGCGTGATATAGTTCGCATCAGAAATTCGTGTAAAAAGGTGTGTGTTTTTTTTCGTGTTCGTGTGGTCGGTTTTTCAATCTATAAATAAAGTGAAAATAAGTGTTGCAGTTGCAAGATTCGTGTTTGTGATCGAATTTTTCGTTCAGTGTTGATATCAGGAAGGATCGAGGAAAGGATATTCTGCAAAAAGGTTTTTCATTGTAATATTTATTGAAATTTCATTTGGAAATATTCGTTTTGAGCACTATGCCTCTTACTTGTGCAGTGCCCGGTTGCAAAAGCAATTATAAATCTACTAATGAGAAGGTGTCGGTATTTAGATTTCCAAAAGATCCCGCTAGGAGACCGGTGTGAAAGCAGCCACGAGTTCCAGCCACGAGTTGGCGCGCGCGCCAGGGACCGTAATCTAGACTGGGACGGGGATACGGGATACGTCGTCGATAGGATGTTTGCGTAGAGAAGATATAATTTATAAAACAAGATCGATTTTTTTTTGTGCACGGGAATGAATACTTACCTTCTGCAGCCGGTCTTATCATTATGTGGGATTAAATGAGGAGTAGATCAATGAAATTTAAATTTTTCAGGAAATGAACTCTTGTCATTTTTGAATAAAAATTATGCTGAATGCAGGAAAATTTGAATATTGAAATTTATTTTCTATGAATGTGTTCCCCGAATGATTCTCTTCAAGATCCACATATCGCCCGATTTTGTCGGGCAAGAATTCACCCCCCAACGCCCCCCCAATTATTACGTAAGAAATTATCCTAAGTGCAGAAAAATTTGAAAATTCGAACTTTTTTTTCTATGAATGTGTTCTCTGAATGGTCCTCTTCAAGATCCACATATCGCCCGATTTTGTCGGGCAAGAATTCACCCCCCACCACACCCCCCAATTATTACGTAAGAAATTATCCTAAGTGCAGAAAAATTTGAAAATTCGAACTTTTTTTTGCTATGAATGTGTTCTCTGAATGGTCCTCTTCAAGATCCACATATCGCCCGATTTTGTCGGGCAAGAATTCACCCCCCAACGCCCCCCCAATTATTACGTAAGGAATTATCCTAAGTGCAGAAAAATTTGAAAATTCGAACTTTTTTTTCTATGAATGTGTTCTCTGAATGGTCCCCTTCAAGATCCACATATCGCCCGATTTTGTCGGGCAAGAATTCACCCCCACCACACCCCCCAATTATTAGGTGAGGCATTATTCTTAGTGCCGAAAAATTTGAAAATTCGAACTTTTTTTTCTATGAATGTGTTCTCTGAATGGTCCCCTTCAAGATCCACATATCGCCCGATTTTGTCGGGCAAGAATTCACCCCCACCACACCCCCCAATTATTAGGTGAGGCATTATTCTTAGTGCGGAAAAATTTGAAAATTCGAACTTTTTTTTTCTATGAATGTGTTCTCTGAATGGTCCTCTTCAAGATCCACATATCGCCCGATTTTGTCGGGCAAGAATTCACCCCCCAACGCCCCCCAATTATTAAGTAAGGAATAATCCTAAGTGCAGAAATATGTGAAAATTCGAACTTTTTTTTCTATGAATGTGTTCTCTGAGTGGTCCTCTTCAAGATCCACATATCGCCCGATTTTGTCGGGCAAGAATTCACCCCCCAACGCCCCCCCAATTATTACGTAAGGAATTATCCTAAGTGCAGAAAAATTTGAAAATTCGAACTTTTTTTTCTATGAATGTGTTCTCTGAATGGTCCCCTTCAAGATCCACATATCGCCCGATTTTGTCGGGCAAGAATTCACCCCCACCACACCCCCCAATTATTAGGTGAGGCATTATTCTTAGTGCGGAAAAATTTGAAAATTCGAACTTTTTTTTTCTATGAATGTGTTCTCTGAATGGTCCTCTTCAAGATCCACATATCGCCCGATTTTGTCGGGCAAGAATTCACCCCCCACCACACCCCCCCAATTATTACGTAAGAAATTATCCTAAGTGCAGAAAAATTTGAAAATTCGAACTTTTTTTTCTATGAATGTGTTCTCTGAAAGGTCCTCTTCAAGATCCACATATCGCCCGATTTTGTCGGGCAAGAATTCACCCCCCAACGCCCCCCCAATTATTACGTAAGGAATTATCCTAAGTGCAGAAATATGTGAAAATTCGAACTTTTTTTTCTATGAATGTGTTCTCTGAATGGTCCTCTTCAAGATCCACATATCGCCCGATTTTGTCGGGCAAGAATTCACCCCCCAACGCCCCCCCAATTATTACGTAAGGAATTATCCTAAGTGCAGAAATATGTGAAAATTCGAACTTTTTTTTCTATGAATGTGTTCTCTGAATGGTCCTCTTCAAGATCCACATATCGCCCGATTTTGTCGGGCAAGAATTCACCCCCCAACGCCCCCCCAATTATTACGTAAGGAATTATCCTAAGTGCAGAAAAATTTGAAAATTCGAACATTTTTTTTCTATGAATGTGTTCTTTGAATGGTTCTCTTCAAGATCCACATATCGCCCGATTTTGTCGGGCAAGAATTCACCTCCAGCACACCCCCCAATTATTAGGTGAGGCATTTTTCTTAGTGCGGAAAAATTTGAAAATTCGAACTTTTTTCTCTATGAATGTGTTCTCTGAATGGTCCTCTTCAAGATCCACATATCGCCCGATTTTGTCGGGCAAGAATTCACCCCCACCACACCCCCAATTATTAGGTGAGGCATTATTCTTAGTGCGGAAAAATTTGAAAATTCGAACTTTTTTTTCTATGAATGTGTTCTCTGAATGGTCCTCTTCAAGATCCACATATCGCCCGATTTTGTCGGGCAAGAATTCACCCCCCAACGCCCCCCCAATTATTACGTAAGGAATTATCCTTAGTGCAGAAAACTTTGAAAATTCGAACTTTTTTTTCTATGAATGTGTTCTCTGAATGGTCCCCTTCAAGATCCACATATCGCCCGATTTTGTCGGGCAAGAATTCACCCCCACCACACCCCCCAATTATTAGGTGAGGCATTATTCTTAGTGCGGAAAAATTTGAAAATTCGAACTTTTTTTTTCTATGAATGTGTTCTCTGAATGGTCCTCTTCAAGATCCACATCTCGCCCGATTTTGTCGGGCAAGAATTCACCCCCCACCACACCCCCCCAATTATTACGTAAGAAATTATCCTAAGTGCAGAAAAATTTGAAAATTCGAACTTTTTTTTCTATGAATGTGTTCTCTGAATGGTCCTCTTCAAGATCCACATATCGCCCGATTTTGTCGGGCAAGAATTCACCCCCCAACGCCCCCCCAATTATTACGTAAGGAATTATCCTAAGTGCAGAAATATGTGAAAATTCGAACTTTTTTTTCTATGAATGTGTTCTCTGAATGGTCCTCTAAAAGATCCACATATCGCCCGATTTTGTCGGGCAAGAATTCACCATCCAACGCCCCCCCAATTATTACGTAAGGAATTATCCTAAGTGCAGAAAAATTTGAAAATTCGAACTTTTTTTTCTATGAATGTGTTCTTTGAATGGTTCTCTTCAAGATCCACATATCGCCCGATTTTGTCGGGCAAGAATTCACCCCCCAACGCCCCCCCAATTATTACGTAAGGAATTATCCTAAGTGCAGAAAAATTTGAAAATTCGAACTTTTTTCTCTATCAATGTGTTCTCTGAATGGTCCTCTTCAAGATCCACATCTCGCCCGATTTTGTCGGGCAAGAATTCACCCCCCACCACACCCCCCCAATTATTACGTAAGGCATTATTCTTAGTGCGGAAAAATTTGAAAATTCGAACTTTTTTCTCTATGAATGTGATCTCTGAATGGTCCTCTTCAAGATCCACATCTCGCCCGATTTTGTCGGGCAAGAATTCACCCCCCACCACACCCCCCCAATTATTACGTAAGGCATTATTCTTAGTGCGGAAAAATTTGAAAATTCGAACTTTTTTTTCTATGAATGTGTTCTCTGAATGTCTCTCATCAAGATCCACATATCGCCCGATTTTTTCGGGCTCGAATTCACCCCTCACGACTCCCCCAATTGAATTCAAAAAAACTTTGCTGAGTGCAGAAAAATTCGAATATTGTGAATTTTTTTTTCGCAAATGTATACTCCTAGAAGTTTTCTTCAAAATTTATATACTATCATATTTTGTCGGGCGATAATTCACCCCCCACCGCACCCCCCAAATATTACGTAAGGAATTATCTTTAGTACAGAGAAATTCAGATTTTTGAACTCTTTTTTCTATGCTTCCAGAATTATCAGGACGGGCGCATCTCAAAAGGTGAAAGCTAATATCCTCAACGGAAATTTTGTGGAAAATATAATTTTTCATATGGGGTGATTTATGAAAAGTTAATAATTGGATATTTCTGAAGAACTGTTACATCTGCTCTTTCAGGCTGAACCATCTTCATCTCCGTACGACTTTTTGTTATCCCTTTCATTATATTGAATGGAACTCCCGACTTTTTTAAATCTCAAACTCGACCAATTCCAAATTTTGTTTGAAGATATAAGGCGAGTAGACCATCATTTATGATATATTTTTAAATATCAATTAAATCCGTCTCGACCGAAAATGGTATCAAATTTCATAATTCTAATGGAACAGATTTATATTGTGACTACTTCAGACATATCTTCGAATGCCATTTTATTAATTTTATTCAACTGGAGGAGAGTTTAATTTGATTTCATTCACAGTAGTTGAGATATACATTGATTGCTATTCTCATTTTTCATCGATACTTTCAACAATCGTGGACCTCCTGTGATTAAAGGAGTACAGAACATGATATTTGAAAATGAGAGATTTCGGAAATCAGTAAGCATTGAAGGAACAACAGAAAATTTCAAAATTTTTACCAAAAATATATACATATCTACACACATATGAATATTTTCTATACGGGGTATTCCAAATTGATTGATTTTGGCTGTTACTGTTTCTTCTGGACTACATTGGTGAAAATGTCTTACGTAATAATTGGGGGTGAATTATCGCCCGACAAAATATGGCTGTATGCATATCTTGAAGAGAACCTCTAGCAGGATACATTTCCGAAAAAAAAATCACAATATTACATTTTTCTGCACTCAGCATATTTTTTTCGAAATTAATTAGGGGAGTCGTGGGGGATAACTCCTTGCCCGACAAAATCGAGCGGTATGTGAATCTTGAAGAGGACCATTCAGAGAACACATTCATAGAAAAAAAAGTTCGAATTTTCACATATTTCTGCACTTAGAATAATTCCTTCCGTAATAATTGGGGGGCCGTTGGGGGGTGAATTCTTGCCCGACAAAATCGGGCGATATGTGGATCTTGAAGAGGACCATTCAGAGAACACATTCATAGAGAAAAAAGTTCGAATTTTCAAATTTTTCCGCACTAAGAATAATGCCTTTCCTAGTAATTGGGGGGTGTGGTGGGGGGTGAATTCTTGCCCGACAAAATCGGGCGATATGTGGATCTTGAAGGGGACCATTCAGAGAACACATTCATAGAAAAAAAAGTTCGAATTTTCACATATTTCTGCACTTAGGATAATTCCTTTCGTAATAATTGGGGGGGCGTTGGGGGGTGAATTCTTGCCCGACAAAATCGGGCGATATAAGGATCTTGAAGGGGACCATTCAGAGAACACATTCATAGAAAAAAAGTTCGAATTTTCACATATTTCTGCACTTAGGATAATTCCTTCCGTAATAATTGGGGGGGCGTTGGGGGGTGAATTCTTGCCCGACAAAATCGGGCGATATGTGGATCTTGAAGAGGACCATTCAGAGAACACATTCATAGAAAAAAAATTTCGAATTTTCAAATTTTTCTGCACTTAGGATAATTTCTTACGTAATAATTGGGGGGGCGTTGGGGGGTGAATTCTTGCCCGACAAAATCGGGCGATATGTGGATCTTGAAGGGGACCATTCAGAGAACACATTCATAGAAAAAAAAGTTCGAATTTTCAAATTTTTCCGCACTAAGAATAATGCCTTACCTAATAATTGGGGGGTGTGGTGGGGGTGAATTCTTGCCCGACAAAATCGGGCGATATGTGGATCTTGAAGAGGACTATTCAGAGAACACATTCATAGAGAAAAAAGTTCGAATTTTCAAATTTTTCCGCACTAAGAATAATGCCTTTCCTAGTAATTGGGGGGTGTGGTGGGGGGTGAATTCTTGCCCGACAAAATCGGGCGATATGTGGATCTTGAAGGGGACCATTCAGAGAACACATTCATAGAAAAAAAAGTTCGAATTTTCACATATTTCTGCACTTAGGATAATTCCTTTCGTAATAATTGGGGGGGCGTTGGGGGGTGAATTCTTGCCCGACAAAATCGGGCGATATGTGGATCTTGAAGGGGACCATTCAGAGAACACATTCATAGAAAAAAAAGTTCGAATTTTCACATATTTCTGCACTTAGGATAATTCCTTCCGTAATAATTGGGGGGGCGTTGGGGGGTGAATTCTTGCCCGACAAAATCGGGCGATATGTGGATCTTGAAGAGGACCATTCAGAGAACACATTCATAGAGAAAAAAGTTCGAATTTTCAAATTTTTCCGCACTAAGAATAATGCCTTTCCTAGTAATTGGGGGGTGTGGTGGGGGGTGAATTCTTGCCCGACAAAATCGGGCGATATGTGAATCTTGAAGGGGACCATTCAGAGAACACATTCATAGAAAAAAAAGTTCGAATTTTCACATATTTCTGCACTTAGGATAATTCCTTTCGTAATAATTGGGGGGGCGTCGGGGGGTGAATTCTTGCCCGACAAAATCGGGCGATATGTGGATCATGAAGAGGACATTCAGAGAACACATTCATAGAAAAAAAAAGTTCGAATTTTCAAATTTTTCCGCACTAAGAATAATGCCTTACCTAATAATTGGGGGGTGTGGTGGGGGTGAATTCTTGCCCGACAAAATCGGGCGATATGTGGATCTTTTAGAGGACCATTCAGAGAACACATTCATAGAAAAAAAAGTTCGAATTTTCACATATTTCTGCACTTAGGATAATTCCTTTCGTAATAATTGGGGGGGGCGTTGGGGGGTGAATTCTTGCCCGACAAAATCGGGCGATATGTGGATCTTGAAGGGGACCATTCAGAGAACACATTCATAGAAAAAAAAGTTCGAATTTTCACATATTTCTGCACTTAGGATAATTCCTTCCGTAATAATTGGGGGGGCGTTGGGGGGTGAATTCTTGCCCAACAAAATCGGGCGATATGTGGATCTTGAAGAGGACCATTCAGAGAACACATTCATAGAGAAAAAAGTTCGAATTTTCAAATTTTTCCGCACTAAGAATAATGCCTTTCCTAGTAATTGAGGGGTGTGGTGGGGGGTGAATTCTTGCCCGACAAAATCGGGCGATATGTGGATCTTGAAGGGGACCATTCAGAGAACACATTCATAGAAAAAAAAGTTCGAATTTTCACATATTTCTGCACTTAGGATAATTCCTTTCGTAATAATTGGGGGGGCGTTGGGGGGTGAATTCTTGCCCGACAAAATCGGGCGATATGTGGATCATGAAGAGGACATTCAGAGAACACATTCATATAAAAAAAAGTTCGAATTTTCAAATTTTTCCGCACTAAGAATAATGCCTTACCTAATAATTGGGGGGTGTGGTGGGGGTGAATTCTTGCCCGACAAAATCGGGCGATATGTGGATCTTGAAGAGGACTATTCAGAGAACACATTCATAGAGAAAAAAGTTCGAATTTTCAAATTTTTCCGCACTAAGAATAATGCCTTTCCTAGTAATTGGGGGGTGTGGTGGGGGGTGAATTCTTGCCCGACAAAATCGGGCGATATGTGGATCTTGAAGGGGACCATTCAGAGAACACATTCATAGAAAAAAAAGTTCGAATTTTCACATATTTCTGCACTTAGGATAATTCCTTTCGTAATAATTGGGGGGGCGTTGGGGGGTGAATTCTTGCCCGACAAAATCGGGCGATATGTGGATCTTGAAGGGGACCATTCAGAGAACACATTCATAGAAAAAAAAGTTCGAATTTTCACATATTTCTGCACTTAGGATAATTCCTTCCGTAATAATTGGGGGGGCGTTGGGGGGTGAATTCTTGCCCGACAAAATCGGGCGATATGTGGATCTTGAAGAGGACCATTCAGAGAACACATTCATAGAGAAAAAAGTTCGAATTTTCAAATTTTTCCGCACTAAGAATAATGCCTTTCCTAGTAATTGGGGGGTGTGGTGGGGGGTGAATTCTTGCCCGACAAAATCGGGCGATATGTGAATCTTGAAGGGGACCATTCAGAGAACACATTCATAGAAAAAAAAGTTCGAATTTTCACATATTTCTGCACTTAGGATAATTCCTTTCGTAATAATTGGGGGGGCGTCGGGGGGTGAATTCTTGCCCGACAAAATCGGGCGATATGTGGATCATGAAGAGGACATTCAGAGAACACATTCATAGAAAAAAAAAGTTCGAATTTTCAAATTTTTCCGCACTAAGAATAATGCCTTACCTAATAATTGGGGGGTGTGGTGGGGGTGAATTCTTGCCCGACAAAATCGGGCGATATGTGGATCTTTTAGAGGACCATTCAGAGAACACATTCATAGAAAAAAAAGTTCGAATTTTCACATATTTCTGCACTTAGGATAATTCCTTTCGTAATAATTGGGGGGGGGCGTTGGGGGGTGAATTCTTGCCCGACAAAATCGGGCGATATGTGGATCTTGAAGGGGACCATTCAGAGAACACATTCATAGAAAAAAAAGTTCGAATTTTCACATATTTCTGCACTTAGGATAATTCCTTCCGTAATAATTGGGGGGGCGTTGGGGGTGAATTCTTGCCCAACAAAATCGGGCGATATGTGGATCTTGAAGAGGACCATTCAGAGAACACATTCATAGAGAAAAAAGTTCGAATTTTCAAATTTTTCCGCACTAAGAATAATGCCTTTCCTAGTAATTGAGGGGTGTGGTGGGGGGTGAATTCTTGCCCGACAAAATCGGGCGATATGTGGATCTTGAAGGGGACCATTCAGAGAACACATTCATAGAAAAAAAAGTTCGAATTTTCACATATTTCTGCACTTAGGATAATTCCTTTCGTAATAATTGGGGGGGCGTTGGGGGGTGAATTCTTGCCCGACAAAATCGGGCGATATGTGGATCATGAAGAGGACATTCAGAGAACACATTCATATAAAAAAAAAGTTCGAATTTTCAAATTTTTCCGCACTAAGAATAATGCCTTACCTAATAATTGGGGGGTGTGGTGGGGGTGAATTCTTGCCCGACAAAATCGGGCGATATGTGGATCTTGAAGGGGACCATTCAGAGAACACATTCATAGAAAAAAAAGTTCGAATTTTCACATATTTCTGCACTTAGGATTATTACTTACTTAATAATTGGGGGGGGCGTTGGGGGGTGAATTCTTGCCCGACAAAATCGGGCGATATGTGGATCTTGAAGAGGACCATTCAGAGAACACATTCATAGAAAAAAAAATCGAATTTTCAAATTTTTCCGCATTAAGAATAATGTCTCACCTAATAATTGGGGGGTGTGGTGGGAGGTGAATTCTTGCCCGACAAAATCGGGCGAGATGTGGATCTTGAAGAGGACCATTCAGAGAACACATTCATAGAAAAAAAAAGTTCGAATTTTCAAATTTTTCGGCACTAAGAATAATGCCTCACCTAATAATTGGGGGGTGTGGTGGGGGTGAATTCTTGCCCGACAAAATCGGGCGATATGTGGATCTTGAAGGGGACCATTCAGAGAACACATTCATAGAAAAAAAAGTTCGAATTTTCAAATTTTTCTGCACTTAGGATAATTCCTTACGTAATAATTGGGGGGGCGTTGGGGGGTGAATTCTTGCCCGACAAAATCGGGCGATATGTGGATCTTGAAGAGGACCATTCAGAGAACACATTCATAGCAAAAAAAAGTTCGAATTTTCAAATTTTTCTGCACTTAGGATAATTTCTTACGTAATAATTGGGGGGGTGTGGTGGGGGGTGAATTCTTGCCCGACAAAATCGGGCGATATGTGGATCTTGAAGAGGACCATTCAGAGAACACATTCATAGAAAAAAAAGTTCGAATTTTCAAATTTTTCTGCACTTAGGATAATTTCTTACGTAATAATTGGGGGGGCGTTGGGGGGTGAATTCTTGCCCGACAAAATCGGGCGATATGTGGATCTTGAAGAGAATCATTCGGGGAACACATTCATAGAAAATAAATTTCAATATTCAAATTTTCCTGCATTCAGCATAATTTTTATTCAAAAATGACAAGAGTTCATTTCCTGAAAAATTTAAATTTCATTGATCTACTCCTCATTTAATCCCACATAATGATAAGACCGGCTGCAGAAGGTAAGTATTCATTCCCGTGCACAAAAAAAAATCGATCTTGTTTTATAAATTATATCTTCTCTACGCAAACATCCCATCGACGACGTATCCCGTATCCCCGTCCCAGTCTAGATTACGGTCCCTGGCGCGCGCGCCAACTCGTGGCTGGAACTCGTGGCTGCTTTCACACCGGTCGCTAGGAGAAGAAAATGGCTTAACGCAATTCATAGAGAAAGTAGTTTTAAAGTCAACGATAACAGTGCAGTTTGTATAAAACATTTTGTAGATTCCCATATTTTGAGAAATAATTCTTATCCAACCGCGGAAGGTTCAGTTATTAATATACCCCGAAAAATCCCTAAATTAACTGATGATGCATTTCCTTCAATTTTTCCAAATCAACCGAGTTATATGACGTCTTCAGTTACTCCGAAAAGAACAGATCCTGAAGAGCGAAGACAAAAATTAGTTGTCCATTATGACAATGTTTACACCGATTGGGACAAACAAGATCAGATCGATTCATTTTCCGACTTTTGTTGTCATTTCAAAGACAAGGCAATTTTCAACTTCTTTTTCAACGTTAAAGAAAATGACTGTTCAGTTCTCTAATTAAAATTCGAGGGGGCATTTCTAAAAATATCATCGGGGTTCAAGATCTTGAGTAATTTGAGAATCGAAGTTGTATTTAGAGACGAAGTAAAAGTACCAATTTCTAATTTCAAGTGGTTATTAGGTGACAGGTATATTTGTGACAGGTGGTCTAAAGGACCCCGCACACTTACTTAGGAAAAGCGGGTCCAGTGAATTTTCCCCATTTTTACATATTATATTTATATCAACCTTAAGAACAATATACCAGATTTTCACGAAGGTCTTACATCCGGTTTGTTCTAAAGGGCGTTCCAAAATTGCAGCGACGAAAAATTGAATCTTTAAATTTTGATGATAATTCTTATAGTTTTCAGAATTTCCTCATGATGCTTTGGGGTCTGAATAATAAGATATCACAGAAATCCAAACATCGCCCACCTCGTTAAGTTTCGTTATACAGGCTGTTCCATGAAGCTGTATAAGGAACTGAATGTAACTTTGTGAGTGACTTTTGGACCACCCTGAGTTTTTCAAAATATGATACCATGATGTATGTCCACTTCTGTAGGAAGTTTCATTAATGTACAAAGAACAGTTGCAAAATTATTCAGATTTAAATTCGGATATCAAACAATTTTTCTTTAAACCTTATCTGTAGTTGAGATTGCTATCAAGGAATATAGGTTTTCATTCAGTATATTTATCATGATAGGTATTGACGGTCGGTCCAAAGGTTTTTATCTGTTTATAATATAGAAAAACAGTATTATCATTCCAGGTTGTTGTATCTTCGAGCACTCTAAGGATGCATATTTTTTTAAATATTATACCATGAAAGTATATCGATCTTTGTGAAAATTTTCACTCGTGTATAAATAATCAAAAGATTGTTGCCAAATAATTCAAGTTTCAGATCAATATACCATTACTTGAAATAATAATTATCAACAATTCACATAAAAATGTATTAGCACAAAATATAATATCTATTAACTCCAATCTTATAAAAGAGTTATTAACACGACTGATTAAAAATTGAAATATTTAACAGCTGAAAGACTGAAGATTGTAGCTTTATATTAGTTAGACCATTATATAATCTAGGACAGTTACTAAAAAAAGTCATGGAATAATCACTCCTGCATTGAAGATATAATTCAAGAGTTGAGTACAGGGGTACTTAATATTTCCCATATGCCGTGCGTATCCAAGAAACCAGGGTACGCTGGTTTTATGAGAACATGTCCCCAGGGTTCTGGCTCCAGCTTTACACGTACAATAATAACCTGTTATTGGTTCATTAGGGTCTTCCGCGTACCGGAGCCATAACTGATACTTTGTAGCATTTCTGAATTTAGAGTAAATCCGGAATCATAATAAATTATTGTCATGGTCAGTTTCATCAATTTCTAAATTGATTTCATGTTCTTCATTTCTCACATCTTGTTTGTAAGAGGGGGATAGTTTCAGCTGATATACTGCGATGGTTAAATCTCTCAAGTAGTCCATCGAATGATGAGGATAAGTCAGCGGGTGTTCATGGCTCAAGGTTATCCACCTTCCCCTACGTTGTAGAAAGTGCGCTTCTTCTAAAAATTGATGCAGCAAATTGACTCTTCTAGATCTTTCTAAATAAAGTTCAGCAATTTGAGCATTGACGTCAATTCTTATGGATTTATAATACCTGTTGATCATAGCAGCCGCAATTTTATAGAAATCACTCAAGTGGTTGGCATGTATAAGCGAAACAACATTAGCGAAAAACTTAGAGATGGTCTTTATATGTCCATTACGCAATTCAACTATCCATCGTGTTTTTGTAATTAATCTCGACTCATTTGCTTCTTCGGTGGACAGCTGATGGGCACCCCTTTGTATCAATGGTGGCATTTTGTGTGCAATTCCCAATTCCCCTAATAAAGGCAAAGCGTCTCGATAACCCCGGTCAACAATCAGAATATCATTATCTCCAAACCATCCTCTAATACCTTCTATATCCTGCATAAATTCGTTCCGTAACATAGCAGCATCGTTGTTTTTTCCATCTGCAAAATAGGAATCCTGCACAGCTAAAATGTAAGCATCTGGAGCCACAATTAAGGCAGGTTTCATTAAATGCCGCCCTTTTTGGGTACTATAGGGGGTACTTGAAAGTTGCTACTTTTTTGAATATAACTGTTTGTACCGTCAATATAAGAAATTACTTTTGGTTCAGCGGAATTAGGATTGTAAAGACTATTTGCAAACTCGGTTACATGCTCGTTAATAAAAATTTATCTGCTGATGGCCCCAAATCCAAGATTATTAGGAACAAATGTGGCTACTAAGGATTTTCTCACATCGGCTACTGCTAGGCTAACAGACTGTCGACTCTTATAATTAAAGATAGCCCTTAAGAAATCATCTGAAAATCCTTGTTTTATTTTGCATAGAAAAGTGAGAAGATCTTTCTTAGAAATGTGCCTTGATTTAGTTTCATCTTCGGGAACTGGCAAACACTGTCTAAACAGAATCTGTCTAACACTGTCTAACAGAATCAAGAAATTCGTCTTTTGTAATTGGACAAAAGGCTTTGAATTCTTCATCAGTAAAATCCTTCTCGTCATGATACCTCCATTTAAGGGCTTCTCCATGGCATTCGCGCATTTTTTGTAGAAATGTAGAGATTTGAATTCCATTCATTCTAATGTATTTCTTGGTGTATCGTAAACCAACAAAGTGAGGGCGATGTATAAAAAGATCCTCATTCATGTGGTGTCTGCAAATTCTAGCATTCTCACTAATATATGTGCTATGAAACTTTTCACTCTGCACTTCAGTGTTCCACCTGCATAGATCATCACCGTCTTCATTGCAAATAAAGCAAGCATTACTTGGAGTTTGACGCAAAGTATTTAATTTAACTGGTACTGTAGAATCATCATCTATGTCGTTGATTTCTTCAGTTATCTCTTTTAAACAATTAATGCACAATCTCGTTAATTGGGTTACTTCAACTACAGGTAATTCTAATACTTCACGCTTCAAAACAGCCAGATTTTTTTTTATCGACATCATCATCTCTATCTATTCGTCTGAGGTTATTCAATAGAAACTCATGATTACATAGGAAACATGCATATCTATTTCGCGCATTCATTGCTGTCTTTTCACATTAACTTTCTATAACTAATGGTCGCACCGATTAAAAAAAAAACTAACTGAAAACTACTCAACAGAAGGAAAGCTAACCAACCGATCAAACCATACCACAAAACTTCACTTTGAAAAGTCACAGAGTAGCCTATAGAATTCATAAAAATTCAAATAATTGACTGTAATCTCAACTACAGATAAGGTTTAAAGAAAAATTGTATGATATCCGAATTTAAACCTGAATAATTTTGCAACTGTTTTTTATACATTAATGAAACTTCCTACAGAAGTGGACATACATCATGGTATCATATTTTGAAAAACTCAGGGTGGTCCCAAAGTCACTCACAAAGTTACATTCAGTTACTTATACAGCTTCATGGAACAGCCTGTATAACGAAACTTAACGAGGTGGGCGATGTTTGGATATCTGTGATATCTTGTTATTCAGACCCCAAGGCATCATGAGGAAATTCTGAAAAATAGAAGAATTATCATCAAAATTTAAAGATTCAATTTTCCGTCGCTGCAATTTTGGAACGCCCTTTAGAACAAACCGGATGTAAGACCTTCGTGAAAATCTGATATATTGTTCTTAAGGTTGATATAAATATAATATGTAAAAATGGGGAAAATTCACTGGACCCGCTTTTCCTAAGTAAGTGTGCGGGGTCCTTTGAAAACCTAATTGCGCAATTGAATAGGACCGATTTAGAATTAGAATCCACAGCAGATGCCAGCAGTTCTTCAAGTCATTGTGTTTTAGATAAAGTTAAAGAAGAAATCAAAAACATTTGTAGCTGCCTCAAAAGTTGTATCCAAAAACTTGATGACATTTGCGCAGACGACTTAGACACTTCTAAAATTATAAAAAAACTAACGTTCTTAGATCAACAATTAAAATTAGCCGTTTCACCGAAGCCCATTTATTCTACAGACTCGTTTCTGTGGGCATCTTTAATTCATTTCCAATTTCCAGGTTCCTATAGGTTAATTAGAGACTCTCATTCACTAACTCTTCCTCATCCTAAATATTTAAGTAGCATAACATCAGATATTAAATGTACTGTAGGAATTAAAGATAGTCAGATATCATATTTAAAAAAAAAATGTCAAAATTTAGAACCTCATGAGAGGATAATTAATGTTTTATTTGACGAAATTTATATTAAGCCTAAAATTGAATATCGGGGAGGTCGTCTGTTGGGTATAACAAATGATAATGAGGTAGCTACAAAAATGCAGGCATTTATGATAACATCGCTTTTTTCTAAAAACCGAGATGTTGTTGCACTTTTTCCTGTTAGAACGTCTACATCTCTTGTTCTCAAAGATATGACAGTCAAAATGATCGAAATCCTGAATAATGTTGGTTTTAAAATTGTTTCTCTGATTTGCGATAACCACCGGATGAATAGATCGATGTATTTTTTGTTAGCAGAAGAATTTGGCAGAAATGAACCATCTACCACAAATATACCCCGCAAAACCTTGAGCCCATTCATTATCAATCCTTTCAAGTCAGATGAAAAAATATTTTTATTGTTTGATACGGTTCACTTGTTTAAATCAATAAGAAACAACTGGCTCAATCAAGCGAATGCTGAGGAATCTTTGATTTTTCCACATTTTGATGATTTCAATTTAATTTTGCGTGCTGATTTAACTGATTTGAAGAAAATTTATTCCAAAGAATGTAATAATATTTGCCGACAAGCTCCCGCCTTATCCAAGAAAGTAAAATTATTCGATGAAAAAATATTGCGGCCCTCCAGATGAGCAATGGGGGCAGTTCCACCCAAAATGATATTGTTGGAACAGCAGAATTCATCAAATTGATTTTATCTTGGTGGAAAATCGTAAATGTCCGCTCTCCGAAAGCGGGTTATTTCTTGAAAGATCCTCTCAGAATTCCTATCAACAACCCTTCGCATGAAAGCCTTTTGTTTCTTTCCAAATTTGCGGATTTATTGGATGTTTGGCAAAATAATAACTACAGCAGTTTGACTCAAAAAGGACACACCGGTAAGCTAACCACAGATACGTTTTTTGCTCTGAAACATACTTGCAGAGCAACAGTTCTTCTTTCGAATTATATGTTTTCAAAATTTGCGGATATAAAATATATTTTATTGGGAAAATTTCAAACGGACAAACTTGAAGAACGATTTGGTATTTATAGGCAATATAGCGGCTTCAATTATCATGTGTCCGTCAGTCAGATTCTTGAATCAGAAAAGAGGTTGAAAATTTTAAGTCTTCTCAAGTTAAAATCTGCGAAATTTGGATCATTTTCTCTGAAAAATTTTTGTAATTTAGATTCCGAAGAAAGCACTTCCACTAACGCATCCGCACGTGCCCGCGATATCGGTCCGTTCGAAAATATTTTAAATACCTTCAGTTGTAATAAAATAGAAAGTAGCGAATTAACGTCTTTATTTTTCGTCGCCGGTTACTGTACTCATATTCTCATTAAATTCTTGAATAACTGTCCACACTGTACCGAGTTGGTGAGCTCAAAAGAAGATTTCCAAGTTGAATTACCAGATCAAGACGTCTCTGTAAGTGATTATCTTCTTCACTTAACACGCGGTTCATTGAAGAGTCCCTCACAATTTTTATTTGAATGTGCGATAGATTGTTACCAAATTTTCAACACCATTCTTACTGCCGAACATAAAGTGAAGTTTGGTGAAGTGGATAATCAAAGAGACGTTTTGAAATGTTTATTCATGACATATTTCCAGCGTACTTGGGATGTCTATCACGACAAATGTTCACTATGTCAGCAGCCTTCTGAAATTATCTTGAGAAAATTTTCCCAAATTTTAAGTAATATTTTCCTTAATAATTATTCTAAAATGGTTAGTGATAGAATCCCAAGAACTGCTCTTTCCGATAGGAAATTACTTACTTTTAGCCGTTAGATATCAGAATTGTTTTTGTTTATTCAGAGTTTATTTTTAGTTTTTTTTAACCTATTTTAAATTTGAATTAAGAGTTTTTATTTATGCAGAGTTTATTCTTGTTGAATTTCTGTTTTATAGGATTTATTTTAAGTTTAAAGATCAGCAGTCAGAATGTAATCGTTTTCAACAGCCAAATAATACTTTTTTTTCCCTTTTTTCTGTTCATTCACCTACTTTATTAGCCTCAGAAAGTAAAATAATTTTCATTCTGATTGTGATCTTGTGGAACTCAATACAACAACTACCTCCTCGTGGTGAGTTCTGGATTATTTTCGATAAAATATTAAGAAATTATTCGCAGATAAACGAAATGCTGTTTTGTTTTCCTCCCTACAGTTCTTTATTTAATTGTGAATTGAAAAAAAATCGAACTTATATCGAAAACAGTGCGAATTGCCCAAGAAAACCGTATAATTTCTATATCTACGCCTGCCACTAGGCCCCTTGCTGGTAACAACGGCAACGTCTAACCTTCCGGCCTGTTAGATTTAGTAGGCCGTGTACCAAGCATTACGCCGCATCTGACGGTTAGACTCCTTCCATGTGTTATTAGTTCACTGATGCTCAGGTACTAGTTTCTATGGACGCCAATTCTGTCAGGAATGTGAATAGATAAAGGGGTCCCAGAAGTAGTAGTTGAGTATTGCTATTCCTTGATTGTGTATTGATTTATTGTAAAGTGTGAACTGTTTTAAATATCCATATAATAGACTTTGTTAAAATCTGTGCACAAGCCATATTGATATCCACCCTCACATGGTAGCAGAGCTTGTGAAGACATTATAAGTGAAAGTATTTTAATAACCGTTTCGTCGACCACGTGTTACAAGAAGACCACGTGTTACAAGAAGACCACGTGCGACAAGAAGACCACGTGTTTTTACCAAAAAACGATGTCAATTAATTCCAACAACGAAGAAATGGATCAATCCAACCTTAGTGAGTCGGCAATGGATGTTCCACAACATATTTTAGCCATGCTAACAAACCCAAGTTTCGTGCAAATGTTGGCAGAAAAAATTGGAAACATCCGATCTCCATCAACGAGTGTGATATCAGATCTACCTACAGAGAAAGTAAATCTACCAGCTTTCATAATACCACATTTTGAAAGTGGTGATAAACTAAAAGGACACTCGAATTTCCGCTCCTGCAATATCTAGAGGCATCACTGCAGCATGCCCCTAGAACCGTGATAGAAAATCAAGAGTCGGCAGCGAAAGCTTTCCAAAAACTAGTACAGATGTTTGGGAAAAACGATGTGCAGAAGATGGTGGAAGTTTTAGACAACTTCGGGAAAACGGTGTTCTACCCAAAAATGAACCCGGTAAATTTCGTCTCCCAATTCGAGAAGGGGGTGCAGGACTTCAAGGAGCTAGGATGCCCTCTGGAACCAAAAATAGTGGTGGGCTATTTTCTACACAAGGTGAAGGATGCAAGAGGGTTCATGGCGTTCTTTACAACGATGGCGACCCTACCAGAAGAAACTAGGACGTATGAGTTTGTGAAAAATGCCTTTTTAGAGGTGGCAAATAGTCAATATTACAGAGAGGTCGAAAACAGTATGTATGAAAATGATTTTAATGATTGTTCTGATATTTGTTTTGAATGTTTTGATATACCAGGTGAAAATCTCAACACTGAGATCAATGAAGTACACACCGTATGTTCATATTGTATTGACTATCCAATTGGAGAATGTATCGTTACTAATCCTCATTCCATTTCAGTACTCTGCATTAAATGTGGAAAGAATGATGATAATAATATATGTGATTTCTGTTTAGAGAGTAGGTCAGATAGATCACTCAAGGAGGCCAATTCCAAAAAAGAGAAATTCCCTTCAAAGCGAACTCCTTATTTTAAGGATAAAAGAGCAGAAAACAGCCCATACACAGTGGACCAATTAGAAAGAATCAAGCAAATGACACCAGCTGAGAAACGTGATTCAAGTTGCAGAAAGTGTGATTTGCTGTTCCATAAGGCTAACACATGCACGAATTCAGAGAGATTCTGTTATTTCTGCCATAAGAAGGGTCATGAAAAAGAGGACTGCAGAAGAATGAAAGAAAATAAATCTAGTAAGTCACTGTTTGATTTGAGCAATTTTGGTATGTTTGCAACATTTCTGGTTAACTCTGGTGCATCTCACCATGTAGTGAATGTACAAAATATTCTGTTGAACTATCAGGCTTATAAAGAGCCCATGTCTGTTGTGCTGGCATCGGAAACTGAGTGCATTATGTCAATGGGTCAGGGAACTCTTTCATTACTTGTACAGTTTGGAAAAAGTTCGCACATTGTACATCTAGCTAATGTTCAGTATGTCCCAGTAGTAAGGGATAATATTCTCAGTGTCCGCGCATTTAATGTTCAGTTTGGGACAAGTCTTGTGCTAAATGCTAATAATGGGTTTATTTTATCTAGAAAATTAAGAAGAAAGATCTCCCTACTTTATGTATCGGATGGCGTATATAGATTATCGGCAAGAGTAAATTCTAGAAGTACAAGTAAAATCTGCGAAGAAGTAAATGTAGATAAATACAAGTTAATAAATGAAAAGTTTAATTCGAAAGAAAATTCTTTGTGTGAAATGAAACTCTCGGTTATCAAAACCAATAAAATAGCTAGTAATACTAGGAGGGAAGCTCGAAAATTACGTAAAAGATTAACTCGTAATCAATTGAAACAGTTGGCTCAAGAAGGTAGTATGTGGCATCGTAGAATGGGTCATATATCATCCTCTTATTTAGGAAAATTACCTTATGTTGTTCAAGGAGTTGAAGAACTCACATATAATCTAAGTACTGGTAATTGTACAATTTGTTCGAAAGCAAAGATGACCAAAAAAACATGTGCAAAAGAAAGAGTTCGAGCCACCAGAGCTTGTGAAATTCTTCATTCTGATCTGTTAGTTATCAATCCGCCAACACATTTCACTAAGAAAAAGTATGTTTTAGTTGTTCTTGATGATTATTCAAGATATGCACAAATTTTCCTGTTGAAACCAAAATCTGAAACTTAAATTTTTAAAGAAAGCATTGAACGTTCTTCAGTCATTATTTCCTAATCCTGGTCAATTCAGTAAGTTACGTTGTGACAATGGAACAGAGTTCATCAGCGAATCGTGTCAACAAGTTCTCGATCAGTTTGGTATTCAAATTCAGTTAGCAGAACCTTATCAACACGAACATAATGGAACTGCTGAAAGGTTTAATAGAACACTCCAAGAAAGAGCTAGAACCTTGTTATTTGAATCAGGCTTTAATTACTTTCTGGGGTTTTGCATTTTTGACCGCTTGCTGTCTATACAATCGTACGCCTCATTCATCAGTAGATTTTCTGACTCCATATGAAAAACTTTATGGAAAACAAGCCGATCTGCAAAATATAAGAATTTTTGGCTCACAGGCCGAAGTTAAGAACGAAAATGTTCCAAAAGGCAGAAAGTTGAACGCAAGATCTAGCACAATGTATTTAGTAGGGTATATCGATACTGGCTTTCTGTTATGATCCTAAAACCTGTAAAACGATTACATCCTGTAATGTTTTAATAAATGAAAAGTTGACCTACAAGTCATGTCAATCAAAGTTATCAGTCTCTAGTGATGAATTTATAGTTTCATCCGAATCTGTTGAGTCCAGTGAAGACATTTCTGTAACGCCCTCTGTTGGCAATTCTGTTGTGAACGCCTTGTTGTTTGTTGTGTTTGTGAATTAATGGTGGCCGTTCGTACTGATTTTACCAATACAGTATTGAATTTCGGGCATGAGTCCTGGTTAGTCATCAAACAAAACCAGTTCACGAAATGTGGAAATACATTTTCTATTGCAAAAGTGGAAAAAGCGACATTGAAACCCACATAAAAACAGTTGAACACAAACGAGCAGTGTCAGCAGCAAGTTCGAATATTTCAAGAAATAAGAATTTGGAGAATTGATGGCATTTGTCCTGGTTCTAGGTTGGAAAGAAATGGTCACATAATTTGTGAAGTGAATTGTGCCCAAAAGAAAAATTCTGTGTGTGTGAATGAAGTGAAATTTCATCTTTCATCTGGTGTCCTGTGAAAGAAACTTCTCCTATTTCGAATCATGCCAAATAAATGTTGTGTACCCGGCTGCAAGAGCAATTACAAGACTTCAGGAAACAATTATGTTAGTGTCGTTTCTTTTCCAAAAATTAAGAACTGTATCAATATCGTGGATTAGGCAATTCCAAGATAAAATTACGTTTCCGATAAATTCAGTTTGGTTTCCGAAATTCATTTCCATGAAAACGATATCTTGAAATTTTTATAAAGTTTTATTAGCTGATGGAACCAATGAGACGTCAACAACTCAAGGAAAAAGCAGTTCCTTTATTTTTTCCAAATTTACCGTTTTATTTATCTAAAAAAATTCTCAAACGGAGAAATAATCCCCAGTTCAGAAAAGATGGAACGATTGACTGAAACAATAATGATATAAATGTTTTTTTTTCAATTCGGATTTGGTTAAAGATTATGATGACCTAAAAAATAATTCTACAACAAAATCTACTTTTTTATTACATTTTGGAGAGACTATAACAGTAAATGTTTTAATAACAAGTGAGACCCTTCAGGTAAAAATTTTCATTGAAGATTCTGAATTATCATCTAAAGATTTGAAATCAAAGACCTTTTATCCTATGATAAGTCTATGTTTGACTATCTCAAGATTTCAAGGTGGTCCCAACTTACAAATGAACTTTCTCGGTATAAATAAATATTATGTAGATGAACGAGGTTTGGAAGGTCCGGATGCTGAATTGTATAAATTGAACAAATCTTTATATTTATTAGAAACATTTTTGTAAGGGGAAGCGAATGAAAATTTTGAAAAACTCTGACAGTTCAGATGGTGGCGGATCAAATGTGACAAATTATAAGTAAAAAACCGAAATATTCATCATGTAGCATAGTTTTGACATTTATTCTATATTCTCAATCTCCCCTAATTATTTATGTTTATTTCTTCAGCTATAGTTATTAAGTTCAGAGATTTTATTTAAGTTCTGTTATTAAATTTTGTACATGAAGTTATTAAAATGATTTGGATCTCAAGTTTTTCTCAGATTTACCTATTATGTTGATTACATTGATTCATATACAAAATTTTGTGGCATGAGATCACCCTACACCTTCTCTTTGGTTGTTGCTGAACAACAAATTGGATATGAAATGTGCTGTATTGTCAAAATACATTGATAATCATGAAGTTCTTGTGCTTCTATACAGATCCAATAATTTCGTTCAATTGATATCCACCGGTTATAATAAAAATGATGAATCAAACCAATTCATTGGTCAAGTAGGATTTAGTATTGTTGCTTCTAGGTATTTGATTGAATTTAAAATATTCCATATCGACTATTCGACAATTAATTGAAATATATTTGAAAATCGCGCTCCTATTATAACGAATTTACTGCGGCCGTCCGAAGTCCCAATCGGCCTTCCGGATCCTTCATTTGCGGCGTTGCCACATTTTGTTCACGGCTATGTGTTTAAGATGGCTGTGTGTTGAGTCACCTGTTGACAATTCTGTTTTATCAGTTGCAAACAAACCTATTGAAATGAAATCAGTTAATGAAAAGTCTGGTTCTGTAAGAACTGGAAGTCCAGTACAGAGTAGCTCAAATAATTTTGTTAATAAAACAAGTGCTACAAATATGTTAGAAAATGTTTCAGTTAACTCTCAGATAAACAATGAGATAGAATATGAAGAAATATCCCAGTTAGATGATTTTGATGGTGATGAAACCAATGGCCGTGATATACCACAAATTTCAGTTAATGCTACAATTTTAAATGCATTTGGTTTTGTATATGATACAAAAATATACGAAACAAGTAAAACACCTCAAACGTATCTGGAAGCAACAACATGTTCAGAAAGCAGTAAGTGGATAACAGCCATTCAGTCAGAACTTGAAGCGATAAACCAACATAACGTTTGGGAAATCTTGGAAAGAAAACAAGGTATGAAAAGTATTCCTCTAAAATGGGTATTTACAATGAAAGACAATGGTGTATGTAAGGCTCGTTTAGTTGTTGTAGGATGCAAAGATACTGAAAAGTATACTTCTGAGGAAACTGCATCTCCTACACCAGCTCTATCAGTTGTTAAACTTTTGTTTGCATTATCAGTTTCTAGGAAATGGCATATTGAAAAGTTGGATATCAAAACAGCATTTCTGCATGGAGAAATTGATAGACTAAAATATGTGAGTGTACCTGAAGGAATCAATCTTGACAAAACAAAGGTAATATTGAAGTTACGAAAAGCTCTCTATATTATCTATAGCACCAAAATGTTGGTTTATGACACTTGATAAATTTCTGAAGGATTCTAATTTTGAATCAAATTTACGTGAACCATGTTTATATAATATTTATATAATATTTACTGTGCGTGTAGCCTAGTGGATAGGGCTCTGGACTCCGACCCGGCAACCCGGCAAGTCGGGGTTCGAGTCTCCGCCAGGGAAGAAATTTTCTGGTATGGAGAACGCGCCGAACCATTCACTGTTTGTAAACAATTAACAGTGCTGTGCCTAAGGTGGTGTCGGGACACAGTAACAAAGCCTACACAGAACACACCCATCATTCTAACTCGCACAAGCTTTAAGTAGCTTCTGAGGGGTTTCACTGAAACCTAGAATGCATGGAAAATACATACATACATACATAAGAAAGAAGAAGATGGTAAGATCATTTTGATTTTAGTATATGTTGACGATCTATTCAGGGCCGCCGCCAGGGCCGGCCAACTGGGCAGTCTGCCTGGGCGGCAAAATCAGTTTCGTCTTACTAGATTTCTTTTCCTTCGAAAACAAAAAACCGCCTGTTATTGAAAGTGAAAGCGAAAACACGACCAAACTCAGGGGCGGCTTTTTGAGCCTGATCAACCAAATATATCACACGTGTACACAAATAAACACAGATAAAAATGCAATTAAACCAATACAAGAGTAATACTGGCAGAACTCATGAATAAAAATCCCTGTCAGGTTGTAAATTTCGCCAACGCCTCAGCAGTCTCTCATTCTAGGTAGAGGTACACTCGCTTGTTTACGAGTTTATTATCAAGAAGGTCGGTCCCTTTGATGAACATCTGGGACTGTAAAGTTTTTGGGATGGTTTCTAGGATAATTCAGTAATGATTCTTAATTTCAGTTTGCCAATCGGAAATCTAAATTTTGATAATACTCGAGAAATAAGGGTATCAACTCCTTGTCCTCAGTGTCGTGTGTCGTCACAATATTCAATATTTTTGCAAAACTATATAGTGCTACATAATAGAAATCTTTTATCTATCTTCGCAGTTGTGATTTTCGAACTGAATTACCCTACAGAATTGGAGGTGAGTTCTATAATTCGGTATTTTTTTACCGTCGGATTTCACATTTGAACGATAATGAGTATAAAGCGCTCTCTGCTTATTAACAGTGATGTAGGTGATTTTTTTTGAGTCTTTCATCGGTCGCCTCAGATACGCATATTATTCATGAAGCCATAAAGAGTCATTTCAATAATTCGAAAAGGCGCCTTTAAAGGAGTTGGAAACATGCCTCGCTGAAATTCGAGGCAGATTAGTATTCTTAATTTATTGGATAATGGTCATAGTAAAAGAATATCTCAATATTATTATAATAATCATTATTAGATACAGGTGAATACTTAAGATTTATATTGACCTCTTTTCATTTACTTCATCAGATGTTAGAGTTTAAGAACATGGCAACAGGTGATAAATGTCATAAGGTCAAATCGCAGAACGAAAACAGTAAGAATAACATGTACCTTATTCTGATCCGGAGATCCTTACACACGAGAGCTGTGTTGCCTTTGAATGAAGAATTATTAATAATCAAAATCCAAGGCGCTCAAATTTTTTTCCTTTAACATGAGTTCATTTAGTTTCGTACACTAAAAGCAAAGAGCGTTTTCATTGTTTCTCGATATTTTGTGTGTGAATACATTTTAGAATTCCGCATTTATATTTAACATATCTTATACAAATGCATTTGTACTTGAATCGATTAATTTATTTTATTATTATTATGATACCTTACCACCTCATAAAAAATTTGTACATACGCGTTTATATTTATCGGTATCGTGTATCATAGAAACTGTCGTATGATGATTTTATTAAATATGGAAATGTTAAAGGAATTTCGAATGGAAAACTCAAATTCAGTTGATACTCCATTAGTTCCTCACGGAAATCATAAAGTTCCAGAAGTTACTAATGAAGCAGATTTTCCATACAAGAAAGCCATAGGCTCTCTGTTGTATTTATGTTTATTTACAAGACCTGATATATCTTTTGCTGTAAGTTACTTGGCTCGATTCCAAGCTAATCCACAACAGTATCATTGGACATTAGTAAAAAGAGTTTTCAGATATTTGAAAGGTACAAGTCAGTTGGGTCTAAAATATACTGTAGGCTCTCCAATTTTATCATGTTATTGTGATGCAGATTTTGCAGGTGATAAGAACAGTCAAAATTCAACTACAGGCTTTGTGATTTATGCATTTGGTAATCCTGTTTTATGGTGCTCGAAACTCCAATCGACATTGGCACAAAGTTCAGCAGAAGCTGAATTCATTGCACTTACTCATGCTACTAATGAAATTCTATTTTTAGCACAATTATTAGAAGAAACTGTTGGTCTCAGAGCATTTCCTGTTAATATATATGAAGATAATGAAGCAGCAAGACAAAACTGTCTAGCTAGCACAAGTAAAAGTCGCCTGAAGTATATTGAGCGTAAATATTTATTGATACGTGAACATGTGAGGAACAAGAAAATTAATATTGTGAAGATCAAAACCAATGATCAGATTGCTGACATTCTCACTAAACCGCTGAGTGCAGCGAAGCTCAGTAAGTTTCGAGAACACCTTGTATTCTATGAGGTTTGATTTTCTGTTGAAAAATATAATGGTTAAATCATATGGTAAGAAAATGATAAAAGTCTACGACTAAACTCAAAACATTCTGTGTTTGATCAAACATTTATTCATTCAGCTTTATTATGATCATGATGTTTATTTATTTATTTTTTTTTCAGTAATTACCTATAGGCACTCTATCTGAATAGTATTGTTAAGGATCTTCGATCTTAAACATACTTTGAAAGTAAATTCTGTTGTTTATCTCAGTATCATAAAAGGATCTTCGATCCCTTAAGTACTTTATGTCTGTTGAGTATTCATCGGTATATTGTGGAAAGGTTCTTAGTTCCTGGAAACATAATTTGATGATACTTGAATATGTTGTGTATTTGTTGGAGTTATATTGGAAGGGTCTCCGGTCCCTGGAAATATACTTTAATAGATATACATGTTGAAGTGTTTATTTGAGTCATGTAGGAAGGGTCTCCGGTCCCTGGATACATACTTTGGTAAATACTAGTGTCTTGATTTGGAAGGGTCTCCGGTCCCTGGAAATGATAGATGCGAAAACAAAATTCTGACCACATGTAGTGTGTGTAAAGAATTAATCAAGTTAGTACAATATGATGAAACATTCTATGTACGTCATGTTGATCTGTTGTATGTATATGTTGATCAGATATGTGATATGTATGCTATGTCATATGTATCTGTTGATCAGTTATAAGTTTCAGTTGATATGATGGTATAATATCATTTGTGGGAAGGGTCTCCGGTTTATGTATGTTATGTATGATTTGTTGTCAGGTCCTCAGTTTGGGAGGGGGTGTTGAAGTAAGAACTGCTGGCCAAAGTAAATTTGGGACCAGTCCACTTCTATAAAACAACCTGATGACAACTAATGTATTATGTTTGGCCTTGTGCGCATGCGCAACAAAAGCATGCTCAGGTACTAGTTTCTATGGACGCCAATTCTGTCAGGAATGTGAATAGATAAAGGGGTCCCAGAAGTAGTAGTTGAGTATTGCTATTCCTTGATTGTGTATTGATTTATTGTAAAGTGTGAACTGTTTTAAATATCCATATAATAGACTTTGGTTAAATCTGTGCACAAGCCATATTGATATCCACCCTCACACTATGTTCGATGGCCATAACCATAGGAGCAAATTTTTCTGGTAATCCCGCCAAAAGCAATGATCCTACCAATGATGTATCGAGTTTCATACCTGTACGTTCAAGTTTCTGGGATGTCTCGATTATTTGCGACACATATTCTGTCATCGATGAGCACTTCTCTAATCTGACTGATATGAGATGACGGAGAAGGGAAATTTTTCTTGAGAATCCTGTGTCTGCATAAAGTTGCTTTAATCTGTCCCAAACTTCTTTGGCTGTGTTGGCTTCTTTAACATGCACGTACAACGAAGGGTCGATGGACAACACGATTCTTGCTTTCGCTTTTTCAGGAATAGCTGTGTCAGTGCTAATTTCTTCTTTTATACACTTTTATTTATTTATTTATTTATTCCCGACTCTTAAACAGCAATATGCTGGTATCAGAGCCTACATTCATATTAATTATTTCACATAAACAACAATAATTTATATCATTCCTGCAAAAGAAAAAAAAACTACTTATCCCCAATACATACACAAAAAAATTATTGAAGTCTAAGTAACTCCTTGAGGTCATGGCACATTTTTCTTACATTTCTATGGCATATAATTTCTACAGGTAGAGAATTAAACACTGTTACACTCTGAAACATTGGAGACCTTTGTCCGATACATGTTCTCGCAAAGTTTTTTCTTAATTGATTTTTACCTCCTTCATTGTAGGTATGCTACTCATTCACTATTGACAAACTAGCTTGTGTCCTCAATAAATTATTCTTTATTTTATAAACAAGTTTTGTCTGTTCAAGTTTTCTTAAATTGTTTATATTTAATATTAAAGTACTGGAATATAGTTGAGCTGTTGGTGTTAAGTAGTCCAAATTGTAAATAAATTTAATAGATTTGTTCTGTACTCTTTGAATTTTTTCTAATAGATATTTTGGAGCATTTCCCCAACAAGGAATTAAATATCTAAGTTGGGATTCTATAAAACTACTGTATAGTAATGCTCTCGATGAGTGGTCTAATAGATAAGAACATCTTTTCACAGCTCCGACCATTGGAGATATCTTTTTCGACAGATAATCTATATGTGACCTCCAACTCAACTTATTATCCAAAGTAAGGCCTAAATATCTATATTCCATCACAGGTTTGATTTTGACATCATTTATCACAACATTTATATCACAGATTACCTTGTTTTTTTGATTGAACAACATATATACAGTTTTGTCTATATTAATACTTAACCTATTGTAGCACAGCCAGTCGTAGTACAGTTCAAGATCACAGTTGAGGTAATATTCAAGTAGCTTCAAGTCATGCGATGAAAGTACAAGGACCGTATCGTCCGCAAACATAAAATATTTTGACGTGATTTTTAAAAATTTCAAGCTGTGAACATAAATCAAATATTCCAGCGAGCCGAAAACCGATCCCTGCGCTACACTGTTATGGAATTTTTGTTATGGTTCTATATTTATATCTAAATTTTGAGTATTTCAAAAGGATACATAGTACGTTACCTGGTTGAAACTATATCACAACATAATTGCAAGTACATGAATCAAAATTCAAAAGTTTCAACATTTAAATTTATTGTTTACATTCCCGAGATGATTACAATTCAAAATTATAGTCTTCGATTGTAGTATTCGATTTCCAAATTCATTGAGTTAAATTGCTGGTTTTTTGATGAGGCTAAAATTGAAAGATTTTGATAAGAAAAATGTAAATAAATTCTATGTTATTGTATTATGTATTAGTGTTAAGAAATCTAGAGACTAAGGACTTTTGAGGAGTGAAACCAAGGAGACGAGAAAAGATTGAAGGGGAAGGAGGATTAAAAATTTTGGGGATTGAGGAGAAGTGAAACACAAAAAACGAGAATATACAGATACAGAAATTGATGAGTGTTAAATAATATGCAAATATAATAAAAAGTGATTTTGATATGAATGGAAATGGTAATACATACATGAAGAATGGTAACATCCGATATGGACTTATAGTAAAGAAGAAATGAAATAAAGACATTGGCCCAACGAATAAATTTCCAAGAGTGTTCCTTTTAAAGCAGATTGTGAACTTAGAAACTGAGAAAAGTGAGTTGATTCATAAACAATAACCTAAAAATTAACCTATATTATGAACTCTGAACATTGAACTGAAAAATCTTAACCATAGAAATAGAGTATTTTTCTTTATTATTATTAGAATAGATTGATATTGAAATCAAATTTAATATTAATTAGTTATTGAGAGTTTATTGTATTTGATAAAATTTAAATTATAATATTTTAAAATTCAAATCAAAATCTTTCAATTTTAATTGAAATAAAATTTTTGAACCCTCAATTGAGATAGAGTCTAGGCCAGGTAAAATTTTCAAAATTCAAAATTCTATATTTTTTATAATTTTGGTTCCTTAAAACTCAAATTAAATTCAAAAAATTTTAAAGATAAATAAAAGGAACCATAACAAAAATGGCGCCCAACGCGTGGCTTGAACAATAAGAAATATTTTTTGATTAATTGATTTTCAGTTATTTATATTTATAAAAATTTTTAATGAAGTAACATAGTAAAATGAATACCAGAAGTGAAACAACGATGAGAGAAAGAGGAGAGCAAGAAGAAAATATAAGTGGAAATATAGGGGAGCAAGGTGGAGATCAATATGCCATAATGAATATGTTATTAAAGATCACACAAAATATAGAAAAACAAATCAAAGAAATGAATAGAAAATTAGATGAAAAATATGATAATATTGGAACGGATATCAACAATACGTTGACAATTCAGAGGGAAGAATTTCCTACAAAAATAAATGAAAATGAAACAAAACAGATGAACCAAAAAGTTGAAAATAAGATAGAAATACAAGAAGAAAAACTAGAAACACAAAATGCAAAAATTGGGGAAGTGATGTACAGAGAGAATGCTGTTACATCAGAAGTAATTAAAAAAAAAGATAATGAAAGGTATTATTTTAGTAAAATTGAGAAAATTATTCACAAAGAACCACAAACAGAATTTGTTGATGACATCAAATCTTTAATCATTTCAGATACTGATAGAGAGAAAATTTTTATATCACTACAACACAAAAAGAAACAGAATTTCAATGAATTAGATATCTCGTTGCTCACGGAAAAATATTCAAAAAGACAAATGAATGATCATGATCAACATACAACTAAACGAAAGAAAAGTGAAAAAAATTCAACAAGTACATCAAATTTCAATATAGAAACGATAATACCAAATACTAAGAATGAAGAATTAATCAGGAAACTTAAAGCAAATAATTTAATACTATTCAAAAGATTACGTGTATGGGATAGTTTAGTGAATAGGTATTACAATGACAAATTCAATATAAGATGCCCAAATAACTTTGATGTATCACTCAAGAATGAAAGTGATAAAGAACCTCCTCCAGGCTATATTGGAAAAATATTCCATAGAAAGTTTCAAACATGTTACTGAAGATTTAGAAAATGTTATTATCAATTTTGATTAGCTTTAACCTTAAATCATTTGAGAAGGATAGAATATTACATGCAAAATTATAAACAAATTCAGCTCAGATTTCAATCCAAATATGCAAATGACTTACTACTTCAATGAATTTAAATAATTAGCATCACATATAAAGAACCATTGTGAATAATGAAAAGATGGAAAGGAATGCAATGAAATTTTTGAAGAGAATGGAAAAAAGAAATAAAAAGAAAACAAGATTCAAAAAAAAAAGGGGATTTAGTCATCGTAAAAACAAAAAAAGTATCCAATAGAAGTGCAAACAAGTGTGCCAAATTATTATTTCCATTTGATGGGCCATATGAAGTTGAAACGGAACATCCTGTGAATAGTTATTTATTGAAAGATATTAATACTGGAACAATCAAAGGCATATATAACATAGAAAGCATTTTTGAATACAAAGAATAACAGATAATGAGGATTTATAAAATTTGTTTTATATTTCCATAAATTTATTCTAAATTCATTTAAATATAAAAAATTTTTGGGGAATTTGTTATGGAATTTTTGTTATGGTTCTATATTTATATCTAAATTTTGAGTATTTCAAAAGGATACATAGTACGTTACCTGGTTGAAACTATATCACAACATAATTGCAAGTACATGAATCAAAATTCAAAAGTTTCAACATTTAAATTTATTGTTTACATTCCCGAGATGATTACAATTCAAAATTATAGTCTTCGATTGTAGTATTCGATTTCCAAATTCATTGAGTTAAATTGCTGGTTTTTTGATGAGGCTAAAATTGAAAGATTTTGATAAGAAAAATGTAAATAAATTCTATGTTATTGTATTATGTATTAGTGTTAAGAAATCTAGAGACTAAGGACTTTTGAGGAGTGAAACCAAGGAGACGAGAAAAGATTGAAGGGGAAGGAGGATTAAAAATTTTGGGGATTGAGGAGAAGTGAAACACAAAAAACGAGAATATACAGATACAGAAATTGATGAGTGTTAAATAATATGCAAATATAATAAAAAGTGATTTTGATATGAATGGAAATGGTAATACATACATGAAGAATGGTAACATCCGATATGGACTTATAGTAAAGAAGAAATGAAATAAAGACATTGGCCCAACGAATAAATTTCCAAGAGTGTTCCTTTTAAAGCAGATTGTGAACTTAGAAACTGAGAAAAGTGAGTTGATTCATAAACAATAACCTAAAAATTAACCTATATTATGAACTCTGAACATTGAACTGAAAAATCTTAACCATAGAAATAGAGTATTTTTCTTTATTATTATTAGAATAGATTGATATTGAAATCAAATTTAATATTAATTAGTTATTGAGAGTTTATTGTATTTGATAAAATTTAAATTATAATATTTTAAAATTCAAATCAAAATCTTTCAATTTTAATTGAAATAAAATTTTTGAACCCTCAATTGAGATAGAGTCTAGGCCAGGTAAAATTTTCAAAATTCAAAATTCTATATTTTTTATAATTTTGGTTCCTTAAAACTCAAATTAAATTCAAAAAATTTTAAAGATAAATAAAAGGAACCATAACAAAAATGGCGCCCAACGCGTGGCTTGAACAATAAGAAATATTTTTTGATTAATTGATTTTCAGTTATTTATATTTATAAAAATTTTTAATGAAGTAACATAGTAAAATGAATACCAGAAGTGAAACAACGATGAGAGAAAGAGGAGAGCAAGAAGAAAATATAAGTGGAAATATAGGGGAGCAAGGTGGAGATCAATATGCCATAATGAATATGTTATTAAAGATCACACAAAATATAGAAAAACAAATCAAAGAAATGAATAGAAAATTAGATGAAAAATATGATAATATTGGAACGGATATCAACAATACGTTGACAATTCAGAGGGAAGAATTTCCTACAAAAATAAATGAAAATGAAACAAAACAGATGAACCAAAAAGTTGAAAATAAGATAGAAATACAAGAAGAAAAACTAGAAACACAAAATGCAAAAATTGGGGAAGTGATGTACAGAGAGAATGCTGTTACATCAGAAGTAATTAAAAAAAAAGATAATGAAAGGTATTATTTTAGTAAAATTGAGAAAATTATTCACAAAGAACCACAAACAGAATTTGTTGATGACATCAAATCTTTAATCATTTCAGATACTGATAGAGAGAAAATTTTTATATCACTACAACACAAAAAGAAACAGAATTTCAATGAATTAGATATCTCGTTGCTCACGGAAAAATATTCAAAAAGACAAATGAATGATCATGATCAACATACAACTAAACGAAAGAAAAGTGAAAAAAATTCAACAAGTACATCAAATTTCAATATAGAAACGATAATACCAAATACTAAGAATGAAGAATTAATCAGGAAACTTAAAGCAAATAATTTAATACTATTCAAAAGATTACGTGTATGGGATAGTTTAGTGAATAGGTATTACAATGACAAATTCAATATAAGATGCCCAAATAACTTTGATATATCACTCAAGAATGAAAGTGATAAAGAACCTCCTCCAGGCTATATTGGAAAAATATTCCATAGAAAGTTTCAAACATGTTACTGAAGATTTAGAAAATGTTATTATCAATTTTGATTAGCTTTAACCTTAAATCATTTGAGAAGGATAGAATATTACATGCAAAATTATAAACAAATTCAGCTCAGATTTCAATCCAAATATGCAAATGACTTACTACTTCAATGAATTTAAATAATTAGCATCACATATAAAGAACCATTGTGAATAATGAAAAGATGGAAAGGAATGCAATGAAATTTTTGAAGAGAATGGAAAAAAGAAATAAAAAGAAAACAAGATTCAAAAAAAAAAGGGGATTTAGTCATCGTAAAAACAAAAAAAGTATCCAATAGAAGTGCAAACAAGTGTGCCAAATTATTATTTCCATTTGATGGGCCATATGAAGTTGAAACGGAACATCCTGTGAATAGTTATTTATTGAAAGATATTAATACTGGAACAATCAAAGGCATATATAACATAGAAAGCATTTTTGAATACAAAGAATAACAGATAATGAGGATTTATAAAATTTGTTTTATATTTCCATAAATTTATTCTAAATTCATTTAAATATAAAAAATTTTTGGGGAATTTGTTATGGAATTTTTGTTATGGTTCTATATTTATATCTAAATTTTGAGTATTTCAAAAGGATACATAGTACGTTACCTGGTTGAAACTATATCACAACATAATTGCAAGTACATGAATCAAAATTCAAAAGTTTCAACATTTAAATTTATTGTTTACATTCCCGAGATGATTACAATTCAAAATTATAGTCTTCGATTGTAGTATTCGATTTCCAAATTCATTGAGTTAAATTGCTGGTTTTTTGATGAGGCTAAAATTGAAAGATTTTGATAAGAAAAATGTAAATAAATTCTATGTTATTGTATTATGTATTAGTGTTAAGAAATCTAGAGACTAAGGACTTTTGAGGAGTGAAACCAAGGAGACGAGAAAAGATTGAAGGGGAAGGAGGATTAAAAATTTTGGGGATTGAGGAGAAGTGAAACACAAAAAACGAGAATATACAGATACAGAAATTGATGAGTGTTAAATAATATGCAAATATAATAAAAAGTGATTTTGATATGAATGGAAATGGTAATACATACATGAAGAATGGTAACATCCGATATGGACTTATAGTAAAGAAGAAATGAAATAAAGACATTGGCCCAACGAATAAATTTCCAAGAGTGTTCCTTTTAAAGCAGATTGTGAACTTAGAAACTGAGAAAAGTGAGTTGATTCATAAACAATAACCTAAAAATTAACCTATATTATGAACTCTGAACATTGAACTGAAAAATCTTAACCATAGAAATAGAGTATTTTTCTTTATTATTATTAGAATAGATTGATATTGAAATCAAATTTAATATTAATTAGTTATTGAGAGTTTATTGTATTTGATAAAATTTAAATTATAATATTTTAAAATTCAAATCAAAATCTTTCAATTTTAATTGAAATAAAATTTTTGAACCCTCAATTGAGATAGAGTCTAGGCCAGGTAAAATTTTCAAAATTCAAAATTCTATATTTTTTATAATTTTGGTTCCTTAAAACTCAAATTAAATTCAAAAAATTTTAAAGATAAATAAAAGGAACCATAACAAAAATGGCGCCCAACGCGTGGCTTGAACAATAAGAAATATTTTTTGATTAATTGATTTTCAGTTATTTATATTTATAAAAATTTTTAATGAAGTAACATAGTAAAATGAATACCAGAAGTGAAACAACGATGAGAGAAAGAGGAGAGCAAGAAGAAAATATAAGTGGAAATATAGGGGAGCAAGGTGGAGATCAATATGCCATAATGAATATGTTATTAAAGATCACACAAAATATAGAAAAACAAATCAAAGAAATGAATAGAAAATTAGATGAAAAATATGATAATATTGGAACGGATATCAACAATACGTTGACAATTCAGAGGGAAGAATTTCCTACAAAAATAAATGAAAATGAAACAAAACAGATGAACCAAAAAGTTGAAAATAAGATAGAAATACAAGAAGAAAAACTAGAAACACAAAATGCAAAAATTGGGGAAGTGATGTACAGAGAGAATGCTGTTACATCAGAAGTAATTAAAAAAAAAGATAATGAAAGGTATTATTTTAGTAAAATTGAGAAAATTATTCACAAAGAACCACAAACAGAATTTGTTGATGACATCAAATCTTTAATCATTTCAGATACTGATAGAGAGAAAATTTTTATATCACTACAACACAAAAAGAAACAGAATTTCAATGAATTAGATATCTCGTTGCTCACGGAAAAATATTCAAAAAGACAAATGAATGATCATGATCAACATACAACTAAACGAAAGAAAAGTGAAAAAAATTCAACAAGTACATCAAATTTCAATATAGAAACGATAATACCAAATACTAAGAATGAAGAATTAATCAGGAAACTTAAAGCAAATAATTTAATACTATTCAAAAGATTACGTGTATGGGATAGTTTAGTGAATAGGTATTACAATGACAAATTCAATATAAGATGCCCAAATAACTTTGATATATCACTCAAGAATGAAAGTGATAAAGAACCTCCTCCAGGCTATATTGGAAAAATATTCCATAGAAAGTTTCAAACATGTTACTGAAGATTTAGAAAATGTTATTATCAATTTTGATTAGCTTTAACCTTAAATCATTTGAGAAGGATAGAATATTACATGCAAAATTATAAACAAATTCAGCTCAGATTTCAATCCAAATATGCAAATGACTTACTACTTCAATGAATTTAAATAATTAGCATCACATATAAAGAACCATTGTGAATAATGAAAAGATGGAAAGGAATGCAATGAAATTTTTGAAGAGAATGGAAAAAAGAAATAAAAAGAAAACAAGATTCAAAAAAAAAAGGGGATTTAGTCATCGTAAAAACAAAAAAAGTATCCAATAGAAGTGCAAACAAGTGTGCCAAATTATTATTTCCATTTGATGGGCCATATGAAGTTGAAACGGAACATCCTGTGAATAGTTATTTATTGAAAGATATTAATACTGGAACAATCAAAGGCATATATAACATAGAAAGCATTTTTGAATACAAAGAATAACAGATAATGAGGATTTATAAAATTTGTTTTATATTTCCATAAATTTATTCTAAATTCATTTAAATATAAAAAATTTTTGGGGAATTTGTTATGGAATTTTTGTTATGGTTCTATATTTATATCTAAATTTTGAGTATTTCAAAAGGATACATAGTACGTTACCTGGTTGAAACTATATCACAACATAATTGCAAGTACATGAATCAAAATTCAAAAGTTTCAACATTTAAATTTATTGTTTACATTCCCGAGATGATTACAATTCAAAATTATAGTCTTCGATTGTAGTATTCGATTTCCAAATTCATTGAGTTAAATTGCTGGTTTTTTGATGAGGCTAAAATTGAAAGATTTTGATAAGAAAAATGTAAATAAATTCTATGTTATTGTATTATGTATTAGTGTTAAGAAATCTAGAGACTAAGGACTTTTGAGGAGTGAAACCAAGGAGACGAGAAAAGATTGAAGGGGAAGGAGGATTAAAAATTTTGGGGATTGAGGAGAAGTGAAACACAAAAAACGAGAATATACAGATACAGAAATTGATGAGTGTTAAATAATATGCAAATATAATAAAAAGTGATTTTGATATGAATGGAAATGGTAATACATACATGAAGAATGGTAACATCCGATATGGACTTATAGTAAAGAAGAAATGAAATAAAGACATTGGCCCAACGAATAAATTTCCAAGAGTGTTCCTTTTAAAGCAGATTGTGAACTTAGAAACTGAGAAAAGTGAGTTGATTCATAAACAATAACCTAAAAATTAACCTATATTATGAACTCTGAACATTGAACTGAAAAATCTTAACCATAGAAATAGAGTATTTTTCTTTATTATTATTAGAATAGATTGATATTGAAATCAAATTTAATATTAATTAGTTATTGAGAGTTTATTGTATTTGATAAAATTTAAATTATAATATTTTAAAATTCAAATCAAAATCTTTCAATTTTAATTGAAATAAAATTTTTGAACCCTCAATTGAGATAGAGTCTAGGCCAGGTAAAATTTTCAAAATTCAAAATTCTATATTTTTTATAATTTTGGTTCCTTAAAACTCAAATTAAATTCAAAAAATTTTAAAGATAAATAAAAGGAACCATAACAAAAATGGCGCCCAACGCGTGGCTTGAACAATAAGAAATATTTTTTGATTAATTGATTTTCAGTTATTTATATTTATAAAAATTTTTAATGAAGTAACATAGTAAAATGAATACCAGAAGTGAAACAACGATGAGAGAAAGAGGAGAGCAAGAAGAAAATATAAGTGGAAATATAGGGGAGCAAGGTGGAGATCAATATGCCATAATGAATATGTTATTAAAGATCACACAAAATATAGAAAAACAAATCAAAGAAATGAATAGAAAATTAGATGAAAAATATGATAATATTGGAACGGATATCAACAATACGTTGACAATTCAGAGGGAAGAATTTCCTACAAAAATAAATGAAAATGAAACAAAACAGATGAACCAAAAAGTTGAAAATAAGATAGAAATACAAGAAGAAAAACTAGAAACACAAAATGCAAAAATTGGGGAAGTGATGTACAGAGAGAATGCTGTTACATCAGAAGTAATTAAAAAAAAAGATAATGAAAGGTATTATTTTAGTAAAATTGAGAAAATTATTCACAAAGAACCACAAACAGAATTTGTTGATGACATCAAATCTTTAATCATTTCAGATACTGATAGAGAGAAAATTTTTATATCACTACAACACAAAAAGAAACAGAATTTCAATGAATTAGATATCTCGTTGCTCACGGAAAAATATTCAAAAAGACAAATGAATGATCATGATCAACATACAACTAAACGAAAGAAAAGTGAAAAAAATTCAACAAGTACATCAAATTTCAATATAGAAACGATAATACCAAATACTAAGAATGAAGAATTAATCAGGAAACTTAAAGCAAATAATTTAATACTATTCAAAAGATTACGTGTATGGGATAGTTTAGTGAATAGGTATTACAATGACAAATTCAATATAAGATGCCCAAATAACTTTGATATATCACTCAAGAATGAAAGTGATAAAGAACCTCCTCCAGGCTATATTGGAAAAATATTCCATAGAAAGTTTCAAACATGTTACTGAAGATTTAGAAAATGTTATTATCAATTTTGATTAGCTTTAACCTTAAATCATTTGAGAAGGATAGAATATTACATGCAAAATTATAAACAAATTCAGCTCAGATTTCAATCCAAATATGCAAATGACTTACTACTTCAATGAATTTAAATAATTAGCATCACATATAAAGAACCATTGTGAATAATGAAAAGATGGAAAGGAATGCAATGAAATTTTTGAAGAGAATGGAAAAAAGAAATAAAAAGAAAACAAGATTCAAAAAAAAAAGGGGATTTAGTCATCGTAAAAACAAAAAAAGTATCCAATAGAAGTGCAAACAAGTGTGCCAAATTATTATTTCCATTTGATGGGCCATATGAAGTTGAAACGGAACATCCTGTGAATAGTTATTTATTGAAAGATATTAATACTGGAACAATCAAAGGCATATATAACATAGAAAGCATTTTTGAATACAAAGAATAACAGATAATGAGGATTTATAAAATTTGTTTTATATTTCCATAAATTTATTCTAAATTCATTTAAATATAAAAAATTTTTGGGGAATTTGTTATGGAATTTTTGTTATGGTTCTATATTTATATCTAAATTTTGAGTATTTCAAAAGGATACATAGTACGTTACCTGGTTGAAACTATATCACAACATAATTGCAAGTACATGAATCAAAATTCAAAAGTTTCAACATTTAAATTTATTGTTTACATTCCCGAGATGATTACAATTCAAAATTATAGTCTTCGATTGTAGTATTCGATTTCCAAATTCATTGAGTTAAATTGCTGGTTTTTTGATGAGGCTAAAATTGAAAGATTTTGATAAGAAAAATGTAAATAAATTCTATGTTATTGTATTATGTATTAGTGTTAAGAAATCTAGAGACTAAGGACTTTTGAGGAGTGAAACCAAGGAGACGAGAAAAGATTGAAGGGGAAGGAGGATTAAAAATTTTGGGGATTGAGGAGAAGTGAAACACAAAAAACGAGAATATACAGATACAGAAATTGATGAGTGTTAAATAATATGCAAATATAATAAAAAGTGATTTTGATATGAATGGAAATGGTAATACATACATGAAGAATGGTAACATCCGATATGGACTTATAGTAAAGAAGAAATGAAATAAAGACATTGGCCCAACGAATAAATTTCCAAGAGTGTTCCTTTTAAAGCAGATTGTGAACTTAGAAACTGAGAAAAGTGAGTTGATTCATAAACAATAACCTAAAAATTAACCTATATTATGAACTCTGAACATTGAACTGAAAAATCTTAACCATAGAAATAGAGTATTTTTCTTTATTATTATTAGAATAGATTGATATTGAAATCAAATTTAATATTAATTAGTTATTGAGAGTTTATTGTATTTGATAAAATTTAAATTATAATATTTTAAAATTCAAATCAAAATCTTTCAATTTTAATTGAAATAAAATTTTTGAACCCTCAATTGAGATAGAGTCTAGGCCAGGTAAAATTTTCAAAATTCAAAATTCTATATTTTTTATAATTTTGGTTCCTTAAAACTCAAATTAAATTCAAAAAATTTTAAAGATAAATAAAAGGAACCATAACAAAAATGGCGCCCAACGCGTGGCTTGAACAATAAGAAATATTTTTTGATTAATTGATTTTCAGTTATTTATATTTATAAAAATTTTTAATGAAGTAACATAGTAAAATGAATACCAGAAGTGAAACAACGATGAGAGAAAGAGGAGAGCAAGAAGAAAATATAAGTGGAAATATAGGGGAGCAAGGTGGAGATCAATATGCCATAATGAATATGTTATTAAAGATCACACAAAATATAGAAAAACAAATCAAAGAAATGAATAGAAAATTAGATGAAAAATATGATAATATTGGAACGGATATCAACAATACGTTGACAATTCAGAGGGAAGAATTTCCTACAAAAATAAATGAAAATGAAACAAAACAGATGAACCAAAAAGTTGAAAATAAGATAGAAATACAAGAAGAAAAACTAGAAACACAAAATGCAAAAATTGGGGAAGTGATGTACAGAGAGAATGCTGTTACATCAGAAGTAATTAAAAAAAAAGATAATGAAAGGTATTATTTTAGTAAAATTGAGAAAATTATTCACAAAGAACCACAAACAGAATTTGTTGATGACATCAAATCTTTAATCATTTCAGATACTGATAGAGAGAAAATTTTTATATCACTACAACACAAAAAGAAACAGAATTTCAATGAATTAGATATCTCGTTGCTCACGGAAAAATATTCAAAAAGACAAATGAATGATCATGATCAACATACAACTAAACGAAAGAAAAGTGAAAAAAATTCAACAAGTACATCAAATTTCAATATAGAAACGATAATACCAAATACTAAGAATGAAGAATTAATCAGGAAACTTAAAGCAAATAATTTAATACTATTCAAAAGATTACGTGTATGGGATAGTTTAGTGAATAGGTATTACAATGACAAATTCAATATAAGATGCCCAAATAACTTTGATATATCACTCAAGAATGAAAGTGATAAAGAACCTCCTCCAGGCTATATTGGAAAAATATTCCATAGAAAGTTTCAAACATGTTACTGAAGATTTAGAAAATGTTATTATCAATTTTGATTAGCTTTAACCTTAAATCATTTGAGAAGGATAGAATATTACATGCAAAATTATAAACAAATTCAGCTCAGATTTCAATCCAAATATGCAAATGACTTACTACTTCAATGAATTTAAATAATTAGCATCACATATAAAGAACCATTGTGAATAATGAAAAGATGGAAAGGAATGCAATGAAATTTTTGAAGAGAATGGAAAAAAGAAATAAAAAGAAAACAAGATTCAAAAAAAAAAGGGGATTTAGTCATCGTAAAAACAAAAAAAGTATCCAATAGAAGTGCAAACAAGTGTGCCAAATTATTATTTCCATTTGATGGGCCATATGAAGTTGAAACGGAACATCCTGTGAATAGTTATTTATTGAAAGATATTAATACTGGAACAATCAAAGGCATATATAACATAGAAAGCATTTTTGAATACAAAGAATAACAGATAATGAGGATTTATAAAATTTGTTTTATATTTCCATAAATTTATTCTAAATTCATTTAAATATAAAAAATTTTTGGGGAATTTGTTATGGAATTTTTGTTATGGTTCTATATTTATATCTAAATTTTGAGTATTTCAAAAGGATACATAGTACGTTACCTGGTTGAAACTATATCACAACATAATTGCAAGTACATGAATCAAAATTCAAAAGTTTCAACATTTAAATTTATTGTTTACATTCCCGAGATGATTACAATTCAAAATTATAGTCTTCGATTGTAGTATTCGATTTCCAAATTCATTGAGTTAAATTGCTGGTTTTTTGATGAGGCTAAAATTGAAAGATTTTGATAAGAAAAATGTAAATAAATTCTATGTTATTGTATTATGTATTAGTGTTAAGAAATCTAGAGACTAAGGACTTTTGAGGAGTGAAACCAAGGAGACGAGAAAAGATTGAAGGGGAAGGAGGATTAAAAATTTTGGGGATTGAGGAGAAGTGAAACACAAAAAACGAGAATATACAGATACAGAAATTGATGAGTGTTAAATAATATGCAAATATAATAAAAAGTGATTTTGATATGAATGGAAATGGTAATACATACATGAAGAATGGTAACATCCGATATGGACTTATAGTAAAGAAGAAATGAAATAAAGACATTGGCCCAACGAATAAATTTCCAAGAGTGTTCCTTTTAAAGCAGATTGTGAACTTAGAAACTGAGAAAAGTGAGTTGATTCATAAACACTGGCCAATATCATCCAGATTGTGTAGTTCACCATCTAGAGCTTACGTAGATGCCATTCATGACGGTAATTTGTACCAGCTGGTTGATTTTCCGACGCGATTCCGTAATACGCAAACTCCTTCCCTCTTGGATCTAGTCTTAACCAATGATACCGACCTTGTGTCGAGAATCGAACAGTATCCACCTATGGGCAAATCTGATCACATCATTTTGATGTCCACTCTTGATTTAAAATTTCCCATGGCATCCAAAAAACTACAGAAAACTATGAAGATTATAAACTATTCTCTTCTCAGTCGCAAGCTCGGGGAAGTCGACTGGATCACAGTTCTGGGGTGCACCGGTGATGTCGAAGAGTATTGGTCTGTGTTCTCATCTACCCTGCAGAACTTGATAGATGAGTGCTCATATGAAAAGAATATTATTCAGGTACCATCCAAGCCATGGATCGATCAAAACATCCTTAAGTTGATACGCCATAAAAAATCAATATGGCAGCGCTATACACGTCATAAACAGCTGAGCGACTACAATGACCACCGACGTTTCTCCAATTCGCTCTCTTCTCTAATCAAGAACGCTAAAAAAGATTATGAATCTAAGCTGGTTCAATCTAAGGACCCTAAAAAATTTTTCAAATATGTGAGGGCAACCCTCACTTCCAAAGTTGACACCCCGCTTGTGTATGATGGCAGCAATCATCTTTGCTCTAGTCCTGAAGAGTCTGCTAATGCATTAGCCGACTCTTTCGTCTCTTCTTTCAACGTTGGAAACTCTAATTCCCCTAGGCTGCCCGATTTTCTCGGTTTGGCTGAGATCTCGGACATTTGTTTTACGCCGTCCATTGTTGAGGCTCACCTCGCTGCTCTGAGCGCTAACTCTTCCCCGGGCGCTGATGGCTTCTCTGCGAAATTGCTGAAGGAATGTGCAGCGTCGCTTTCTCATCCCCTTTCTCAAATATACTCATGTTCATTCGAAACTTCTCGTCTGCCTTCCATCTGGCGCAGTGCATTGGTAACACCAATCTTTAAGAGGGGAGACAAGCGTGATGCTGCCAACTATCGCCCCATCAGTTTGGTCCCAATCGTAGCGAAAGTTTGTGAGAAAATCATTCTTGACAAAGTGCTTCATTTTGCCCTCTCCAACTCGCTTATTCCAGACTGTCAACATGGTTTCCTGCCAGGTCGTTCTGTGATCACCAACCTACTTGAAGCTGTCAATTCCTGGTCTATATCTCTGGATAGATCCTGTCCAGTCGATATCATATATCTAGACTTCTCTCGTGCGTTCGATCGTGTGCCACACAAACTCCTCCTCGGAAAGCTTAGGTGTCTTGGAGTTCGTGGCCGTCTACTGTGTTGGATTGAGGCATTTCTTACTAATCGATCATTTAAGGTTCGAGTTGGTAAGGCCTTCTCATCCTCTAGGCCTGTTTTAAGTGGAGTTCCTCAGGGTTCAGTGCTGGGACCACTTCTCTTTGTACTATATATCTCTGATTTGCCGAAGATCCTCCAATCTGAATGCTCTCAATTTGCCGATGACACCAAAATATACGGCAATCCTAACGACTCAGCTCACGAACTCCAGCAGGACCTTGATAAATTGAGTCACTGGTGTCGGGACTGGCAGCTGCCACTTAACCAAGATAAGTGCGTAGTTTTACATCTAGGTACTCAGAATCCCCGTCGTCAGTACTTACTGAACAACATTCCGATATTAACCTGCAGCAGCCATTGTGACCTCGGTGTGATTGTTACTGAGAATCTGAGCTGGTCCGACCATATTTTTGCAACTGTGAACAAGGCAAAGCGATCCCTCTTTCTAATACAGAAAGCTTTTGGAAGATGTGATCCATCCACGTGTGCAGCCCTGTATAAGCTTTATGTCCGCCCCATCTTGGAATTTGCCGGTCCTGTTTGGTGTCCAGTGCTAGTGAGAGACTTTGAAATGCTTGAGGGTATCCAACGTCGGGCAACTCGACTTCCGTATGGTGTCACGCGTCCTGGTTACGAGGAGAGGCTTTCCCTTATGAGTTTACCATCATTTGCGGATAGAAGGACCCGTGGCGATCTCATCATCGCTTATCGTGCGCTCCATAATGTGTTTGGTGTTGATCTTGGATGCCTTTTCGCGCTGAATCCTGATAGTCGACTCCGGGGTCATGCGTTCAAGTTGGCGAAGGAGAATTTCAAAACGTCACAGAGACAGAACTTCATTACCAATCGCGTGTTTGATGTGTGGAATGGCCTGCCTTCATCTGTTGTGAACTCGGTGTCAGTGAACGCTTTCAAGAGTGCTTTAGATGGCTGGTGCCGTCGCATCCATTAGTGTCACTCGTGACGATGAACAATTTTTTTTTTTTTTTTTTTTTTTACTTTATATCCTTAGAAGTACTGTGAACTTTTCTTTCTTATCTTATTTTGAGTTTATAGGCTTTGCCTAAACTTTTTATCATGTTCAATAATAATAATAATAATAATAATAATAATAACCTAAAAATTAACCTATATTATGAACTCTGAACATTGAACTGAAAAATCTTAACCATAGAAATAGAGTATTTTTCTTTATTATTATTAGAATAGATTGATATTGAAATCAAATTTAATATTAATTAGTTATTGAGAGTTTATTGTATTTGATAAAATTTAAATTATAATATTTTAAAATTCCAATCAAAATCTTTCAATTTTAATTGAAATAAAATTTTTGAACCCTCAATTGAGATAGAGTCTAGGCCAGGTAAATTTTCAAAATTCAAAATTCTATAATTTTTTTTTATAATTTTGGTTCCTTAAAATTCAAATTAAATTAAAAAATTTTAAAGATAAATAAAAGGAACCATAACATACCCTTTGTACTTGTTCATCACTATCATGTCCATTCACTGATGTATAGTGCTTTCTATTCATTGAATATTATTTTAATAATTGTTGGGCCACACCTCGAAAACCCATTTTCTCCAACTTCTTCAGTAGGTGCCCAATATCAACTGTATCAAATGCCTTCTGTAGATCAATAAAAACAGCAACGACATATTTATTTTGATCCAGTTCTTTGATAATATACTCCAATAAATCCACTGTTATACCCAATGTACTGTTACCTTCTCGAAATCCATACTGGTTATTATCAAATTTGACATTCTTATCTATATACGATGTTATTCTTTTCTTAATCAATTTTTCTATTATCTTTGAGAAAGTGCTAATTATGGAGATAGATCTGTAGTTGTTCATATCGTCTTTTCTGCCCTTTTTGAAAATAGGTACTATCTTAGCTGTCTTGAACTCGTCTGGAAATTCTCCCGTTTCAAATATATCATTAATAAGTTCAACCAGGGTGTTCCCTATAATTGGAAATATTTTAATAATATCCTGTTTTGTGATATTATCATTTCCTGGGCTACAGTTACTTTTTAAATTTTCTGTCATTTCCAATACTTCATTGTAATGTGTGGGGGTTATAAACATCGAATATGGTACTTCTTCCTCTCTGAACTTTAAAGATTTGTTGACCCTAATTTTTTCGGCTAGTTTCATGCCCACAGTTGCAAAATGTTTGTTGAATTCTTGTGCTATCTTCCCTCTGTCGTCAATGATTTTTCCATCAGCGGTGACTATCCTATCAACATCATTGTTTTTGGTTTTGTCATTTCCACAGATAATATTCAGAACTCTCCATGTTTTTCTTATGTCTCCATTTGCTTCTTCCAACTTCTTTTCAGTGTACTGTCTTTTTAAAATTCTTCGCATATTATTTGCTTGATTTTTTAATGATGTAAATGATTTTTTAGTTATTTCATTAGGTACCCTCTTCCACCGCACATACATTTGATCTCTTTCTTTTATCAGTTGCAAATATTCTCTTGTTATCCAATTATTTCCTTTTTTTATTTTATAAGTATATTGGTTGGTTTTCAATTGCTTTGTATCACTGATAATATTTACTAAAGTTTCAAATTTGTCCACACAAGTCCCCTCAAGCCTCTCCTTGACAGATTGCCTCCACTTATCCTCATCTAATTTGTTTCTCAGTATCATCGTTTTTTCCTTCCTCAATTTAACCTTCTTTTCAACTTTTACATACATGACTTTATGATCTGTCAAAAAATGATCAAATAGTTCGATTGAACATCTGATATTATTATTGGACAAGACATGATCTATTATTGTGGCAGTTGTTTTGGTAACCCTAGTAGCTTCTTTCGTGGTTTGAATATTCTGTATATTAAATCCGTTACTCAGTATTACATTTCTGTAATCATTTACAATAATTTGATTTTCAAGCAGATTGATATTCATATCACCAATTAAAATACAATTTCTTCTTTGTGATTCCAATATTTTATCTAGTTCAGTCATAAAGTCCTGTATTTTACAATTTGGTGGTCTGTAAACACTAATTATGTTGAGATTTTCCTGAACAAGATGTATAGACAGAACATTACACTCACAGATATCAACAATTATATTATTCCGTGTATAGCTCAAAGAATTCCTTACTATATACTCGTTCCTCCACCTCTCGTGTTCCTGCAGTCATGAACAGCATTGAAACCTTCAATGTTAAATGATGATGTTTCGTTATCATAGATCCATGTTTCCGTTAATACCATAATATGCACTTCTCCATAATCTTTGTTACCAATTATATCCACAATATCATCCAATTTGTTTCTCAAACTTCTAATGTTTAAATAAAGTATATTCAATTCCGTTTCAGCCATCCTGAAACCAACAAAAACAAAACCAACAAAACAAAACCTCCCAAACAGGTAAAAATGTTAACTATATAGGTTTGTTTATTTTACTAAGATCCTCTTCACTTGAGATTTTAACTGGTGTACTTGAATCATTTCTTCTGATATATATGTTACCATTCGAGGTATATACACTTTTATACTTATGAAGTGCTCTTACATCCCTAACCTTTCTCAACAATCTTTGGTTGTATTCAGTCAGATCTTCATTGAAATAGATACTTCTGTTTGCTCCTTCTAACCCACATTCACTCACCTTCAGACCCTTAGCTTGTCTAACCGATTTTAAAATTCTATATTTAGTCTCCCGATTTGTCTTTACCATAATTGGGGCCTCAGTTTTTTTCCCAGTCTATATGTTTCACTTATATCCTCCTTCTTTATGTTCAGCTTCAAAGTTGAGATCACAGCAGAAACAATCTTCATTGTGTCTTCCTTTTCTTGTCGTGGTACCCCGGATATAACAATATTATTCTGTTTCTCCTTCTGTTCATAGTTATTGAACTTAATCTCCACACTTTGCAGGCGCCCTTTCAATTCCATATTTTCTTGCTTCAGTACCTTGATCTCATCCATCATGCGCTTGATTTGTGTACAATTCTCATCGAAACAATCCGACATGAACTGCAAAGATTTCTTCATTTCCGATAATTCTTCTTTGATAGATCTTTTGAACGGATCAAGAACGAGTTCCAGAGTGCCCTTAATTTTTTCAATTATCTTATCCTCATCCATTTCGCAGATTTTTTCGGCCTTATTCTCCCTAACCTCACTTTTATCACGAGGCTTTCCGCAACAATTCACTTTATTTTGTTGATTAATGACTTTAGCCTGTTTTGCACAGCTAGGATGAAAACCCGTATCACAGATTACGCAATCTAGTGAAGAGTTAACATTCTTTTTGCAATATTTACATATTTTATCCAATTTTCTTGAGAGCTCTTCGACTTTCAGACTTCTAGTACCCATAACCTCACATCATATCCTTCCAGTATTAGAAAATTTTCCATGGCAAACGCCCATTCCTGATAATTTTCTCGACCTTGCAATTTCGGTATAGTTGTGAGATAGTTCGCCGCCATTTTGGACGCTTTCTGAACACTCGCCGACTAAACTCCGAAACTTTGGTTACTTTTGAGTCTTTTCCCACGTTTCACGACGGAACTTCTACACGGTCACTATTTTCACTCACGAAATGTTTCTGGGCCAAATAACCTGTGAATATTTTGTAATCGTTGCAGGGAAGGGTGAGAGAAATAACAACACTAGTTGATCCGTTGATGGTTGAAAACCGACTGACTATGACTTTATTCGCAGACAGTTAAATATCATTCATACAATCACAGAGCGGCAGATAAATAGGTGGCGCTACAGGAGTGAATTTGAAATTTTTCAGTCACATTAGATTTCAACAATATTAGCCATACCAATAGGAACTGAACAAGAAATTTTGGAAGTTTTCCACACTTTCCATTCAAGGATAAGATTCACGATTGAAGAAGAAGTAGATGATTCAGTTCCATTCCTCGATACCAAACTGATTAGACAAAATAATATTCTAAAAACTGACTGGTATATTAAACCAATGGCCTCGAACAGATACATACATTATAGGTCATATAACCAGTTAAGAATGAAAATAAATGTTATACTCAACTTGAAATTCGAATAAATAAAATCTCACATCCAGATTTTTTAGATAAAAACCTTATGAGACTTTTTGATATCATGCTAGAAAATGGATACCCCAAACAATGGTTAAAAAAGAATATATCTTTATATATCTTTATTTCAACTAATCGGCCATCGGTTTTCTCTCCAGTGATAAATAAATAATTCCTTATGAACCATATGCAAAAACTTACCATGTTTTACATTCTTTTTTTTTAATGATAGATATCATTAATTACATCTGCCAAATTCCTCTTTATTCAGTACCATTTTGTGTTTACTATTAATTTGGTGATAATTCGTATTAAGTTATAAAATCGATCACTATGCCTAATTCTACCAATGAAGATTATTTTAATCTCATTCTACTTCATGGAGAATGTAATAAAGTTGTAGATAGAACGATTCGACTGTTCATTGAGAGGTTTCCTGACCGACCCAGACCAACGAGAGATACCATTAACAGAACCATGACAAACTTGAGAAATGTCGGATCTTTCGTTAAGAAAACTAAACACAGAGAAAAAAGTGTAGTAGAAGATGAGAACAACGAAATTACAGTTCTTGCATATTTTCGTGTGAATCCTCAAAATTCTCTCAAAGATGCCGAGATTGATCTTGGATTATCTCAATCGAGTGTCTGGAGAATATTAAAAAAACATAAAATGCACCCATATAAACTCAATAGGGTACAGCATTTGAAGGAACCTGATTTCGTCAGGAGAACAGAGTTTTGCGAAGCTATGATGATTCGATTTCAAGAAAATGAAAACTTTTTGGACTGTATAATTTGGACAGATGAATCTAAATTCACAAAGAATGGTTCTTTCAATAGGCATAACAGTCATTATTGGGATAAAGCGAACAACCACCACTTTCAAGAGACCTGGAGTTTCAATGTTTTTTGCGCCATCAAAAATAATGCAATTCTCGATGTTCACATTTATGATGGGACTTTAACTGGTAAGATAGAACACTACACATGTTAGCATTATTTAAAGAATGTTCTCCCTTAGGAGATAGATATTCTGACATATTGACTCAAATAATTGAGCCGCTAGTACAGAACCATAATGACTTATGGTATCAACAAGATGGCGCGCCTCCACACAATTCACTCAATGTGTCAAATATCCTCTACAGGCTATTTGAAGATCGATGGTTGGCGAACAATGGTCCACATCTTTGGCCACCACGTTCTCCCGATTTAACTCTTTAGACTATTATGTTTGGAGTAGGATAAAAAATATTGTCTACTCAACTCCCCTGACTGATAAAGAGGACTGCATAGAACGAGTCAGAAATGCGTTCAGGTTTGTTTAAATTTTTAGATTTGGTTTTTAAACATTTTTGCAGATCTCTTCCTCCCGATGAAATAAGAAGAACAACGCACGAAGCATTCCTGAGACGTATAAATAAATGTCTAGAAATTAACGGTCAAAACTTTGAGCATCTTCTCTAGTTATAACTGCGAGAGTTTGCCATGGTTCTCCTGATAGTACCTTGAAGTCGATTTCAAGAAGGATTGAAAAATCTACAGCATGGTTCAAATAACAGTTCCTGAAAATTTCATCTTTTTGGCGTGAAGGGAAAAGAAATAGCTGAAAATTCAAGACGAAAAACAGTTTTTGTGAATAACTCAGAAAATATCCATTTTAGGGCAAGGGTGTTGCATACACTCACATTATTTTTTAACGTTGATTCAATATCTGCCATAAAAAAATGGGGTTCTAATTTGAAAGAATTGATTTTTCACGATTTTGTCATCCCTAACTTTGAAAGCGATTTTTTCACCCCCTGTATCATGAATCGCGATTTCGATTTTTAAAGTGAATACATCAATCTTACATCTTGAAATATCACAAAAATGAAAATTCTCCATCCAAAAACTTCGAAGTTATTCTTGTTTCAGCGGAGCTCTATTTTCGATTTTTTTTTCGAATTTTCTCGCTCAGAGAGAATTTTCCAACCAAAACTGAAAAATGCTACATCAAAATAACTTAAAATTTTCTAAGCAATCTATTTCTGCAATAAAAAAATGGTGTTCCCATTCGAAAAACGGAAGTTGATGTCATTTCCGGAAAAACCGGAGGTTTTCATGCCTTGAAAATATTTTAGTTTTCATCAGCATCGTGAAATACTTATAAGTGTTGAATTTCATAAAAATACGTTCAGTAGTTTCCCGTATAAATATGGGTGAGGTTCCTCGTGAAAGACCCTGTATATTGAAGGTATTATTGCTGAGTATTTAGATACAGGTTCTTAATTTATTGGGAATAGCTGCAGTTGAATCAAATAATGCTCTTTTTTCTTCACTCGAGCTTTCTAGACATTTATTGTCCCTTCATCAGGAGAACTGAATAAATACAACGGATAAACATAAAGACAAGGTTACAAGGATCTTACTCACGAATTTGAGGTTGAATTTCAAAGATGTAGTTGCATGAAAGATTAGAATGATGGGATTAATTTACAGAAATCATAAGTGAATTGAATTTTGAAGTTGATATAATTTCAATATGACATTATGAAAGAAAATTATTTGAAATAATCGAATCACAAAAATTAAAATGGTATGATTCTATGTAATGATGTTTGATAAACCTCTCTCAATGACTCGATCTGGTGGTTTGTTTCTAATTGAATCGATGTCCATCAGATATGAATACATTGAACTGAGTCTATTAATATCTTTTTTTAAATTCATAGAATTATCATGTTGCCATATTCTGAACATCTCAATAAATGTTCTTTTCTTGTCATTTTTTTCAATGTCTAATATTTTTACATTATTCAAATCAGGTTGGTGATTTTCATAATTAGCATGTATTGATAATGCACATGTATCTTTGTATGTTCTTATGTTACTCTTATGAAGAGCGATTCTCTGTTTTAGTTTCGTCTTAGTTTGTCCAATGTAGCATTTATCACAATCAATACAATTAATTTTATATACCACATCAGATTTATTTAGATCATTGATCGAATCTTTTAGTCTTGTAAAGATTGATCTTATGGTTTTCACATATTTTGTTGTTATTTTGAATTTATCAATAGGAATTAGGCTTTCGATTCTATTTGTGAGATGTTCTTCATATGGTATAATTAAGTATTGTTTCTGTGTATTTTCTTGTGTTAAAGAGATGTCCGGATCAGGTTGATTATCATTAATGTTCAATTTTATGTTATCTGGAATATTTTATATTATTCGTCTTAAACATTTTCTTGGTTAACCATTCTTCAATAGGACATCTTCTAATATTTTGAGATTTTTTTCTTTGAAGGTGTTACGTGAAATTTTAGAAATTCTAGATTTCAGGTTCTTAACTACATTAATTTTCATTTCGATAGAATGATATGAAGACCAATTCAAGTATCTTCCTGATGACATGGATTTCCTGTACCAATCTGAAAGTAATCTATTATTTTCTCCGATAACTAAGATGTCAAGGAATGGTACGGAATTATTATTTTCTGTCTCAACGGTGAATTGTATTTTGGGATTGAATTGGTTCATTATATTCAACGATTGTTGTATTTGGTCTGCTGGTATTGCTGTAATAATATCGTCCATAAATTTCTTCAGGAATGGAACTCGAAATGGCAACTTGGGTAGAGATTTTTTTAATACAAAATCTAATATATATACTGCCATTATTGGTGATACTGATGATCCCATTGGTGTACCTTGTTTTTGTTTATAATATGTTCCATTGAATGAAAATATGGTTGTGTCAAAAACAAATCTGATAATTCTCATGAAATTTTGTTTACTCATGGGACAATAATCTTGAATATTATTCCAATTGTCGTCAATACTCTCTTCTGCCAGTTCTATAGTTATATTAGTAAATAATGATATTACATCCTTGCTGACCAAGACAAAGTTTTCGGGAATAACTCTATCATTTATGAAATCAACGAAATCAAAGGAATTTTTCACATATAATTCATTATTGAAATTGTATGCTTTGGTTAAGATATCTTTGATGAATTCAGCTAACATACAATTTGGTGAATCTAGAGAAGCTATAATTGTTCTTAAATCTAAATTATCCTTATGAATTTTTGGGAGTCCATAGAATTGCGCTGCATTACTTTTTTGTAGTACATTAACTGTGATGCTAGTTCTGCATTCAGTTGGCCTCTTTTCTTAAGTTCTGAAACTAGGTTATTTGCTTTAAGTTGCATGGGCGCCCGCAGAATTTTTTCTCAGGGGGGACCAAATAATGATTTGATGAGGCGCAGGCGAAATCAGTATTCGGTTTTTCTCGAAAACAAGAAGCAGATCAAAATCTCAGGGGGGGGCACGGCCCCCCCTGGCCTCCCCCTGCGGGCGACCATGTTAAGCTGTGTACTATGACTTGGATCTATGCTAAGTCTTTGGTAGTTTTCCTCATTATCTAGATGATTTTGGGCTAATCGATTGTATTGATCTCTTTTCATGATCGTAGTGACATTTCCTTTTTCTGATTGAATAACGATCAACTCCGGATTTTCCTTCAAGAAAATTCTTGTTTTTTGAAACATCTTGAGTAAATATGAATTGTTTATATGATCTCCATTCATGAAATTAGTGATAATATTGATGAATTTAGATGTTAGTATATCTTTTCTTTTCTGTTCTTCTATAGAATCAGTCACCTGATTTATTGCTAAAGGTAGATTAGGAATCTTTATATCATATTTGTTAGGTGGAAAACAAAATTTAGGTCCTAATAATAAAAATGTGGAAATTTCTTGGGGAAGTTCTACGTCAGATAAATTTCTCAACCAAGATTGTTGTGCGACAATGATCTCTCTTTGCTCATTCCTCAACTTGTTAAATTTATTAATATTAAAGACTCTTGTTTGGTGAAAAATCTTATAACGTAAAATTCTCAGACAACGTTACATTTATGCAACGGCAGCTTTTGGTCAGGTGGCATTCAGGTCGTAGGTTCACAATTTATGAAAATTATTCGTCAATGAAATATAGATAGGGCGCCACTTGATTTACCTTTTATAATATTGTTAGATGTTTCAATTTTACTACTTGAAAATCAAGAAACAAGAAGTTGTGTTATATAGTGGTTAATAAAAAAAGAATCAAAGGTTCAGATCGAAAAATATAATGTTCGGAAATAGGGGTTAGTAATTAAGTATCTACTTAGCACAGGAGGATAGCGTTGTTCCTAAATCCTACAGCTACACCAAACCTCAAAGAGTTGCACCAAACTTTTCCTCGTTGTTCAATATTCAGAGGCTTATTGCAGTCCAGAGGATCCCGTGCTTGGTAATCGACGATAGATGAAGATAAAGCAATCGTAACAGCTAAGTTCTCGTTGAGAACGACATTCCAGACTCCACAAAATATATAGTATATAATAAAACTATTCTTAGCCTCCGGTAGAGACCCTAAAATCAAGATTTTAACACTTTACTGTTTAATCAGAAACAAATTTTGAAAAATAAGTGAATCTCTATACGAAACTCACCTTATCAATTAGAAAGGGTCGTTTTATTAGTTCTTTATAATGCTCGTCGAAAATCTCAATGTTCTTAGAATTATATTTTACGTATCAAATCCTCTTTCGAGTAGAACGAAAAAAAACGAGAATCTGGAATGATCGTGTCAACAACGAGATCCAAAAAAATTGCTGCGGGAGATGGACATGAACTGCCACCTGTTTTCCATCCGATATAGTTTTAATTCCGCTGAGGCATGGTTCTTCTTCGATTGAACATATTTCGAATTAATTCCGCAAGATGGGTCAGGAATGAAAAGAGAAACGATGATAATTTTAAAATTGAAATTTCGAAACGCTACACTACCCCCCTCCTAATTAAAAAAAATTATAGAAGGTCATAATTTTTTTTTTCTTTTTTTTTTTTGACGTTACCTATGAGGTACTCTCGGATTAAACACTTACCAACCCCCATCATTGTTCTTAACCTACTCGTACCTAATATATACTTGCCATAGCCATAGCACTATCCTAACTTATCATTAATCTAATCGCTAGTCTACTTCAAACCTATCACTAACCTATCACTAACCTAATACTAACTTACTACAAACCTACATTTCCTATCAGACCTCACATAACATATCGACTATTCATCTTAGTCAAATTTGTCATCATTGTACATACGACGTTTAGACGGATCCTGATTGACTTAAAGAATTCGCTCTTGATCATATTCAACGACAACGTAACTGACAATCGTCAAATCACTACGATATAGAAATATTTTGACTTGAGACGGCTCTACACCTACAAGCCTCTGTGCGCATCAAACGACAACGAAACTATCTCTTTAAAAAAAATTACGATACGGAAATATTGGAGTTCGAGCCGAGATATGGCTTCAAATCTTTAATGTGCCATTTTCCATCCATGGAGCCATCTAAATTTTCCAGGTAATAACATACTCCGGAAACTCTTTGACGAATTCTACGCAATACATATTTGGGTTCTAGCTTTGACGAAAAATTTCTTGTGGCGTCAGAAAGAACTTTGTTACGTCGCCAGACCTTCTCGCCTATACGAAAACTATAATCTCGCCTACGTAAGTTGTAAGTTCGGGCATTTCTATTATAGGCATCATGAATTTTTGCTTGAACGTCACGAAAAACATCTGCTAATGGTGCAATATCATCTGCATAGATACTCCTGTCTCCAGGAAGCAAACGAACTTTATCAGTTGACTTTATCTGACCGTAATAATCTCCACTGATCGGGACATATCTTCCAAAATTCAAGAAACAAGGCGTAAAACCAGTAACTTCATGTTTTGCCGTATTTAACGCGAACGCAATCTTTTGTAATTCTCGATCCCATTCCCTATGATCCTGTTCTCTGATATAACATCGGATAGTTGTTCCTATGGTTTGATTCGCTCTTTCGACAAAATTACATTGTGGTGAGTAAACCGGTGTGAACCAGATATTTTGAACATTGTACGATTTGGTCATCTCTTTCATGCGACGACTTGCGAACTGTGTGCCGTTATCTGCTATAACAAATTGAGGAATTCCGAATTTCAGAAAAATATCCGTCTCCAGGAATTTAACAATGCTCTCGGCCGTAGCTTTTCTCAAGGGGTGTAAAACTACATACTTAGTGAACCAGTCGGACACTACTAATAGAAAGGTATTGCCGCGTTTGGATCGCGGAAATGGACCCATCAAATCCACGGCAATTACTTGCCAAGGGAGACTAACATTTTTTCCTTCCCCATTAACCCCAGACCAGGTTGATTATAGATTTTATTTGCTCCACAAGTACCGCATTGTCTGACAAATTTTAAAATATCCGTACGCATTTTAGGCCAGTAGTAAAGTTCACTTATTCGAGAAAACGTCTTAAAATATCCAAGATGACCACTAGTTGGAGGATCGTGACAGGCTCTCATTATTTTCAGTCGTTGATTCTTGGGCACCACGGCCTTCCACTCAGGAATATTCGAATCGACAGGTACGTTCGAATGCACCAACTTATAAAGGACTTCGCTTTGCAATTTCCACTGTGGGTAGGCGTTTTGATTCGATCGAACCCTATTGCTCATACTAATATACCATTTGTCCAGATTATTCGCGTCAATAGACAATGCACTAATTTCATCCGCTTCATGAATACGAGATAAAAAGTCGGGCACTACATTATTTTTACCCTTTCGATGCAACAAATCGAAATCGTATTGCCTCAAACGAACGGCCCATCTAGAAAGTCTACCGGAAGGATTAGAAAGTTTGCTCAGCCATAGAAGTGAGTAATGATCGGTTATGACGGTGAATTTGACTCCTTCAACATATGGTCTGAATTTTTCCAAACAGAATATCAACGCCAAAAGCTCCCGCTCTGTCACCGAGTAATTCCTTTCTGCTCTCGATAGAGAACGACTGGCATATGCTATAACCCGTTCCTTATCGTCCTGACGCTGCGTGAGTACATCACCTACCCCAGTTGAGGAGGCGTCGCTTTGTATCGTGAAAGGAAGTTTAAAGTCCGGGGATGCTAATATAGGTGAAGCTATTAGAGCTTCCTTAATTTTGAAAAATGCTTCCTCGGCTTGAGGAGTCCAAGAAATAGTTTGACGTTTCTTTTTGCCCTTTAGCAAGTCGTTTATAGGTGAAAGCAAAGTAGAAAAATCCCTAATGAAAGCTCTATACCAAGAACACATCCCCACGAATCGTTTGATCTCTGTACTAGTTTTTGGACGCGGAAAGTTAACCATACAAGCGATTTTGTCAGGGTCGGTTTTCAAACCATTTCCGTCTACAATATAACCCAAATATTTCAGGGAACTCCGAAAAAACTGACACTTATCTAGGTTGATAGTTAAATTCGCCTGTTTGAGACTCTCGAGAACCTTATTCAGGAGAGACACATGTTCCTCAAAATTATCGGAAATAATAATAATATCGTCAAGGTAAGCAAAAATTTTGTAATCGAATTCCGGGCCAAAAATTTTGTCGACTAGGCGCTGCTGAGCTTGGGCGGCATTTCGTAAACCAAAAGGTGTGACTGTAAACTGAAATAAACCTCTTCCGGGAATACTGAAGGCTGTTTTTTCTTTCGATTCCTGATCTAGAGGAATCTGCCAGAACGACTTTCTCAGATCGATACTGCTTATATATTTAGCGCCAGTAAGGCTGCGTTATATACGATCTATTCGCGGGAGAGGATAGGAATCATGTTTAGTCATTTCGTTGAGTCTGCGTCCATCGAAACAGAATCTATATTCTCCACACCTCTTTTTAACTAAAATAACTGGACTACACCACGGAGAATTAGAAGGCTCAACAACGCCCAAGCTCAACATCTCATCTAATTCTTTATTCAATTGTTTCATCATATATGGTGACATTGGGTACTGCCTCAACCGAAAGGGCTTAGCATCTCCAGTATCAATCGTGAGAGTGATTTTATTTGTCCGTCCTAATTGCTTACTGCTACTGATTTCCTCAAAAGATTTCAATAAATCGGCAGCAATTGCTTGTTGATCTGAACATAAACTATGCAAATTATTAACTTTGATCTTGAAATCTGGAGGTGAATCAGAAGCGAGCAAACACACATTTTTTCGTTGAACGCTCCAAGAGCCCTCCAGATAATCTATCTTTATGGCGAACCTTTCACAGAAGTCACTTCCGAAAATCAAAACATGTTTGAGGCTCGGAACAACCAGAGTCTCAATAATGTGACACTCCTCATCAATAACAATTGGTAAATGTACAATACCAGTTATTAGCTGCTTTTCATCGTCCGCAGTATGCACAAAATCTGTGTTAGGTTTGAAGATCTTTAAGTTCAAGCATTTTATTATTTCGTCGCCCCCTTTGCCTAAGATAGTAGCGTTAGAACCAGAGTCCAACAAGCCGACTATAGGATGATCTAATAACTTTACTTCGATGAATGGTCTATTGTCAGATTCTCTGAAATTGAAGAGGCTTCTACTTTTAACAAAACGGTTTGGCTTGGGTGATATGGCCCTTGGTAGAAATAATTGGAACGCGTCTTGGGCCTTATAATGCGTTCCAGTACTTAGTTTTTTTGACATCGCGTACATGTATTGACAGTGACGTTAGACAGGCCGCAGCGATAACAAAATTTGACCTTCCAGATCTACACTCACTATAAAAATGACCTTTCCTACGACAGTTCCAACACTCAAGATTAGTTCTGTAACGCGAATTATTATCATTCTGATTATCCACCGACGATAACCTGGAAGAAGTTCTCGAATCAATTTGTTCGACATTGGTTTTCTTAAATTTGAAAGGACCTTTTCTTAAATTTTTCGAATGAAGATCTGGGGAGTTTGTTTTTTTGTTGTGCGGTTCTTCTATCTCTAAATAATCTTCATCCTCTAAACGTTTGACCATTCTATAAAGCTCTGAAACCGACGAAATTTCAACCATCGCTAGGGCCTTTCGATATTGTGGTACAAGACCATTACGAATAAACTTTAATTTAGTAGATTCTACAGGAGCTCGTGTTAGTTGACCGAATAATTCATTCATCCTAGCAAAATAAATAACTACCGGTTCCTCCCTTGATTGGACTCTACATTTGATATTGTCCCAAAGTTCATCATCGTGGTAAGGAGATCTGAAATCGCGTTTGAGCGCTTCAACGAGAGAGTCCCAATCATTAACATCAACTATCACCTGTCGAAACCAACATCTCGCGTCTCCCGTGAATAAGTCTCTAGCCGATTCAAACAATTCGACTTTACTAACGTACCTAGCCTTTCTCAATTCTTGGACATTTTCCAAAAATGAATCTAAGGTTGCCCTATCACCAGAAAATGTTTCTCCCCATTTGTAAACAGGTATTGATCTAGGCTGTGGTCGGCCGGTTAGGCATTGAGAATAATCAGATATACCGTGTGATGTACTAGAATCAGTCAGTTTAGACACGCAAGTGGCATTGTCGACGACAGGCAATTCATTTGTAATTTTATCGTACAAGTCAGCCTCTAAACTAATACAAGCAGCAAATGATTCATTTTTAAAGGACACGCGCTCTTGTTCATCTTCCGCACCCTTATTGATTGGTAATCGTGAAATTCTATCTGAAACATGGGACAAACGTGATTTGGCTCTTTTGAAAGTCGAGTCCTCTTTATTACCCTCAAACTCAATCACGAGTTGTGTAATGGATTCTAAAGTCGAATTCATTTCGTTTTGTTCGGTAATGAATGAAAACAGTGGGTCAGAAAAGTGAACAATTTGAGATTTCTTTTGGCGGTCCAATAACCTACGTAAGATCTTTCTCTTTTCATCCTGACTTCTATTTGATACTACACCTCTTATTCGCAGTTCGTAATTGAGCTCCTCAATTAATAAGTGTGTCGGGTTCATTTCACTAGCCATTGCAAAATTAAAAATACAGGATCTTTTGTACAATCAATGGTTATTAGAAGTAGTTAACGAAAAAAGGACGAAAAATTTGGTGCATTACAAAATTATACAAACTCAGTAAAATGACAATTATCATTAAAATAGGCTTCCGATAAAGTAGATGTTTAGTATTACAATGTGTAACTTGAATTTTCACTGAAATATTGGCCCCACGTTGGCCGTCAATTGTGTAACGTAAAATTCTCAGACAACGTTACATTTATGCAACGGCAGCTTTTGGTCAGGTGGCATTCAGGTCGTAGGTTCACAATTTATGAAAATTATTCGTCAATGAAATATAGATAGGGCGCCACTTGATTTACCTGTTATAATATTGTTAGATGTTTCAATTTTACTACTTGAAAATCAAGAAACAAGAAGTTGTGTTATATAGTGGTTAATAAAAAAAAGAATCAAAGGTTCAGATCGAAAAATATAATGTTCGGAAATAGGGGTTAGTAATTAAGTATCTACTTAGCACAGGAGGATAGCGTTGTTCCTAAATCCTACAGCTACACCAAACCTCAAAGAGTTGCACCAAACTTTTCCTCGTTGTTCAATATTCAGAGGCTTATTGCAGTCCAAAGGATCCCGTGCTTGGTAATCGACGATAGATGAAGATAAAGCAATCGTAACAGCTAAGTTCTCGTTGAGAACGACATTCCAGACTCCACAAAATATATAGTATATAATAAAACTATTCTTAGCCTCCGGTAGAGACCCTAAAATCAAGATTTTAACACTTTACTGTTTAATCAGAAACAAATTTTGAAAAATAAGTGAATCTCTATACGAAACTCACCTTATCAATTAGAAAGGGTCGTTTTATTAGTTCTTTATAATGCTCGTCGAAAATCTCAATGTTCTTAGAATTATATTTTACGTATCAAATCCTCTTTCGAGTAGAACGAAAAAAAACGAGAATCTGGAATGATCGTGTCAACAACGAGATCCAAAAAAATTGCTGCGGGAGATGGACATGAACTGCCACCTGTTTTCCATCCGATATAGTTTTAATTCCGTTGAGGCATGGTTCTTCTTCGATTGAACATATTTCGAATTAATTCCGCAAGATGGGTCAGGAATGAAAAGAAAAACGATGATAATTTTAAAATTGAAATTTCGAAACGCTACAATCTTAGTAGATTTAATTCTAACTTTATGGGCGAATACCAGCCAATCATTTTCTGATAGATGAATTGAAATTTTGTCTTTGAGAGAGGTCTGTCTACATTCAGGTATAACAAATTTTTGTGAGTAATTTCTATTTTTAGATTAATAACTTCATTTCCAAATCTGGATGTGAAGGTCGCAACTTGATGTCCTGTTTTGGCATCTTTGTATTCGAATTGGAACTGAAACTTCTTAATATTGTTTTTGATATGAGTAGGAATAATACCTTGTTTCCTGCATTTCAATAAGAAAATACGTCTATTCTTCAATTTGGCTACTTTTATGCTGTTATTCGAATATTCCTTAAGATCTCTAACCATGTCTTTTCCATGTAGTCGCTGAATTTCTTCAAAGAATCCCATTTTGTGAATGAATATTGAAGGTATTATTGCTGACTATTTAGATACAGGTTCTCAATTTATTGGGAATAGCAGCAGTTGAATCAAATAATACTCTTTTTTCTTCACTCGAGCTTTCGAGACATTTATTGGGCCTTCATCAGGAGATCTGAATAAATACAACAGATAAACATAAAGACAAGGTTACAAGGATCTTAGTCACGAATTTGAGGTTGAATTTCAAAGATGTAGTTGCATGAAAGATTAGAATGATGGGATTAATTTACAGAAATCATAAGTGAATTGAATTTTGAAGTTGATAAAATTTCAATATGACATTATGAAAGAAAATTATTTGAAATAATCAACTCACAAAAATTAAAAGGGTATGATTCTTTGTAATGATGTTTGATAAACCTCTCTCAATGACTCGATCTGGTGATTTGTTTCTGATTGAATCGATGTCCATCAGATATGAATACATTGAACTGAGTCTATTAATATCTTTTTTAAAATTCATAGAATTATCATGTTGCCATATTCTGAACATCTCAATGAATGTTCTTTTCTCATCATTTTTTTTCAATATAATGTAAATGATGTAATAATGTGAAAATATTAGACATTGAAAAAAATGACAAGAAAAGAACATTTATTGAGATGTTCAGAATATGGCAACATGATAATTCTATGAATTTTAAAAAAGATATTGATAGACTCAGTTCAATGTATTCATATCTGATGGACATCGATTCAATCAGAAACAAATCTTAAGAAGTTTCAGTTCCAATTCGAATACAAAGATGCCAAAACAGGACATTAAGTTGCGACCTTCACATCCAGATTGGGAAATAAAGTTATTAATCTAGAAATAGAAATTACTCACAAAAATTTCTTATACCTTGAATGTAGACAGACCTCTCTCACAGACAAAATTTCAATTCATCTATCAGAATATGATTGGCTGGTATTCGCCCATGAAGTTAGAATTAAATCTACTGAGATTTTTCACCGAACAAGAGTCTTTAATATTAATAAATTTAACAAGTTGAGGAATGAGCAAAGAGAGATCATTGTCACACAACAATCTTGGTTGAAAAATTTATCTGACGTAGAACTTCCCCAAGAAATTTCCACAATTTTATCATTAGAACCTAAATTTTGTTTGCCACCTAACAAATATGATATAAATTTCCTAATCCTCTTTCAGCAATAAATCAGGTGACTGATTCTATAGAAGAACAGAAAAGAAAAGATATACTAACATCTAAATTCATCAATATTATCACTAATTTCATGAATGGAGATCATATAAACAATTCATATTTACTCAAGATGTTTCAAAAAACAAGAATTTTCTTGAAGGAACATCCGGAATTGATCGTTATTCAATCAGACAAAGGAAATGTCACTACGATCATGAAAAGAGATCAATACAGTCGATTAGCCCAAAATCAACTAGATAATGAGGAAAACTACCAAAGACTTAGCAAAGATCCAAGTCATAGTACACAACTTAAAGCAAATAACCTAGTTTCAGAACTTAAGAAAAGATTCCAACTGAATGCAGAACTAGCATCACAGTTAATGTACTACAAAGGTAATGCAACGCAATTTCATGGACTCCCAAAAATTCATAAGGATAATTTAGATTGAAGACCAATTATAGCTTCTCTAGATTCACCAAATTTTATGTTAGCTGAATTCATCAAAGATATCTTAACCAAAGCATACAATTTCAATAATGAATTCTATGTAAAAGATTCCTTTGATTTCGTTGATTTCATAAATGATAGAGTTATTCCCAAAAACTTTGTCTTGGTCAGATGGGATGTATTATCATTATTTACTAATATAACTATAGAACTGGCAGAAGAGAGTGTTCGAGACCAGTTAAGCTCTCGAATATTTTGTAAATATTGAATCCAATAATTTAATTTGAATTACGCATTTAAATTGCATCATCGACGCAGTGCCGTCAATTTATTCAAGCACGCATTTTCCCATTCTCGTTGAGGAAACACGTGAAAAATGACAGTTAATCAACTCTCTTGAGTGCGAACTTATGTGTGCATATGTCTATATAGCCATAAGATTTTCCTTGCCATCGTCGCAGTTATTTCGGCTTTAATCGCCAGTTTTCTATTGCTTTCTAACCCCTTGTCGGGAATAAACTATATTTTACTATTCTCACCAGTGATAAGACACTTTTAGACATTATTCGAGTGACGCAGTTCTCGTGAACAAAATAGGCATCAGAAGAATTTTCCCGAGCTGGACAACGGCAAAGGGCCCTTTGTCAATCATCGACGACACAAGCAACAGCGAAAGGACTTTGGTAAGTCGTTGATGCAATTTCGCGAGTTTTTCATTTTGATTAATCCGTTCATCAACTACGCACTTCCCTTTGAAAACTAAAGACGATTTACATCACTTTCAAACCAAACTTGAGCTATCGAATACATAACAGAGAGTATTGACGACAATTGCAATAATATTCAAGATTATTGTCCTATAAGTAGACAAAATTTCATGAGAATTATCAGATTTGTTTTTGATAAAACCATATTTTCATTCAATGGAACATATTATAAACAAAAACAAGGTACACCAATGGGATCATCAGTATCACCAATAATAGCAGTAAATTTATTAGATTTTATATAAAAAAATCTCTTCCCAAGTTGCCATTTCGAGTTCCATTCCTGTCCAATTCACCGTCGAGACAGAAAATAATAATTCCGTACCATTTCTTGACATCTTAGTTATCGGAGAAAATAATAGATTACTTTCAGATTGGTACAGGAAATCCATGTCATCAGGAAGATACTTGAATTGGTCTTCATATCATCCTATCGAAATGAAAATTAATGTAGTTAGGAACCTGAAATCTAGAATTTCTAAAATTTCACATAACACCTTCAATGAAAAAAATCTCAAAATATTAGAAGATCTCCTATTGAAAAATGGTTACCCAAAAAAATGGTTAAGACGAATAATATACAATATTTATTTATTTATTTATTTATTTATTTAAATATATTACATCCAACAGGCACATGCCCAATTACAGGTGTAAGTAATACAAAAAAAAATTATCTAGTAAAGATAAACAGAGTAAAATCGCCGTCGGCAGAAAAAACAAAAAAAAATTAAAATCAATTTTTGATCAGACAATACAATTGTCTTCTAAACTCTCCAATAGACAGAAAAAAAATATCAACCGAAGGGATATTGTTTAAGCTTCTGCACACCGACATAACAGGACTGTGGAAATGATGCTGCGAACTCGGGATACTAATTCTGAACGTTATGTTCGATCTTGAAGCAAATCGAGGCACGTTGAACTCCAAGTGAGCAAGTAGCGATGCTGAGTCAATTAAGTTGTTGATCAATTTATATCCAAAAACAGCATCGGCAATTTCCCTTCTTTTCCTCAGACTCGAGAAGTTAAACTCGTTTAGCAAAGAGTGATGATCGGGATGAACAGGATAAACGTTGTACTTTTTGAAGTACAGAAACTTCAAAAATTTCCTCTGAACAGACTCTAATGCTGATATATATTTATGGTGATATGGATTCCATACTACACTACAGTACTCAAGTTTGCTACGCACTAGGCAGAAATACACTGATTGTAAAGCTTTAAAATTCGAGAATTCCTTGCAATTGCGCAAGACAAACCCAAGGGACTTACTGGCACTGCAAATGATGTTTTCAATATGAGAACTGAACGATAGTTTGCGGTCGAACAAAACACCCAAGTCTTTAGTTTCAATGACCCGTGTCAAAGTTTTACCCTCGATCTTATAGTCGAATTCAATAGGGAACAGTTTTCTCGAGTAACTCATAACTTTACATTTCTCAATATTCAAGGGTAATCTGTTAGAAAAACACCATTCAGACAAGCGCCGAATATCGTCCTGCAGGATATGACAATCAGCTATGTTGACAACCTCCCTGAAGAACTTAAGATCATCTGCGAAAAGAAGCCTCAAAGATACCAAACAACTACAAACGTCGTTGATGAAAAGGAGGAACAGCAGAGGCCCCAAATTGGAACCCTGTGGAACACCGGAGCAGGCTTTGAAAAAACAAGATTTCACTCCTTCATACTCGACATACAACCGTCTGCCATCCAGATAAGATCTCAAGAGCATCCGAAGGTCAACAGAAATACCGAACTTAGCCAACTTTTTCAAAAGTTGCTCATGGGATACTCTATCGAACGCCTTGCTGAAATCAGCGTAAACCACATCAACCTGCCGTCGATTATCCAGTGAGCCCGAAACGTATTGAGTGAAGGCACAGAGATTCGTGACCGCGCTCCTCGATCGCATAAATCCATGTTGGGACTCTGATAAGCTGCTGTGCACATGCGAATAGATCAGATTGAAAAGAACAATCTCAAATAACTTAGAAAACACAGATATAAGTGCGATGGGTCTGTAGTTTCTGACATCCGCAACTTTGCCTGATTTGAATACTGGGCAAACACGTGAGGTTTTCCACATTGTAGGAAACAGTTTGGTTTTTAAAATTAAGTTATAAATAATTAACAATGGATAGCAGAACAAATTTATATGTTCTTTGACCAAACTAGGAGGAACATTGTCAGGACCACAACTCAGCTTATTTCTAAGTTTACCGGCAGCTTGGAGTATCTGTACGTCCGTAATTTCTTTAATATGCAGATATTTGGAAGGATCTATCGCATAGTCTTCCTGTTCACTAGCACTGACATTTGATCCATCACTCCCCGAGCTCTCATATACACTATTGAAGTGATCGGCAAAAGCATCGACAATTGCTTTTGAGGTATTGAACTTATCATCACCACTAAACATAACTCCAGGAATACGAGTTTTATTATTTTTGGAATTCAAATAGGACCAAAAATCCCGTGGATTGGTCACCAAACTATCTTCGGATCTTTTTACGAACTCGGAGTAAGCAGAACATATACCCCTCTTAACCAATCTTCTCATCGTTCGGAACCGTTCAAGATAAAATAATGATTTTCTTTTATTATACATTTGACGGTAATGATTTTTTCGTTTTATCTGGATGATAAGATCTTTTGTGAACCAGGATGGAAACTTGCCAGCGTTACGAGTTTTAAGCGGACAGCACTCGGAGAATATGTCCTGGATCTTCGCATTGAACCATTCACAAGCTTTATCACCAGTAGAAGCTGTAGTCAGAAAGTCCCAATCCACCTCACCAAGTAGTTCCTGAAATTTTTGGTTGTCAAGTTTGCGAAAGTTGAAACGTTCAACACAGGAGAAAAACCTCACTTCGGATTGATAATCGACCTTCAAGCTCACAGAAAGGCTCGGATGATGCGAGTCAACTCTGACCAACGGATCAAAGTCTCGAAGCACCTCACATCTCAAATATTCAGGAGCCAGCACCAGATCCAGCAGCCTGTCATTACTGTTTTTAATGAAATTTTTTTGGGCGAAATTACAAAAGCTTACAAATGAACTGTATCTGAGAACTAAATTAGACGACTCGCTAGTTTCGTAAAAGTTCTGCAATTCAGAAATATTGAAATCGCCCAACACAACAGTATTATCAATGTTATCGAAGCTTTCCAAAAATTCAAATAGTTCATCATATTTAACATAATTTGTCTCAGGAGGAATATACAATAACATCAAATAAACTGACACATTTGCTGAAACAATTATTCTAACACAAAGTAAATCAATAGATTGCAAGGGACATTCAACGTCGCAAAGTTCAGATACATAACATTCACTGTCTATAGCAAGTAAAACACCACCCCCTCTGATACCGTATGATCTATCTCTGCGATATACTACATAATTCACTGGAAAAAGTTCTGAATTCAATACGCCATCCCTCAACCACGTTTCGAAAACTGCAATAATCTTGTGTTCGCTAGCCAGTACATTCTTGAAAAATACACGAGTTTTTGTATTCAGTCCTCTGCAGTTCTGGTAATATATGGTTATATCTGTATCAAGGATTAAATTTCGCCCACTGGATGAACTGACCGGTTTTTTTGACGTATTATGGGAACACCATTAGTAAAGCCCACAAAAATATTTTGCTCACCATTGTTTTGTCGAGCTTTAAAATCGCTCCAAATTTGTTGGTGATACTCTCTTTGGTTCATAGTTAGGTCTGCTCGAATTTTGAGATTCGTGTATTCATTATAATCTGCTAATTTCTTTTTGTTCCTCAGCATGAGAGAAACGTGATCAGGACGCGAAAAACGTACTTTAACTGGACGTGATTTATTAGGCTGGCGGCGTCCTATTCGACTGACTTCTACATTTCCAAAGTTGACGTTTGGTATAACTTTTTTACATATATCCAGAACATAGTTGGATTCATCCGTAACATCGTCGGAAATACCGAAAATTAAAACATTGTTTTCTCTCCTCCTTATGTCGTTGACTTCAGACACAATATGTGCTATGTTTGGGGATTCCTTCTTGAAATCTTGCACTTTTTTGTGGAGTTCATCAACTTGTTTCGATAATTTCGTTATCTCTCCCGCATATTTGCGGTCCAATATTTCAATATTCTTGTTAACATTATCTAGTTTCTCCCCAAGGTCACTCAGCTTCTTGTCAATCGCATTTTGTACTTTTACCGAAACTTTATTAGCAATTTTATTTATGAAAGTTTCGTCCATACAAATCTGCTTGATCATTTCTTCTGCAATAATTTTAATCTCTGCCTGCTGTTCACGTGTGAGTGGCATGATGACTCATAAATCGCTTACCTTGATTTATTTTCACAGAAACGATTTTCGAAGAAAGTCGCCTTATAAATATTTTGCACAATATTAATGTAGGTATAAAAGGATTTTAACTTTACACAAATAGCAATCAGAGGTATAAACAATTTGTTTAATTCTGCAAGGAGAACTGAGATACACGTCTTGCCGAGCCGACGATCATCCGCATATATTCCAAGTAACATAGAATTGAACATTAATTATAATCAACCTGATCCGGACATCTCTTTAACACAAGAAAATACACAGAAACAATACTTAATTATACCATATGAAGAACATCTCACAAATAGAATCGAAAGCCTAATTCCTATTGATATATTCAAAATAGCAACAAAAAATGTGAAAACCATAAGATCAATATTTACAAGAGTAAAAGATTCGATCAATGATCTGAACAAATCTGATGTGGTATATAAAATTGATTGTATTGATTGTGATAAATGCTACATTGGACAAACTAAGACGAAACTAAAACAGAGAATCGCTCTTCATAAGAGTAACATAAGAATATACAAAGATACATGTGCATTATCAATACATGCTAATTCTGAAAATCACTAACCTGATTTGAATAATGTAAAAATATTAGACATTGAAAAAAATGACAAGAAAAGAACATTTATTGAGATGTTCAGAATATGGCAACAGGATAATTCTATGAATTTTAAAAAAGATATTAATAGACTCAGTTCAATGTATTCATATCTGATGGACATCGATTCAATCAGAAACAAACCACCAGATCGAGTCATTGAGAGAGGTTTATCAAACATCATTACATAGAATCATACCCTTTTAATTTTTGTGATTCGATTATTTCAAATAATTTTCTTTCATAATGTCATATTGAAATTTTATCAACTTCAAAATTCAATTCACTTATGACTTCTGTAAATTAATCCCATCAGTCTAATCTTTCATGCAACTACATCTTTGAAATTCAACCTCAAATTCGTGAGTAAGATCCTTGTAACCTTGTCTTTATGTTTATCCGTTGTATTTATTCAGTTCTCTTGATGAAGGGACAATAAATGTCTCGAAAGCTCGAGTGAAGAAAAAAGAGTATTATTTGATACAACTGCTGCTATTCCCAATAAATTAAGAACCTGTATATTTATATATATATAAAAATAGAAATGATTTCGCCGTTCTTTCAATTTATGATTAAATTATTTCGGGTACTCGGCTAGGTGGGTAGATTGAAGTAACCAATCGTCAATCAATACATCTATATTTCGGACCAAATGCGGTCCTTCATCAGGATGCTACAATGGAACATATAAAAAGGAAATATCTATGGGATTAACTGAATAAGCTTACATTTGACTAGGTTATAAAAGATAACAATATCCAAAAGCAGAAGACATAAATTAGACAGTGAAGTTACTGACGTCAATTTTGATGTTGAATCATAAAATTAATATAAAAAAGAAGAAGAAAACCAAAACCAACATGGATCAAGTAATAGACTCATTAAAAGTATTTGGTCGGACTTGAAGCATTTCCATGGAAAGTATATAACTATAAATACTACTTAATCCATCAATATCAGTTTTCTTATTGATATTATTAACATTTTCTTTTATATAACACATTTCCAGAAAAGTTCTTTTCGTTAAGTTATTATTTTGACAGAGAATTTTGGTTTCATCAAAATTAAATTGATGTCCAAGGTTCGATGCATGCCCAGCTAGAGCACATCTCTCTGGATGTATTCTAATGTCGCTTTTATGAAGAGCGATGCGACGTTCCAAATTTTGACTGGTTTGTCCCACATATACAGATAAGCAATCTTTGCAAGAAATCAAATATACACAATCACATCTTGAGAGTGTAGGAATTTTGGCCTTCAAAGAACTGAAAAGCAAACTCAAGGAGTGTGGATAGTATTTGGCAATTTTTAAATTTTCAATACCGGACAAAATGTGGCATAATGTCTGAGTCAAGCCCGGAATGAAGGGCAGAGACATAAATTTAGATAGAACCAAGTCAACCTCACCCTGTGCTGAAGAAGTATAATTATTTTCATTATTATTGTTATTAGATGGATTATCATTTGCAATTTTTTTTATATTAATTTTATGATTCAACATCAAAATTGACGTCAGTAATTTCACTGTCTAATTTATGTCTTCTGCTTTTGGATATCGTTATCTTTTATAACCTAGTCAAATGTAAGCTTATTCAGTTAATCCCATAGATATTTCCTTTTTATATGTTCCATTGTAGCATCCTGATGAAGGACCGCATTTGGTCCGAAATATAGATGTATTGATTGACGATTGGTTACTTCAATCTACCCACCTAGCCGAGTACCCGAAATAATTTATATATATATATATATATATATATATATATATATATATATTGTGAGATAATTCGGTGTTGAAAAGTAATAATAATATAATGTTTCGTGGGATAGCAACACTAAGTAGGTGGTGAATCAAGAAAACTCTTTTTTAGTACTTTCACTCGAGCTTTCGGAATACTTTATTCCATCTTCATTAGCTACAAATAGAAAAACATATATCCTTTCAATGCAAGCTTTTTTGCAGAACGCGAGACTATATCTACGACATTCATGTAGCCGAATTGTGAGCGATACACCCATATGAAAAATTTTAGTAAGTACAGAATTTTTCGAAAATTGTAAAAAAGTATATTTGTTGATGAATTAAATACATATTAAACTCACAGGTAGCCCGGCACTATGCATGAAAATTCTTTGGACGATAGCTGTGAATAGCTCCAAAGAATCAATGAGTTTGATATTCGTTGAATATATCGACGAATATTATTTTCCACACAATTGATGTTATTTGAACCCAACTTTTCGTTTCATTTATCCTCACGAAAATGTAGGACTGTTTGTAACCCTATTGAGCAGCGGAAGATGAAATTTCCAACTGATCAGAATTTAAGTTTAGGAATATATTATAATTATAAAATGAACTGCACCAAGATATTCTGGAGATAAAAATGTATTTTGAAAATTGCACCTTTGCCATTCTGTCACAAAATTTGAGTGGGTATTCAGATAATCCATTTCAGGGAACTTCTCTCAATGCAGTACAAGTTTCTATATATCATCATATACAGAGTGTCTACTGTGAAAAGGGCCAAACTTCAAGGGGAGATAATTCAAGCGATTTCCACCAAAAAAGTCATATAACACATGATCCAAATCCCGACGGTTATTCTTCAATTTAACATTTCTTGATTTAACGAAATATTTCGAATGTATCCATGAAATCATTTATACTCTAGTTATCTTTTGCGGCTTCATCCAAATCAATCACATATCTGGAAACGGCATTAAATTTAATACAAGATAGGAATTTTTGTGTGCCAGAAAATTTCTTATTGCAGGCGTGGTAAGGAGATAAATATCACAATTCTGAAGTGACCAAAATCAGTAATATTTTTCCAATGGTTTTATCAATGAAAAATATAAGAATATGGGCACGTTTTCTTTCAACAAAAACTACCTCATTAATGACATCTCGAATGACATAAATCTTTTGTGACAAGTGCTTGTCTTCTGTCATAATATCATAGCTAACAAGATAACAACAAAATAGTCGAAAAATTTCAAACCCTTATTTACTCTATCTTCAAGCTGCATGTGATTGACTATAAAAGAGAATATTGTATTTGAAATCTGACAGATTTTTCTAAAACTCAATATTTCTGAGTATTACTAACGTTTTCTCGAATCTAACGAATCAACTCGATTGATATTAAGTAGTCAGAAGATTAGGGTCATTTTCTGATTTCTGAATCAGAGAAGGTGGACCAAAATAGTCAGTAAGGCCAGGCCAGCATATAACTGCTTACTTCAAGATGTCCGGGAGAACCCACAACAAGTACTTGTCGATTTTTGAAACATAGATGAATTCAAAATAGTAATCATCGAAATGAATACCATTTTCAATTCCCAGCCTCAGAGATCTTTTATCATGAGGTTGGAGAAATGATATTAGATTTTGTCACTGAGATGAGAGATATACCGGTTTCGGCCTTGTTGAGCCTCATCAGTATCCCGCACATCTTCAGGACAAAATCTTCATAAAAAACTTCAGAATTTATAGCAATTGGTTGTGAAGTAATAAGTAAAATATTACAAAGTACTAAGGTGGTGACATCCAATTGCGTCAAAGTGAAGTTTCACATTTCCAATCAAATGCAAAAAAAGAAATCTGAAGATGTGCGGGATACTGATGAGGCTCAACAAGGCCGAAACCGGTATATCTCTCATCTCAATGACAAAATCTAATATCATTTCTCCAACCTCATGATAAAAGATCTCTGAGCCTGGGAATTGAAAATGGTATTCATTTCGATGATTACTATTTTGAATTCATCTATGTTTCAAAAATGTGCCTTCGTAAAGGCAAAGAATTTTCTTTTTCTTAAGTACTTGTCGAGTTGATTGGAGATTGAGGATACATTATTCTACTCTACACAGTTTTCAAAAAAAAAGTTACATCTATACCACTTGAAAAAAGCACAGACAGCAACTTTTACGAAATCGGATTTGATGAATTTGCGAAACAGCAATGTATTTGAAAGAGAAATCCCCCATACGACTATTGTTTCTCATTACCTGGGTAAACGTGTGGTTGAGAGTCATGAAAGGTGAACTATTCGGACCAGTAATTCTTTCTGATCCACAACTCTGAAGATGTTGATAACATTTATCCAAAACAGAGTAGCAGATATATTGCTACTGACTTACAAAGTCAATGAATGAATATTTTGTGGTGAACTGGATTGGAAGGTAAGGTCCGGTAAGATAGCCACCTAGGAGCCCATACCTTACGCCTTTGGATTTTTATGTTTGGAACATCTTGAGAGAAAAAGTGTATGAAATTCGTTTTGAGGCTCGAAATGACCTGATCGAAAGGATACAATTGCGTTCTGCAGAAATACGTCAAATACGTTGTGAACTTCCTAGGGTGATGGATTCAATTCGAAAGCGATGTGTAAAATTGAAGAAGGCGGAGGACATTTCGAACCATTGTTGTTAATAATGTTAATTGTAGTAGTTTGTTTTCTTTATTGTAACGGTGTTGCTCGCCCTCTCTTACCTGGAGACTCACTTGGCCAAAAGGTCCTTCGGGCGCCAGCTATTTTTTCCTAAAGGGGAAATAGCAAACCCACCTAGGCAGCTACTAGTCGAAGAAGGGTTCGGTGTTGTCTAAGGTAGTAGCGACAACCAGTGATTCATAAGACTGAGGTTTTAACAGTTATTGAAACACAATGAGAAAAATTTATTTACAATATATATTATAGGTACGGTCAAACTGTCAGACTGAGTATTTCAAAATGATATTAAAGGAAAATAGCAATACATATATAATAAAATGGGATGAAAAGTAAATATGATCAGGTAGACTTATTATGGTGACTTCGGACGGTAATTAGTTCTCGAATGAATTGGCTAACAGCATCAGAACCCAATCAGGAGGTATTGAACAATGATCGAATCCAGTGTTTCTCTGCTTCGGACCCCTACTGAAGGTTTTGGATAATCCTCAGTCATCCACCGAGGTGAGCGTCTCTGATGTTTGGCTCAGGATTCCAGACGGACGGCAAGAAAAAGGGGTTTAGTACAAACGTGCAAAACCACTTGCATCGAAACACTAGATCGTAATAAAACGGGAGATGATTCTTTCCTCAGGGAACTCACTTTCACTCTCGCGGAACGGTAAATACGAAGAAAAGGGAAATGAAAGTACGTTACTACTAAAAATGAAACCCTAATATCGCACACTAATTCTTCGAAAATCAAATCGTAATTCAACTGAAAATGCAACTCAAAGTCAAGCGAAGAATAAACTGAAAAGTCGACTGGAAGTGAAACTAAGAATAAACCGAAACTGAAGAATAAACTCGAAGTCTTTAAGAATAGACTGGGAGTCTTAAAGAATAAACGGGGAGTGAGTTGGAAGATGTAAGGTGAAACTGAAGTAGTGTCAAAGAATAAACTGGAAGTGAGTCCTCATCGGCGAGTATCTTCCTTTTATAACTTTCGGGGAGGGGGCAGAAAACATCTGTGAAAAATCGTCAAACTTCTCGAATATTCCAGGCGGTAAAAATCTCTCCGGTTTCGACTTATCGAAGATTTGAGACGAAAAACCCGATAATCAGAAATAAACAGCGTTTTTCATATCTGTCTCCACTATGAAAAACGCTAACATAATATCGTCCGATACTTTTTCACCTTAACGGTTTATTTCTAATTTTGTGAAATGAATTATTGGAAAACGGAAATATTTAAATGAATATGCGGACGGAGAAATTCGGAAATGAAAATGATTTACTTGTTTAAATATAAAAGGAAATAATTATTCTGATATGAAAAAATTAAAATGAAGTCTGACTTTTTCTCACAGAAAATTCATACTTCGTTACACCCCCTCCACGTACGGAAAATTCGACTTCCGATCTAAAGGGCAGCGTTCACAAACTTACTCAGAGAGTAGAGTAAGAGTATGGCCATATGATCAGAAATATACTTCGGTCTTTACTCCACACTCGTCGTTCACAAACTTACTCTGACAAATGTCATTCAAAATTCAAACATGTGTATAGGTTATGAATAATACTTTTGCATCATATACATTTTTTATTTATCATTTTTATATTGAAATTGTTGCTATCATGAATGAATAATTGAAGTTTGAGAAAATAATTCTCTCTAGTCGTACATTTTCAGTTGTGTCTTCGCAGTATAGTCAATTTTTCTTTAATTTGAAAAGCAGAGCACAAACGGGTTTTTTGATGATTATGAGAAAACTGATAAATGTTCTCAGGACTTTGAATTACTTTTAATGAGACAGGAAGAATGAAAAAGGATATTATTGTCTATAATCTTCTCTTGCAAGCAGAAAATTAAAAATGTTATTACATGTTTTGTTGTTTTATTGACTCTACGCCAGAAAAAAATTAAATACTTCGTAACAAAAAATTGTTTCATTTGAGGAAGCTAACAAAAAAAAGTTAAAAAAATATTGTATGAAAGATAAAGCAAAATATGAATGAATCTTGACAGATCTAAACTCTCGAATATAACAAAATATCAACGTAGATTCCAAATCAGGTACAAAAAACAGTTATTGTGGGACTTTTCATGTCTCGATTTATTTGAACTTGACCACTCTAGGTTCTGCAATACAGGGAAACACTCTTTTTTTCTTTACCATTATCTCTTGGTAAAGTTCACTTTGAGCTTCGTTAATTCACTGCTAGCAATTTCATTAAATTTATTAATGTAATTCTTTCCAATATTTCTTTATTTCACAGAATAGTTGTTTCACTTGAAAAATTAATTGTTTCGTATTTCGTTATTGAAATGAAACAAAACCAGAAATAAATACTCATTCGAATAATATTCAAGTTTCAAAAAGTCCGCGGGAGCAGGACAGAATGAAAATCGTACGTCACAACTATCAGAGTATGTGTTTACTCTCCCAAATAGCAGAGTATGCAGAGCTTACTCAGAGGAAGTTTATGAACGCTCACAGAGTATACTCCGAGGAAGACAAAGCAAGTTTGTGAACGCTTCAGAGTAAGGGGAGCTTACTCTGAGTAAGTTTATGAACGCAACCAAGGAGGTCGAATTTATTGGACTTACCTTATGCTGGCGGCGCCACTGGCTTACCTACGCCACTATCCGAAGTCACCCTCACAAAGTTCTAAGGTTGGTTGTCAAAGTGTGTTCGATGTCTTCGCCATTTTGATGGTTGATGACACCTAACCTCCAAAGTGTCGGTTTTTCTTTCGCCTCGTTTTGTGACAGTGTTGCCAATCGGCGGATTTTTATCCGAATTGCGGATTTTTTTGGCTCTTGCGGATTTTTTTCGGATATAAAAATGATTCGGATTTTTTCGGGTTTTTTTTATATTATACAGTTTCAATGATTTTCTGAGAGAATTGGATAATTCAAATCAATTATTGAGGTTTATTCCATTGATCGAAAAAATATTTTATATATTATGTCGTAAAATATTGTGAGGGTGGATATTAATATGGCTTGTGCACAGATTTTAACAAAGTCTATTATATGGATATTTAAAACAGTTCACACTTTACAATAAATCAATACACAATCAAGGAATAGCAATACTCAACTACTACTTCTAGGACCCCGTTATCTATCACACGACCTGACAGAATTGGCGTCTATAGAAACTAGTACCTGAGCATGCTTTTGTTGCGCATGCGCACAAGGCCAAACAATACATTAGTTGTCATCAGGTTGTTTTATAGAAGTGGACTGGTCCCAAATTTACTTTGGCCAGCTGTTCTTACTTCAACACCCCCTCCCAAACTGAGGACCTGACAACTAATCATACATAACATACATAAACAGAAAAGTTCCAACCAACTGACTTAAATGGAGTGAGAAAATATATAAAGTGTACAATAATAAATAATATTTTGGTTGAAGTTATATAAATCAAGCCTTAAACCTACAACAGAATTGTCAGTGGAACCGTATAGAGCTGTTTCTGACAGATAATGCAATAGGGTTCCTTATAGCGAACCAACTGTCCTTATATTTTGTGTATGGTATCAATACATCGTGTCCAGGGACCGGAGACCCTTCCCACAAATGATATTATACCATCATATCAACTGAAACTTATAACTGATCAACAGATACATATGACATAGCATACATATCACATATCTGATCAACATATACATACAACAGATCAACATGACGTACATAGAATGTTTCATCATATTGTACTAACTTGATTAATTCTTTACACACACTACATGTGGTCAGAATTTTGTTTTCGCATCTATCATTTCCAGGGACCGGAGACCCTTCCAAATCAAGACACTAGTATTTACCAAAGTATGTATCCAGGGACCGGAGACCCTTCCTACATGACTCAAATAAACACTTCAACATGTATATCTATTAAAGTATATTTCCAGGGACCGGAGACCCTTCCAATATAACTCCAACAAATACACAACATATTCAAGTATCATCAAATTATGTTTCCAGGAACTAAGAACCTTTCCACAATATACCGATGAATACTCAACAGACATAATATTATCAAAGTACTTAGGGGATCGAAGATCCTTTTATGATACTGAGATAAACAACAGAATTTACTTTCAAAGGATGTTTAAGATCAAAGATCCTTAACAATACTATTCAGATAGAGTGCCTATAGGTAATTACTGAAAAAAAAATAAATAAACATCATCATCATCATAAAGCTGAATGAATAAATGTTTGATCAAACGCAGAATGTTTTGAGTTTAGTCGTAGACTTTTCTCATTTTCTTACCATATGATTTAACCATTATTTTATCTTGCAACTGAAAATCAAACCTCATAGAATACAAGGTGTTCTCGAAACTTACTGAGCTTCGCTGCACTCAGCGGTTTAGTGAGAATGTCAGCAATCTGATCATTGGTATTGATCTTCACAATATTAATTTTCTTGTTCCTTACATGTTCACGTATCAATAAATATTTACGCTCAATATACTTCAGGCGACTTTTACTTGTGCTAGCTAGACAGTTTTGTCTTGCTGCTTCATTGTCTTCATATATATTAACAGGAAATGCTCTGAGACCAACAGTTTCTTCTAATAATTGTGCTAAAAATAGAATTTCATTAGTAGCATGAGTAAGTGCAATGAATTCAGCTTCTGCTGAACTTTGTGCCAATGTCGATTGGAGTTTCGAGCACCATAAAACAGGATTACCAAATGCATAAATCACAAAGCCTGTAGTTGACTTTTGACTGTTCTTATCACCTGCAAAATCTGCATCACAATAACATGATAAAATTGGAGAGCCTACAGTATATTTTAGACCCAACTGACTTGTACCTTTCAAATATCTGAAAACTCTTTTTACTAATGTCCAATGATACTGTTGTGGATTAGCTTGGAATCGAGCCAAGTAACCTACAGCAAAAGATATATCAGGTCTTGTAAATAAACATAAATACAACAGAGAGCCTATAGCTTTCTTGTACGGAAAATCTGCTTCATTAGTAACTTCTGGAACTTTATGATTTCCTTGAGGAACTAATGGAGTATCAACTGAATTTGAGTTTTCCATTCGAAATTCCTTTAACATTTCCTTCACAAACTGGGTTTGATGAAGAAACAACTGATTTTCTGATCTAGTGATTTCCAAACCAAGGAACTTAGTTGGAAAGCCAAACTGTTTGACATTAAAACGTGACTTCAACAAATTCACATTTTCTTGAATAAGTTTTCCACAACTACCCGTAATTAATAGATCGTCAACATATACTAAAGTCAAAATGATCTTACCATCTTCTTCTTTCTTATATAAACATGGTTCACGTAAATTTGATTCAAAATTAGAATCCTTCAGACATTTATCAAGTGTCATAAACCAACATTTTGGTGCTATAGATAATCCATAGAGAGCTTTTCGTAACTTCAATATTACCTTTGTTTTGTCAAGATTGATTCCTTCAGGTACACTCACATATTTTGGTCTATCAATTTCTCCATGCAGAAATGCTGTTTTGATATCCAACTGTTCAATATGCCATTTCCTAGAAACTGATAATGCAAACAAAAGTTTAACAACTGATAGAGCTGGTGTAGGAAATGCAGTTTCCTCAGAAGTATACTTTTCAGTATCTTTGCAATGTATAACAACTAAACGAGCCTTACATACACCATTGTCTTTCGTTGTAAATACCCATTTTAGAGGAATACTTTTCATACCTTGTTTTCTTTCCACGATTTCCCAAACGTTATGTTGGTTTATCGCTTCAAGTTCTGACTGAATTGCTGTTATCCACTTACTGCTTTCTGAACATGTTGTTGCTTCCAGATACGTTTGAGGTGTTTTACTTGTTTCGTATATTTTTGTATCATATACAAAACCAAATGCATTTAAAATTGTAGCATTAACTGAAATTTGTGGTATATCACGGCCATTGGTTTCATCACTGTCAAAATCATCTAACTGGGATATTTCTTCATATTCTATCTCATTGTTTATCTGAGAGTTAACTGAAACATTTTCTAACATATTTGTAGTACTTGTTTTATTAACAGAATTATTTGAGCTACTCTGTACTGGACTTCCAGTTCTTACAGAACCAGACTTTTCATTAACTGATTTCATTGCAATAGGTTTGTTTGCAACTGATAAAACAGAATTGTCAACAGGTGACTCAACAGATATGTCCGTTATGGACGCAACAGAATTGCCAACAGCGGGCGTTACAGAAATGTCTTCACTGGACTCAACAGATTCGGATGAGACTATAAATTCATCACTAGAGACTGATAACTTTGATTGACATGACTTGTAGGTCAACTTTTCATTTATTAAAACATTACAGGATGTAATCGTTTTACAGGTTTTAGGATCATACAACAGATAGCCAGTATCGGTATACCCTACTAAATACATTGTGCTAGATCTTGCGTTCAACTTTCTGCCTTTCGGAACATTTTCGTTCTTAACTTCGGTCTGTGAGCCAAAAATTCTTATATTTTGCAGATCGGCTTGTTTTCCATACAGTTTTTCATATGGAGTCAGAAAATCTACTGATGAATGAGGCGTACGATTGTATAGATAGCAAGCGGTCAAAAATGCAAAACCCCAGAAAGTAATTGGAAAGCCTGATTCAAATAACAAGGCTCTAGCTCTTTCTTGGAGTGTTCTATTAAACCTTTCAGCAGTTCCATTATGTTCGTGTTGATAAGGTTCTGCTAACTGAATTTGAATACCAAACTGATCGAGAACTTGTTGACACGATTCGCTGATGAACTCTGTTCCATTGTCACAACGTAACTTACTGAATTGACCAGGATTAGGAAATAATGACTGAAGAACGTTCAATGCTTTCTTTAAAAATTTGAAAGTTTCAGATTTTTGTTTCAACAGGAAAATTTGTGCATACCTTGAATAATCATCAAGAACAACTAAAACATACTTTTTCTTAGTGAAATGTGTTGGCGGATTGATAACTAACAGATCTGAATGAAGAATTTCACAAGCTCTGGTGGCTCGATCTCTTTCTTTTGCACATGTTTTTTTGGTCATCTTTGCTTTCGAACAAATTGTACAATTACCAGTACTTAGATTATATGTGAGTTCTTTAACTCCTTGAACAACATTAGGTAATTTTCCTAAATAAGAGGATGATATATGACCCATTCTACGATGCCACATACTACCTTCTTGAGCCAACTGTTTCAATTGATTACGAGTTAATCTTTTACGTAATTTTCGAGCTTCCCTCCTAGTATTACTAGCTATTTTATTGGTTTTGATAACCGAGAGTTTCATTTCACACAAAGAATTTTTTTTCAAATTAAACTTTTTATTTATTAACTTCTTCTTATCTACATTTACTTCTTCGCATATTTTACTTGTACTACTAGAATTTACTCTTGCCGATAATCTATACACGCCATCCGATACATAAAGTAGGGAGATCTTTCTTCTTAATTTTCTAGATAAAATAAACCCATTATTAGCATTTAGCACAAGACTTGTCCCAAACTGAACGTTAAATGCACGGACACTGAGAATATTATCCCTTACTACTGGGACATACTGAACATTAGCTAGATGTACAATGTGCGAACTTTTTCCAAACTGTACAAGTAATGGAAGAGTTCCCTGACCCATTGACATAATGCACTCAGTTTCCGATGCCAGCACAACAGATATGGGCTCTTTATAAGCCTGATAGTTCAACAGAATATTTTGTACATTCACTACATGGTGAGATGCACCAGAATCAACCAGAAATGTTGCAAACATACCAAAATTGCTCAAATCAAACAGTGACTTACTAGATTTATTTTCTTTCATTCTTCTGCAGTCCTTTTTTTCATGACCCTTCTTATGGCAGAAATAACAGAATCTCTCTGAGTTCATGCATGTGTTAGCCTTATGGAACAACAAACCACACTTTCTGCAACTTGAATCACGCTTCTCAGCTGGTGTCATTTGCTTGATTCTTTCTAATTGGTCCACTGTGTATGGGCTGTTTTCTGCTCTTTTATCCTTGAAATAAGGAGTTCGCTTTGAAGGGAATTTTTCTTTATTGGAATTGGCCTCCTTGAGTGATCTATCTGATCTACTCTCTAAACAGAAATCACATATGTTATTATCATCATTTTTTCCACATTTAATGCAGAGTACTGAAATGGAATGAGGATTAGTAACGATAAATTCTCCAATTGGATAGTCAATGCAAGATGAACATACGGTGTGTACTTCATTGATCTCAGTGTTGAGATTTTTACCTGGTATATCAAAACATTCAAAACAAATATCAGAACAATCATTAAAATCATTTTCATACATACTGTTTTCGACCTCTCTGTAATATTGACTATTTGCCACCTCTAAAAAGGCATTTTTCACAAACTCATACGTCCTAGTATCTTCCGGTAGGGTCGCCATCGTTGTAAAGAACGCCTCTTGCATCCTTCACCTTGTGTAGAAAATAGCCCACCACTATTTTTGGTTCCAGAGGGCATCCTAGCTCCTTGAAGTCCTGCACCCCTTTCTCGAATTGGGAGACGAAATTTACAGGGTTCATTTTTGGGTAGAACACAGTTTTCCCGAAGTTGTCCAAAACTTCCACCATCTTCTGCACATCGTTTTTCCCAAACATCTGCACTAGTTTTTGGAAAGCTTCCGCTGCCGACTCTTGATTTTCTATCACGGTTCTAGGGGCATGCTGCAGTGAAGCCTTTAGATATTGCAGCACTTGAGCGTTATACATATTTTTCTCTTCGACAGTCATTGTACATTCTGGTCCGCCTAAATCAAAATGTAGGAATTGCGAACGTCCTAGAGCTCGCATGTCTCGTTCCACTCTTTGCTTCCAGGAGCGGAAATTCGAGTGTCCTTTTAGTTTATCACCACTTTCAAAATGTGGTATTATGAAAGCTGGTAGGTTTATTTTCTCTGTAGGTAGATCTGATATCACACTCGTTGATGGAGATCGGATGTTTCCAATTTTTTCTGCCAACACGAAACTTGAGTTTGTTAGCATGGCGAAAATATGTTGTGGAACATCCATTGCCGACTCACTAAGGTTGGATTGATCCATTTCTACGTTGTTGGAATTAATTGACATCGTTTTTGGTAAAAGCACGTGGTCTTCTTGTCGCACGTGGTCTTCTTGTAACACGTGGTCTTCTTGTAACACGTGGTCGACGAAACGGTTATTAAAATACTTTCACTTATAATGTCTTCACAAGCTCTGCTACCATGTGAGGGTGGATATTAATATGGCTTGTGCACAGATTTTAACAAAGTCTATTATATGGATATTTAAAACAGTTCACACTTTACAATAAATCAATACACAATCAAGGAATAGCAATACTCAACTACTACTTCTAGGACCCCGTTATCTATCACACGACCTGACAGAATTGGCGTCTATAGAAACTAGTACCTGAGCATGCTTTTGTTGCGCATGCGCACAAGGCCAAACAATACATTAGTTGTCATCAGGTTGTTTTATAGAAGTGGACTGGTCCCAAATTTACTTTGGCCAGCTGTTCTTACTTCAACAAATATTTCTACTAGGGACTGGGAAACCACGTAAAAAAAACGCCAATTACAAAACTTCAGAAGTGGTGCGAAAATGTGTGCATTTAATTTGAAATACAACTCTTTTACGATTTGAATATTTTTTTGTATAGAATTTTACGATCTGCAATCTTTCTTGAGGTTCACAAAAATGTATGACCTTCGACCGCAAATTAAAAAACAATTCAAGCGGGATCAATGGGGATTTATGAAATAATATTTTTGATGTCATAAAATGAATAAAAATCCATCAAATCTCAAATCATAACTGTTTAATACCTATCAATTACCACTTGTAGCTACAGATTATTCACATTAAAAAATTAATTGAAATATTCAGAATAGATAAGCATGTGTTTTCGTTTCTGAATCATTCAGTTGTTCTATGAACGAGCGGATTTTTTTCGGATTAAATAACGGAGCCATCGGATTTTTTCGGATTTTTTGGCACAAATTTTGGATTTTTCCGTGAATTACCATTGGCAACACTGTTTTGTGAAGAAGGAACCAATATTAATTGTCGAATTTATCGGTGAAAAATATGGGACAATCTGAAATCACGTTTCACACGGTAAGTACGTCTCGTCGTTTTATTTTTCTTGCTGACTGCTGGTTTTTCAGGACTCATTCCATTTGTACATCTTGGAGGAAATTCGGTTGCATTCCATGACTCGTAAACGGAAAGATGTATCGGCCTGATAGAATGTCTAATGAGACTGAACAGTGCAAGATCGGTGCTGAAATATCTCGTGGCAGGTAGGTCTTCGTAACATTCTCTTGAGTTGGAGCTCTGCATGAATAGAGTTGTACGGTTTACCAATACCTCATCATCGGGATAGGAAACTGTTGACAAACTATGTTACTCATAAACAGTTGTAGTTTGAAACTACCTGAACTTATAAACGGTTGTAGTATGAAACTACATGAACTCATAAACGGTTGTAGTATGAAACTACATGAACGGTCCATACTGACAGTTGCATTAGACAAAATAGAATGTCGCTTAGTCCATCATTGACAGGTTTTCATTTGCAGGTTGTTCTTCCTAGGACAAGTACAGGTGTAAGGTTTCTGTGTACAGTTTGGCTATACAACTCAGACATGTAACAGTAAATAACCGGTGTCTGGCTTCAGCTGGTATTGGAAGTTTCCATCGGTGACACTAAGGTAACAGAAAGAATTCATATACAACATCAAGAATAAAATATTAGAATTAATAGACGGAAATCAGTTTAGTCTTGATCATGAAACGGTTTTAAATCTTTGACATGAATGTTTCGCAGCTTTTTACCCTGTTCATCTTTCAGGTCGTATACAACAGGAGAAATCACCTTGTTCACGGTATATGGACCACTGAACTTTGGAGCCAACTTTGCTGCAAAGCTGTCAATCGCTGAGGATAATGGATTAGCTTTTCTCAAAACTCTGTCCCCGACGAAGTAACGAAGATCTCGCCTTCTTAAGTTATACCGATTGGCCTGGTAGTTTTGAGCCTGATACAGCCTCGTACTGACAAACTCGTAGGCTTCTTGGAGGCATCGGAGTTGGTTGTTTCGGTAAGACAATGGTTCTCTATCATCTTCAGAGTCATTATTTGCTTCAGTCGTTTCCTCACGGTGGGGGTTTTTGGAATAAATAGCCCCGGGGATGGTTAGCCCTCTTCCATAGTTCAGAAAAGCCGGTGTGTAACCTGTAGACACCTGCTTGGCGCTATTCAGGGCAAATGTCAGTTCTCCTAACCTCAAATCCCAACCGCGGTGGTCTTTATGGCAATACTGAGCTATCATGGTCTTCAGAGTACGGTTAGCTCGTTCTACGAAATCACATTGTGGTGAATACGGGGGTGTGAAACGGTGAACGATGTTCAGCTCTCGAAGACTGCTTTTGAATAGGCGGCTGTCGTACTGTGCTCCATTATCAGAAATCACAACTTTCGGACATCCATATCGTAGAATTATTTGTTCGAACAGGGCTGAATATACTGTTTTGGCAGTGGCGTTTCTCACTGGTCTGGTCTCTATCCATTTGGTGAATCGGTCTTGCATCACTACGATATACGAATTTCCCTTCTTGGATCTTGGGAGTGGGCCCACAACGTCGGTGGAGACTTCCCGAAATGGCGCATCTGCGATTCGGTGTCTTCCCAGCGGTATTCTGTTGCGAGACTTTATAGGTTTGGCCGGAAGCGCAGCTCCTCACGTACTTGGCCACGTCTCGGAACATTCCTGGCTAGTAATAATTCTGGGCTATCCGGGAGATTGTTTTCGCAATTCCCAGGTGACCGGCTAATTCAGAATCATGGTTTTCTTTCAGGACGGCTGGTCGTTGTTCTGCGGGTACACAAAGTTTCCAGGGGTTGCCACTTCCAGCTTCGGTGAAGTCGGATGAGTCCCAGAAGTGCCTGAACAGTTTCCCTTCTACTACGGAATAATCTGGGAAGTTTTCTGGGTCTTTTTGAACCTCTTCTAGCTTTCTGGTGTACCATTTGCAGTGGGTTTCGGTCTCGGCCAGACATACAGTATCGACTAAATGAAGTGGGTTACGGGATAAACTGTCTGCCAGCTTATTCATAGATCCTTTTCAGTACTGAACTTCGAAGTCAAACTGTTGTAAGAAGACGGCCCATCGTGCAATTCTTCCGGACGGTCTTCATGTGGTCTGAAATAACGGTGAAATGGATTCCTTCCAGGTATGGCCGCAGTTTCTCAATAGCAAAAACTATGGCGAGGCATTCTTTTTCAGACACGGAGTAATTTCTTTCAGCGGTGTTCAAGGTACGGCTCACATAGGCGATAACTCATTCTTCCCCCTCAATAACTTGGGTCAGAGCTCCTCCAAGACCTATGTCACTGGCGTCGGCTTGTAGAACGAACGGTTGCTCGAAATCTGGGCACGCCAGTATCGGGGATTCGGTCAATTTTCTCTTCAGGAGATCGAATGCTTGCTGTTGGTCATTTCCCCACTTGAAACGTTGTTTCTTTTTCAGCAGGCTGGTTAACGGCGCAACTACGTTGGAGAAATTCTCGATGAATCGACGGTACCAAATGGCAACTCCTAGAAATCGACGCAGTTCACGGACGGTCTTCGAAACAGGGAAGGCTACAATTGATGAAACTTTATCGGGGTTAGTGCAGATGCCTTCCGATGTGACAACATGGCCTAGGTATTCTAGAGATTTTCTGGCGAATTCACACTTTTCGGGGTTCAGACGGAGGTTCGCTTCTCTCAGTCGGCGAAACACTTCTTTCAGGTTGGCCAGATGGTCTTCTAGAGTTTCCCCCAACACGACGATGTCATCCAGGTAGGCAAATGCCTTCGGTTTCATTTCCGGCCGAATAATGGCATCCAGGAATCTTTGGAAGGTGGCTGGACTGGCGTGAAGGCCAAAGGGCATTACGGTGAATAGGAACAGTTCTCTTCCTGGAACTGTGAAGGCGGTAATTGGACGGCTTTCCTTCTCCAGCGGTATCTGCCAGTAACCTTGTTTCAAATCGATGGTTGAGACGAACTTGGCCCGGCGAAGTTTGTCCAATATCCCAGATATATATGGCAGTGGATAGGCATCTTTTATGGAGACTTGGTTAACGGAACGGAAGTCAATGCAGAAACGGTATTTCCCATCCTTCTTCCTGACTAACACTACAGGTAAACTGCACGGTGACTTGGAAGGTTCAATAACTGCATCCGCTAACATTCGGTCAACTTCCTGATCAAAGATTTCCTGCATTCTCGGATTCTGCGGTCTATATTTCTGCTTTATCGGTTTGGTGCCAGGTTTCAGCTTGATCTTATGCTCTACCAGGTCGGTGGTGCCGTGAATGTCCTCGAATTTCCGCAGTTCTTTTTCCAGAAAGGAATCCATTCTCTGCCTCTGTTGCGGGGTTAGCGCAACCAGGTGTTTTTCAGTGGTATGAGCTTCCAGGGTCTGTTCGTGGACTGAGGCTGGCCTCGAAATCAATCTTCCCTCCAGATAACATTCTGCGGTGTTGAGATTGACTGAATATTTGTAGATCGACAGAACATCCATTCCCAATATAATGTCCATCGGAAGGTCAGGTACGAGCAGGAGCTTCAAATCGGCCAGGGTGTAATCTCCAATCATTATGAGGGTTGTGTAGCGTCTCGGGGCAACGGTTGTTTTGCCATTCGCTATGGTAACCAGACTGTTTTCGACAGGTTCCCCTCTTACTCCTCTCTCCTCGAAGTAGTCGGCGGCTGCTTGATTGCAGAAACTCCTGGTTGCTCCTGTGTCCACCAATACTTCCTGCTATATGGACTTCTATTAACGGTCGGTTGTCGGTGCAGATGGTGAGTGCCAGTGGAGTCAGCGTCCCTGGAGATATGGTCGACTCCCTTTCCATACCTCCAGTTAGTTTTCCGAACATGGACAGTCTCTTGACAGTATTCCTTCTCGCTGGCATCTGGAACAGAACAGTCTCGCCCTTCCTCGGCATTCTCGACGCATGTGGCCATATCTACCACAACGAAAGCACTGTGTCTGAAAGGAAACTCTTCTTCTCGGTTGTTCTTCGGGTGGCGCTGACGGTCTGGGACGATCTTCTCTTCGATGTGGCGTCATTGGACGGTGTGACTCTAGTCGGTTTCGACTTGGACGGTTCTCCCTTGGTTCACTTGGTTGCGAAGATGGTATTGGTCGTTGTGGCTGACTGGTTGCGGGGGATGATGCTGGTGGGACTGCTGCTGGCTGCTCTGACCTCTGTGGCTGGACGTATAACGGAAAACTTGATTGTGGACGACTGGACAGTTCATATGTTAGGTGCGGTTCCTCGATTAGTCCTGGCTTGGATGGTGGCCTGGTATATCGGTTCATCTGCCATTACTAACTCGAATACTTTTCCTTTTCGCAGAAGTTCATCATATGTGCGAGTTTCCTGGAAGGCCAAGGCTTGTTGCAGAGATGGTGATAGCCTTTGTCTGATCAGACGGATTTGTTCCTCTTCAGAAGGTCGGTTCTCTGTTAATTTCTGGAACAAATTCTGTATGCGAGTGACATATAACAGAAGTTTCTTGTTGGGGCCTTGTGTTCGTCGCTTTATCTCCTCCAGCAGGTTTTCCTCATAGTTTACAGGTGAGAAAGCTTCTTTTAGCTGTGTCTTAAAGTCTTCCCAATTCGTCGTGGGATGTACCAATCTCTAGCATCGTTCTTGAGTAGTTCGTATACAGAATCAAACACCTGCTCCAGGGGGGTCTTGCGTGATTCAGCTAGTCTTTCCACCTCTCTATGAAGTTTGTCACACTAGTGTTGCCATCGAATGACACGGTCCATTTATATACGGGCACCGCTGGTGCTGTTATTGGTCGGACTTCATATTCGGGCTGGGTGAACCTCTGGTTCACAGAACGGTGAAGGTTAGCCGTTGGCCTTTGCAGGTCAGGGAAGGATACCCTCCGAATAGAGCTTGTCATACGCCTCGGTGAATCTTCCTCAGCTCTTATCTTGGGACGTTGCAGTTGCGTTGCAGGAACAGTGGGTAACTGTTGTAATAATCCCTTGCATGTATGCCTTGTTTCGTCTAAAACTCTTTCTAATACAGTGTATCTTTCAGGTGTGGCTGAACGGGGAGCCTGGACTACTGGTGGAGGATCGATTCCCCCTCCGAGGTCAATCAGTGACGGTTCCACTCTGTTTTCTGTCTGTGGTTGAATCGGAGACATTCCAGGAGAATTCGGAACCTCAGTATCTAAGAGAGACCCACTCTGGTGTCCAGCTTCGGTTTGCTGTACTTGGTTGCTGGCAATACGGAGCTTCCCTAAGGCATCCGAGGCTTCGACTGTCGTCTTCTTCATTTGCTCTACCATTTGTACCTGTGTTTCATCTACAGTGTTAATAAAGTTTAATCTTTCTTGAATGTGTTTGAGCCTTGTGAAAATTCGTGAATATTCGTTGACGGTGTTATCGGTATTGAAGTTCTGAATGGCTTCCACTGAATCGGTGAGTTTATTCTTGCATATCTCCATCTCCAGTGTCGGGTTATCAGTAATCGGGTGTTGCACTGGTGCTTCGGATTGAAGGACTTGACGTAGCAGGCTCCGCTTTGTCATGACGGTGCTGGGGATCGGTTGGCCCCGCAGGTTCAACTCATATGTCAGCTCGTCGCTGAGTAATCTATTCACATCCATTTTCAGTCCTCAGGTATCACTCCACTTCACCAGTTGAAAAAAGGTTCAAAATTCACAACAGAATTACAGTAATCACAATAACAAAAATAATTTATATCAATGAAATCAGGAAAATTGAAAAGCAGTGAGATTAGGACAGCAAAGTATAAAATCAGTCAACTCAGAAAAATCAAATATAAGCAAAAAGTAAAAAAATAAATCCGTAAACTCAGTATTCACAGTAACTGTGATATAGAGAATTGCCCAGCATAGGAACAAACTAATACAACATGAAGTTGAAATTTCACAATAATTCACAGTTGAATTAATTGCAAGGTCTGGTTGTTTCAATTCGGGGCAACAATCTAATCCAGTATAAAAAAATTACAATAACGGTCGTGAACTGCTTAATGAAAAAAAAAAGGAAATCTTCAGGGTATAAAGGGAACTGACGGATCACTTCACCAGCTCACAACAGTTAATGCTTCTCACAATTGAAATGGAACTGTAATAATAATTCAATAATGAATGAAATAATCAGTGCAATGAATGAGTAAAGGTATACGGTTTGCAATAAAATAACAATAAAGTTCAATTCGGCAGGTTGCAATCGAAAATTTGTACTCACTTTATTTCACTCTGTCAGCTCCAATGAAAAATCACACTTATGAGAAAAATCAACAGTTTTCAATGGGAAATCACAATTATACATTTCAATAAACGTTCACAGGTAATAAAACACAGGAATGTCTTTATTTCATTTGGATTTCACTTCAGGGAAATACTCAGTCTCAGCACAGGAAGTAATTAGAAAAACTTACTTTGATCAGATTCTCTATAACCTTAAATCAGTCCCCTCGATCTAGGTCCTTCGGAATTAGTCTCTTCTGGTCTTCAAGTCTTTTTGTCTTTGAGTCCCTGCTCGGGCGCCAATTTTGTAACGGTGTTGCTCGCCCATTCTTACCTGGAGACTCACTTGGCCAGAAGGTCCTTCGGGCGCCAGCTATTTTTTCCTAAAGGGGAAATAGCAAACCCACCTAGGCAGCTACTAGTCGAAGAAGGGTTCGGTGTTGTCTAAGGTAGTAGCGACAACCAGTGATTCATAAGACTGAGGTTTTAACATTTATTGAAACACAATGAGAAAAATTTACTTACAATATATATAGGTACGGTCAAACTGTCAGACTGAGTATTTCAAAATGATATTAAAGGAAAATAGCAATACATATATAATAAAATGGGATGAAAGTAAATATGATCAGGTAGACTTATTATGGTGACTTCGGACGGTAATTAGTTCACGAATGAATTGGCTACCAGCATTAGAACCCAATCAGGAGGTATTGAACAATGATCGAACCCAGTGATTCTCTGCTTCGGACCCCTACTGAAGGTTTTGGGTAATCCTCAGTCATCCACCGAGGTGAGCTGATGTGTGGCTCAGGATTCCAGACGGACGGCAAGAAAAAGGGGTTTAGTACAAACGTGCGAAACCACTTGCTTCGAAACACTAGATCGTAATAAAACGGGAGATGATTCTTACCTCAGGGAACTCACTTTCACTCTCGCGGAACGGTAAATACGAAGAAAAGGGAAATGAAAGTACGTTACTAAAAATGAAACCCTAATGACGCACACTAATTTTTCGAAAATCAAATCGTAATTCAACTGAAAATGCAACTCAAAGTCAAGCGAAGAATAAATTGAAAAGTCGACTGGAAGTGAAACTAAGAATAAACCGAAACTGAAGAATAAACTCGAAGTCTTTAAGAATAAACTGGAAGTCTCAAAGAATAAACGGGAAGTGAGTTGGAAGTTGTAAGGTAAAACTGAAGTAGTGTCAAAGAATAAAATGGAAGTGAGTCCTCATCGGCGAGTATCTCCCTTTTATAACCTTCGGGGAGGGGGCAGAAAACATCTGTGAAAAATCGTCAAACTTCTCGAATATTCCAGGCGGTAAAATCTCTCCGCTTTCGACTTATCGAAGATTTGAGACAAAAAAACCCGATAATCAGAAATAAACAGCGTTTTTCATATCTGTCTCCACTATGAAAAACGCTAACATAATATCGTCATATACTTTTTCACCTTAACGGTTTATTTCTAATTTTGTGAAATGAGTTATTAGAAAAAGGAAATATTAAAATGAATATGCGGACGGAGAAATTCGGAAATGAAAATGATTTACTTGTTTAAATATAAAAGGAAATAATTATTCTGATATGAAAAAATTAAACTGAAGTCTGACTTTTTCTCACAGAAAATTCATACTTCGTTACATTACATCTTTTCATGACATCTGTTTTATTGAGAATTAGGATATTTTTTAGGAATGCTCTTTTTCGATGAATAAATTCATAATTTTCATGAGAGAACCTTCAATATTCAATCATAAAGAGCTTCAAAATGAAGCAAATTTAGGTTTGGAATTTTTCGACTTTTTTTTGTTATCTTGTTAGTATGATATAACGATAGAAGACAAACACTTTGCACAAAAACTGATATGTCATTCAAAAGCTCATTAGTTTTTGCTGAAGAGAAAAAATCCATAGGAATAATCTGACCGATCTCGGTCACTTCAGAATCGTGATATTCATCTCCTTACCACGCCCGCAATGAGATTTTTTGGAACACTGAAATTTTTGTCTTGTAGCAAATTTAACGCCACTTTCAGATATGTGATTGAATTTGATGAAGCTGCAAGGATAACTGGAGCATGAATGATTTTATTTAAATAATTGAAATATTTCGTGAAATCAAGAAATACTAAATTACAGAATGACCGTCAGGGTTTGGACCATGTGTTATATGACATTTTTTGCTTCAAATCTCTTGCATAATCTCCCCTTGAAGTTTGGCCCTTCTTACAGTACTGTTTCGACTTTGGATTTTTATATGTGTAACTGAGTAGTTTGAGAGACAAGCACGATAAAGTACGTTCTCAACCTCTATCAAGTCTCGGTATCATTATTCAATTCATAATCAATTATATTGAGTGAATTATGGAATAGTCGCAAACAGAATAGGGTTGTGAATATTAATGGTAAATGATTTAATATAAAAATGCTCTCATAATCCACGTTGATCAAGTGATCTGACTGTTCCTATAATACTTATATGTCGGGTTTCATAAAAACTTAATTGTCTGATCAAAAGAGCTCATGTTCATTCGAACCAATCAAATCAGTGCATTTGAAAATTCAACGAATCTCGATGGCTTTAATCAACTTGACAGTGCTTGATCGAGCAATCAGAGTTTTATGAAACCCACATATATTGAATACTAGGCAAAAACGTGATAACCGTCAATGTGAAATATTCATTCATTATGTAAGGACTGAGAAGGATTATGAGATTTTATGGATGCTTGCAAATCGACAGTTGACGTTGTGTACAATTCAATGTTGAAAATTTTGGTATCGGATTGAAAGCTTTCATTCAAGAAAAGTTGATATCTTGTGCGGATGTACAAAATCAAAATTAATTTGGCGCTAACCCATTCAGTTACATTTCGATTTGAAGAATTCAAATTGCTCCCTGCGCATCGCATTTCATTGCCCTGAGGGTGCGGAAATTATCAAACTTTATAAAATCTTGCGAGCTCCACATCCAGCTGAATTCTAAACAATGACATAGCGGAGGCCACGTTGCCAATTTTCCTTGATGATGTGGACGCCCAGAAATCGGAACAGTGAAAGTTTAATATACACTACATTAATATACTCAGACTGCAGCTAGCGACTCAAGTGGCAAACAAGTTGAACTAAAAATATTCAGCCCGTATAGAAATAAACGGTGAAATCGATTACCAAGCGTCCCTGCCAAATTTCTCCTGCAGACTCATTGGGCCACTACTAATGATTTTACATAGGAAAACTTCCGAGCGTCCATATACGGACTCTCGGAAGCAGTCGGACGCTTGGAAGATAGCAAATGGTGAATGTATGGACGCTTGGAAGATATATAAGATATATATTCTATATCCCACATATCTGCATCTGATACATCAGAGAGTACGCACGTTCCTCTTGTTTTCTTCCGTGTGATTTCCGATTTCTCGGAGTTCTTGTCTTTTTTCCGGAAACTTTTTTTTAAGCGGGACGACAAAGTCTATTCGCAGCATTGTCACCCTGCTCGATTCGTTCTCGTGGTGTAAAGTGTGAAATTTTCGTAGTTTCTTTGAGCGGGCATTAACCCATTAGCGCCGGAATTAATAATTTTTCGATTTTTGAAATTATTTTGATAAAAGCTGGTCCGAAACGCTCTGTAGAGATGGAAAAATAATAAAAAAATTTTATACGCCCTCTAGTTTTTTCAAAATTGGCGGTTGTCATATGGCAACCCTAGGCGCTTGTGATCACTCTTCGGGAATATTTTCATTTTAAGAGGAAATAGTATTTTAGTTAAAAGATATAAGAAATTTTTAGACATTTTGATAGTTTCGAAACATTTTATTCATTTATAAAATATTTACAATGTCATTATAAAACTATCATGCGGTATGAAACGGAAAAAAACAATTTATGCAAAGTCCAACATCGCATTTTGAACACATTGTTCTCATGATCGACTTACATTCACGCCCAGCGCTCTTTTTTGTCTTCTATGTATTTCACAAGATGATTGAGATGATCGAATCTTACGGAATTGGAAATTCGACTTTCTCTGGAAGAAGAACAAGAGGATGACCGGCTTCCTTGTCCTTTCGGTGTTTCCCCATACTTTTTCAAATAGCTTTTGACCACTTTTCGTTTGAATTCGAGTTGCGAATTTTTTGGTCTTCCTGTGTCATTGTACAGAATCCAGATATTTTGCATTGTTACGTTTAGCAACCATAAAACAATCGGCCAATACCATTTCTTACTACTTCTATCCGGTCAGCATTATTACTGAGTATAAGCGCCTAGGGTTGCCATATGGCAACTGAGAATTTTTTCTACTAATATTTTTTTGTGATTATATTTAGCCTGTTAGGATAATGAATTGAAGTTTCGAGATTCATATAGAAAAAAATTATGACAAAACCAGTGCGAAAAGAGAAAATATTTCACTTACACGGACAAAGGTTCCATGTTTTTAAGGATTTTCGAAGAATTCAAAGTTTCACAACTGCCAACTTTCTAACTACAAATCTGCGCATCTGAGAACTATTTGAAAAACACCCCGAAAGCGTTGCCATATGGCAACCGTAGGCGCTAATGGATTAATATCGGACATAGCCGTTGTCTCCGCTGTCTGCTGGTACCAGTGGCGTCGAATTTGAATCACCATGTCCGAGAGTGAGAATAAGTGTGGCCATTGTAAAAGGAAGGTTGTGGAGCCTGTTAGCTGTGTCGAATGTGGAAACCATTTCCATCTTAGCTGTTCGAATAAGGCCAATGCCGTTGGGCCCGGTGGGGTGATTGTGTGTTGTAAACCGCCGCAGCTGACTTCTGAAACTGATCAACTGTTTGGAGGTTTGAGTCGGCTATTCCAGGAGAAATTCGACGGGTCCAAGAGGGATATTGAAGAGAAATATCTCGGTAAGATAGTTGAGTTGAGGGAGGAAATTAATATAATGGCTGGTACCCTTGCTGTTCAGGAAGAAAAAATTTCCTCATTGCAGAGAACTGTTGCAGCTCTTGAATCTAATATTGGACCATCAGAGTGTATCGAGAATACTTTTTCTGCCGAAAAATTTTATACCGAGCTTGATGAGCGCAAGCTTCGTGCTAGAAATGTAATGTTTCACGGTGTCCCTGTGGATAGGTCGAAACAGGATTCAAAGAAAGTGATTTAGTATATTATATCCGAAGTGTTCTCAGAAATAAAGGTTATCAGAACCATGCGTGTCGACAGGAAAAGGGATGAAGACCTTATGTCTGTTTAGGCTGTCTTGAGGGATTCCGAGAATGCACTCAAGATTTTGCGGAACAAGAATAAGTTCGGGCAGATCAGGGTGAAGGCTGATCTTACGGCGAAGCAGAGAGATTATATGTCGTAGTTGCATCGGGAGCTAGAGAGTAGGAAATCCAATGGGGAAAAGGACATAACAATCTATTATATTCGAGGTACTCCGAAAATTGTTCCCCTCTCAAAAAATCGTCGACCACCTACAGACGAGCGACTGGAGCATTAGCGTCCGATTTCTTGAGCGTATACTATCAGAACGTGAGAGGTTTGCGCACCAAGTTCTCTGATTTTATGCAAAATGTATGTGTCTCCTCATACGATGTTATACTGTTGACTGAAACTTGGTTGGATGACTCGATTGGTGACCAGGAGCTGCAGCTGGGGGGCTATAACATCTATAAAAATGACCGTTCTTCTTTAACCAGCGATAAGGAAGAGGGTGGTGGTTGTCTGATCGCTGTGCGGAAAAGTCTATTTGTCCAGTGCGTGACGCGGGTGCAAGTGTCCGTCGAAGATTTATCGGTGATTGTTACGATCGGATGCCAGAGGTTCTTGTTTGTGACGGCCTATATACCCCCTCGGATGCCTGTGTCCTACTATGAGAATCACTGTACGAACATCAAGGCCGCGGTTGAAGAGTTTAATCCGGACGGAGTATTCATTGTTGGTGACTACAATTTACCTTATAGTATGTGGTCTGGCGGTCGGTCGAGTTTGTCTGTTGAGTCAGGTTTGTGTCAGCGCTCTCGGGTTCTGCTTGAGACCTTTAGTTTCCTTGATCTTCACCAGAAAAATTCTATATTAAATGTTGGGGGTAAAATGTTAGATTTAGTGTTTTCAAGTTATGAATCACTGACGGTCGAGGCTGCAATTGATGTCCTTACGAAGTTAGACATTCATCATCCAGCGCTAGCCTTTGAAATTTCTACTGGTCAAAACTTTAGGAAGATACAAGAAATTATTGCTTTTAATTTTAAAGCTGCTGATTATGAAGGTCTGAATGAGCGCTTGTCAAGCATAGATTGGTCAGCGGGGCTCAAGGCAGCGGACGAAAGCGTCAATGCCATTGAGCAGTTTGTTCCTGAAATTGGAATCAGACACTCAAATTTCCCCAAATGGTTTTCTGGTGAATTAAAAAACCTTATTTTCAGAAAGAAATTAGCACATTAGATTTATAAAATTTCTAATGCATGGAGGATTATCTTCAATTTTGTAGCCTCAGGTCACAGTGTAAAAATTTAAGTAATCAATGTTATAGCAGTTTTATCAGGGAAACTGAAGGATCTATTATTTATTTATTATTTATTTATTTATTTAATTTATAACAAGGGTTGAGGAAACCTATAAACCCATACATATTTAAATAAAAATTTCAAAAGAAACAATCTCATGAGACGGCATACATGGATATAGATATAAGATATTATCCTCCAATCGAGCTCCACACATCCAAACTGTTTTTAAAGGCGTTGACTGATGTAGCTTCTACAACTACTGACGGTAGATTGTTCCATGAGTGGAAAACCATTAGGAAGAAATTGCTTCCTTGTTTAGCTTGAAACGATGACCTCTCAAACTGTTCGTATTCAGACTATAAATGTTACGGACATCCTCCCCAAAATGGCCACTCAGAGCACGGTAAGTAAAAATGATATCTCCCCTCGCACGACGCTCGGCAAAGGTGGGCAAGCCAAAGATGCGAAGGCGATTTTCATAAGATGGGCGTTGGTATGAATATGGTAGGCGCGTGGTCCAACGTTGGGTAGATTCCAGGAGATTTTGATCGAACATAGTTGACGGCCACCATACTTGTCCAGCATATTCCATAATAGATCGTATATATGTTTTGTAAAGGAACCTCCACGTTGGGATATCAGACGTCTTAAAAGATTTACTGAACAGGTATGCCATCTGTTTTGCCCTCCCCGTAATTGCTGCCACATGGTTAGACCAGCGCAGATCAGAATCGATGGTAACTCCCAGATCGATTTGATGAGTTACTGACTTAAGCTCACAACCATCGATCCAGTAGGGCAATCTCGGGTTGTTTTTACCAATGCGAAGAACACAGCACTTCTCGACGTTCAGTGGCAATAGCCAGTCTTGGCACCATCTGGAGAGTACATGGAGGTCATTCTGGAGATCATCATGTTGTGAAAGCGGAAGGCCGAAAATTTTAGTATCATCCGCAAATGAGGAGAGGGTAGATTTGATCAGTGGGGGCAAATCAGATATATAAAGAAGAAAGAGGATGGGTCCCAACACGGATCCCTGGGGCACACCGGATGCAACAATTCTCTCAACCGAAGAATACGCATCACCCACCCTCACACGAAACCTGCGATTCGAAAGAAAGGATTGAAGCCGAGATATTAAGAAAGATCCTAAAAAATTCTGGAATTTCGTGAATGCTAGGAAAAAGGATAATTGTTTACCCAATGTAATGTTGTACGGGGGTGATGAATGTCGTAGCGAGAAGGAGATTGCCGATGCTTTCGCAAGATTTTTCCAATCTATTTATAAACAATATAACGACAACATTTCCTGTGACGCCACTGATGGTCCATTTCGTGATAGTGATAACACCATTTCTTACTCGATTATTCATGTTGAACAGGTGTTACGCGGTATCGAATCTCTTGATATTTCCAAGGGTCCTGGACCTGATAACATTCCGGTTTTGTTTTTAAAGAAATGCAAAGAATTCATTGCTCTACCACTTCAGATATTATTCAATAAGTCCTTAAATGATGGTGTTTTTCCGGTTATTTGAAAGACTGGATTCATAAAGCCTATTTTTAAATCGAAATCCAAGGAAAATGTTTCCAATTACAGACTCATAACGATATTTAGCGTTATCCCCAAATTATTCGAATCAATCATCCATGAACAAATAAAATCGAAAATAAATGAAAGAATTATTCCTGAACAACATGGTTTTTTCCGAGGTAGAAGCGTTGAGACTAATCTTATGGTTTTCACTCAATTTGTTCTTGAGGCTTTGGAAAATCACAAGCAGGTCGAAGTTATATACACTGATCTTGCGAAAGCGTTCGATAGTGTGTCCCATAGAATTCTGGGTAGAAAGCTTATGATGTTTGGTTTCCATGATAGTTTATGTCGGTGGTTGATGTCCTATATCTCGGGCAGATACCAATCCGTTAAAAGTGGTGGAACATTATCTTTTTCTATACCAGTGACTTCAGGAGTTCCCCAGGGTAGTCACCTGGGTCCATTGTTGTTTTTGATTTTCATCAATGACTTAAATCTTGTCATCCGATTCGTTAGGTTCTTGCTGTTTGCGGATGATTTGACACTTTTCTGTTCAGTGGAGTCGGTATCTGATGTTGAGAGATTGAGGTCGGACCCACAGGCAGTGGAAGAGTGGTGTGCTACCAATTGTCTGTCTATCAACGTCGATAAATGTAAATTCATGACGATATCCCGTCTGGAGCGCCCTATCACGGTGGATTATTGTATTGATGGTAAGAATATTGATAGAGTGTTTTCTTTCAAGGACCTGGGTGTATCATATGATAGCACATTGTCTTTTAGGTCACATATCCAGGCCATTTCTGCCTCATCTCTCAGGACTTTGGGGACTTTTGGGATTCATCATCAGAAATACTAAGGACTTCAACATCCAGACTCTACACCATCTTTATTTATCTTTAGTTAGACCCATCTTGGAGTTCTCATCTGTCGTGTGGTCTCCATACTTATCGGTTGATGTTTCTTTGCTGGAGAGAGTTCAGAATAGGTTTCTTAGGTGTGCTGCTTTTAAGATGGGCACTTTTTCGATCTATACTTTCTCAGCTAGTGGAATGCGCGACCGTCTTGGTCTGCCCTCCTTAGGGACGAGGAGATTTCACGCGGATGTGATATTCATTGCCAAGCTCTTTCAAGGTCTTTTGTACTCCCCTAACTCGTTAGCCCAATTCAATTTATATGTTCCTCCTAGACCCATCCGAAGGTTTGATCTGTTCCGACTCCCCCAGTCAAGAACCAATTATTGTTTACATTCTCCGGTTTCGAGAATGATACCAAATGCTAATGCCGCGGACTCCCTGGGAGTTGATATATTTCATGATTCCATTTCAAGATTGAGGAGAGATTTGAAGTACCTGATAAGACTGTGATATTTTTTGGATTCATTTGTCTTATTGCTCTTGTTTTTTCTTTCTGTTTTGATATAATATGTGTGTATACTTGCATTTACTCTCTTTGCATTATGATGAGTTGATTTGTATTATTTTGTATGTTTTTTCTTGATGAAAAGGTCATGTACCGTAAATAAATAAATAAATAAAAAAAAATATATATATATATATATATATATATATATATATATATATATAATATGTTGTTTGAGGGAAAAACACCGTTTTTAAAAACAGCTTTATTTAGAACGTTTGATAAGGGACAATAGACACTAGTCTCACAATTATTACTACTATTCTTGACTGACAAATTATTCTTGTGCCTATTTATACCTTCGGTATTTACGATGTATTCAGCATAAGATAAGCGGCACGTGTGCTTAGTCAGCTAAAGTTAATATGGACATATTCAATAACAAATGAAGTTACAATGTATCGGGTATTTCAGAATACAGGGGGTGTATTATGTAATTCCTCCCCGCCTAAGTCAAAGGTATCACCTTTTGTAGGTGTAGCTTTGGAGAACCCTTTTCTAAAATAATAAAATAATAATAAGCAAGTAATAAAAATTAATAATGCAATGATCAGATAAAATAAAAATCTTGAAGGTTGTGGACTCCAGTGGTGGATTTCTTCCAATTCTATATCTGGGATGTCTTCCTTCTTGTTGGTTTCTTCTAGGGATTCATTGTGGGATAACGGCTCCATTTTTGGTAAAATAATAAATTTTTCTTCTTCCGTTGAAGTAGTCGGGGTAATCTCTTCCTTGTCGTTGCTCAACGTACATTTGGTTTTGATAATCACAATTGGAGGAGTGAAATGATGTTTGATTTGATGTTGGCATATTTCCATTAATTTCGAATTATGAATTGACAATACATTTCCATCTTCTAACAATTTAATATCAGGAGGATCGATGCTTCTTGATTTGGGACAGTTTTCTTTTTGATTTTTCAAAAGATTTTTGATGCAATTTGGTGCTTCTGTCAGAGAATCTTGATCACAGAGAAAGTCTTCTTCTACAGGATAACATCGTTGTGTTGACCATTTTAGGATTTCTTCTTGAGTGAGCCAGTAAGGATCGGAATAAGGAATGGTTAAATTATTTTGTGGTAAATAATGTAACTTGTACAGATTGAAGCTTTTCAAATTCCCTAGAGGAATCGATATAAGAAATAGTAATATTCGATTTTTAAATACAACTTTGGTATGACATAATTGATAATAGTCTTTCAAATGGTGTAAAGGTATAATAGTATTATTTTTTATTAATTCTGAAAATTTGGAATAAGGTAAAATCGACTCATGTAATAGATGTAACCTTGCGAAGCTTACTGCTGTTTGAATTTCATCAAGGGTATTTTTGATCTCTCTGAGTTGAAAAGTAAATAAATGCATTTGCTGTACTTCTTGTAGTAAAGGTATATTTTGAAGTAATTTAAAGTTTTCCCACATTTTATTAAATTTATCAATGTATTTATTTTTGAGTTCATTAACGATATTTGCAATTTTCTTTTGGTTTCTCATCAGAACATCCTCATTTTTGGAAATACTATCGAAGTAATTCTTATACAATTCTTCATCATCCGAATCCAGTGTTCCAAATAGAATCTTAGAAATTTTTCCTCCTATATTAATCAATCCTCTTTTGATCCTAATTTTTTCATTCAATAATTCCTCCAAAGTATTAAAATTTATATCATTTGAATGTTTCAAATATTTATAGTTGGCCGTTTGGGCGAATCCCAATTGAAAATTTGAAAATTTACTTATTTCTTTTTGATATTTCATCACTAGATCTGCTATTATGTTCAAATCGATATGATAAATAAATTGTAAATTTCTATCATTAACATATGCCTTTCCAAGATATATTGGTAATACATTATTTTCTACTGGTATAATTTCCATAGAATAGTTGCAATTCATTATGATGCACAAAACTAATGATTTCTTAAAAAGATCCATTTTCGATCTGAAACAAAATGATATTATTTCTTTCTTTGTTTTAAAATTCTCTTATGATAGACGTGTTTATTTTTGGAATCTTGAATTCTATGCGTATCTATTTTGCGAGCCTCTATCTTTTTATAAACAGGATCAAGTTTTCTTGTAATGGGGGTTTTGATATAAGTAGGATTTTTATTTAAGGGATGATCTTTCTCGGCTTTACGTTTTTCATTAATTTTTTCTAAACGGTTTACATTTTTCAAATTCTTTGACTCTAAGTGTTTTGATATTTCATTCAAGTTTTCCCGATAATTTTGAATATAATTTTCCACTTTTTCATTATGACTTATTTCAATTGGAAGAGAATAGTTTAAATCTGCTTTGATTATTTGCATTGGAGTCATATCTAGACTCGAGTGATTTGAGTTATTATAGCTCAATAGGGCCTGGGAAATTCTATTTTGAAAAATTGACATTTGTCTAATTCGTAACATTTATAATAATAGATATAAGATGATTCTCAATGAAATTAGTATTCAGCTTCTATAAGGGGTGCGTTCATATTTTTTTCAATAAATTTCGTATTAATTAACGTAATTCCTTCAATGTCAAATTTGCTAAAATGACTTGAAAATGTAATTTGATATTTGTGGTAATTCTCGGCGCGGTGCCTATACTTTTTCACATCAAGAAAGTTTTAGAAATTCAAGTATTTAAGGATGAAATAGCAATAAGATGTCATCATCTTAGCAAATAAATAAGAGCTGTGTGATAAACTAAATAGTCGTAAGGGTTAAAATCGTAATTAAATTTTTTCTTGATACTTGTAAAATTGTGAGGAAATTCATATCGAATTAAATTTCATTAAACTCATCCCGAAACTGGAAAAAATAAAATAAATATAGTTAAAAGCTGAAATGGCTCGTCAGTACATAATTACATAATATTAAAGTGCTTTCATTTTGTATCATTCATGATAGTGAAGCTAAATTTAATGTATGTTAAATAAAGTTGAAAAATACTTCTATAACCAGAAGTTGATCCCTACAGTATAAAATGTAGAAAATCGCTTTATATTTCGGTCGGTGATAGAATTTATGAAAATCTTGTAGCGTATAATTCCTGAGTAACCTCCCGTACAAATGAGGCAGGTCATTTTTACAGTGTGAAAGGAATTTGATGAATCGCACTTTTTCTGCGATCAAACTTGCATCTAGCTTATCAGAATAAGCGTTACCTTGGGATATGATATGAATTATTATGAATCCAGGTTCGTCCTTAGTAAAATATCTATAATTCATTTCGTCACTTGGATCAACTAGAAAATTAGTACTTTGATTCAATTCTTCAGATTCGTCTTCATCACGATTATTCATTAAACATTCATTGAAACCATAAAAATTATCATTAAAATTATTTTCTTCATTGACTGATGAAACTTTTTCAGTCTTAATACCATTAAACTCAATATTATTATCATTGGTTTCATTACGTAAAACATCATTCGTTGATTCTAATCTAATTCTACACAGTGCATCGGCATTATTCATCAAGCCTCTTTTATACTTAATTTCATTTTTAAATTCTCCTAGTTTGGATATAAGGTTATTATTTTCTTCAATAACACGTTTATATTTTGAACTTATTTGTTCATTATTTTCCAGTAAAGCGTCATTTTCCGCTCTAATTTTATTTATATTGATATTCAACTTATCAAATTCTGATTTGAGCTGCTTATATTTTCTATCTACTTTATTTATTCTAGCGTAAGATTTTTGTAAACTTTGTTTTTCCTTGATTAGTACGTTTATAGATTTCTTGAGATTTAAAATTTCTTTTCTCATTTCGTTACTTTCTTTAGAGTTCAATTCAATAAAATTTTCAAGTTTCTTATTGGATATTTCAATTTTGAAAAGTTTGGATTTTAATTCTTCGATTTCAGATTTCATATCTTGATTTATCTTGTTAGTTTCATCGATTTCTTGCAAACTATTTTTTAATTTCAAGAAGAGCTCATGTTTTTCCTGTTCAAGTACTGATATTTTCTGGATCGAATCATTTTCATATTTCAATGGAATTCTACAATGTTCATTATAGAGTAATTGATTTTCGAAATCTAAGTTAAGTCCAAATTTATTTAAGAAATCGGCTCCTATAAGGCCATCATAATTATTATGAAATTTGTAAAGAATAAAAGGGTGCATATCATTAATGCAAAATTCATCAAAAACTGGTAATAATACTTTTTCATTTGAGTTTTCCGTTTTCATACAAGCTGTTAAAGAGGTTTTTTCCTCGAAAATATTATGTGGAAAATTATTATAAGCAAATTTTGGATCAATAAGACAAACAGAACATCCGCTATCAATTAACAACTTACAATAGGGATTTTGGAATTCTATGAAAGGTAATTGATTTTTGTTATCAAAAGTTTGATTTAGGTCAATTCGTTGCTTGGGCCTGCTTTTGGAAAATTTCTACTTGGTTCATTTGAATTAACATTCGTTAGTTCTTCAACAATGAAGTCATTGTTCGAATTATTATGATAGTTCGTATTTCGATAATTATTAAAATTTCTTTGTGGATTTGGATTAAATTGAGTTGAATAATTGCTTCTTTTCTGAGGATAATTTCTCGTTTGGACCGACATTTTTTCTGGAGGAGTATTAATTCTCTGATTGGGATTTGGTTTGAAAACATTCGTCATATTTGATTTATTTGTGGGACTAAAAACTTGTCTCGCAGTAGGAAAATGAGTATTTACATTTCTTTGTTTAAATTGGATTGGTTGCGAAGGGAATTGATGATTGAAATTTGGTCTTGGATCGTAGGAATAGTGAGGTGTTCTGAAATGATTGTTTTGATACTGGGAAACATTATTTGAATTTTTAAATGGGGGATTAGTTTTCGATTTATTAATATTATAATTATTCGTGGGCGGATTTCTCCACGACCGCATCATTTCTATTTGCGATTTTTGTGAGACATAGTTCTCAACAATTTGTATGGCTTGATCGAAAGTTAAGTCAGGTGTAGTAATCAGGGTTGTCTGTAATTCAAAGGGACTGTTACTTATTAATACGTTTTTCGCTAAATCGTTAGTTAAATCTTTATGTAAAATTTTCATTTGCGCATTCATGACATCTGCGTCTATTCTGTAATTTATTCTGATTTTTAAAGCTTTTATTTCTTCAATAAAGTTCAAAATATCATCTTTGGGATTCTTTCTTAAGAATTGCAATTGATTTTTCAATACATCGAGATTTGCATGGTCACCAAATTTATTTATTAGGAAATTTCTTATACTGATCCATGTATTTGGAACATTGGAAGTATGAAATTCTGCTTCTGCATTCCCAACAAATTTACTTTTTATTAGATTGAGACAATACGTTTTTACGATTGCTTCAGCATTCTGAAATTGTGAGATATAATCGTCACATGCAGCTAAAAATGAATTCAATTTTGTTCTGTCTCCATCGAATTTCGGTAGGAGATTTCCAAATTCTTTAGGAAAAGTTAAGTCTGCCATATTTGTGTCTTCTATTTTCAACTCAGATATTGAATTTATCAAATCGTTCAATGCGATTGATATTTCTGAATCTATTTCACCTATTTTGAAATATGTAGATTAATTATCAATTATACAATAATATTTCAGTAAAATACTTAGTTTTTATATCAGAAAAACTTTCAAAAAACTGTACAAGTTTTACGCACAAAACTTGGGAAAAGAGTGAAATGACTTTGGACCAGGTCAATATAAAACTGGGAAGAAATAGAGTAAGGACAGTGATATTGCTCACCCTCTCGTTCTTGTATTAGGGGTCGTCGATGGCGCTACCCTGTCGATCGGACTCCGTTTTTCTCTCGTTCGGTTGTACCTTAGCAGTTGAAACTGCAGACTTCTGGAGTTCTGGATTGGATACTTCAGGAAGACTGGCACAATCCCATCCTCGTCGCCAATTATGTTGTTTGAGGGAAAAACACCGTTTTTAAAAACAGCTTTATTTAGAACGTTTGATAAGGGACAATAGACACTAGTCTCACAATTATTACTACTATTCTTGACTGACAAATTATTCTTGTGCCTATTTATACCTTCGGTATTTACGATGTATTCAGCATAAGATAAGCGGCACGTGTGCTTAGTCAGCTAAAGTTAATATGGACATATTCAATAACAAATGAAGTTACAATGTATCGGGTATTTCAGAATACAGGGGGTGTATTATGTAATTATATATATTTATATATATATTAGACAGTTTCAAAAAAATCAACACTCTTTGTTTTCACGAAACCCACATAATTATTTTCAGGGTATCGAAAAGAGACCTCTATGAAAATGTCAGCTTCAAATAATGATATTTAGAGGTCGCTCATCAATTATTTCTATTTTGCCTTCTAATAGCAGGGAAAAAGTTTGTTTTTCAATAAAAAATTCCTAGAGCAGAAACCAATAGACGGATTTCATTGTGTAATACATTTTCGTGTAGACAATCAGATACTCTACAAAAATGATCCTCACGATTTTTCGGTAAAACGGCCCCTTCAAACGTTATTCGATTCGATGCTAATATTGAGTTATTTTTGAAGACAAAAATTATTCAAAAAAATCGATTCTGTTTGTTTTCACGAAACTCTATTTCTAATTATCTTCGTGGTATCGGAAAAAGGCGTCTGTGAAGATATTAGCTTTGAATATAATTATTTAGAGGTCGCTCAGCGATGACTTCTATTTCCGCTGTTGATAGCAAGAAAAAATTTTCTTTTCTCAATAAAAAAATTTTTCTCCACGAACCAATTGACGGATTCCATTGTATGATACATTTTCGTGTGGGGAACTAGATGGTCTACGAAAATGTCTCATACGATATTTCAATAAAACCGCTCGTTCAAAAGTTATTCGAACTTTTTCTTCAAAAATACCTCTATATTAATACCTTATATTGAGGTATTTTGGAAAAAAAATTCAAATAAGTGGTTTTATCGAGATATCGATTGAACTTTTTCGTAGAGTATCTAGTTCCCTACACCAAAATGTATTATACAATGGAATCCGTCTATGGGTCCGCGAACACAAAATTTTTTATTGAAAAAAAAATTCTTTTCCTGCCATCAGCGGCGAAAATAGAAACTATCGATGAGCGACCTCTAAATATTAATATTCAAAGCTAATATTTTCACAGACGGCTTTTGTCTATGCCCTGAAGATGATTAGAAGGCGGGTTGCGTGAAAACAAGTAAAGTCGATTTTTTTTAATAATTTTTTTCTTCAAAAATACCTCAATTATAGCATCGAATCGAATTACTTTTGAAGCGGCCGTTTTATCGAAATATCATAAAGGACATATTTGTAGAGTTTCTATAATAATAATAATAATAATAATAATAATATTTATTTATAAATGTACCTACAATACAAGTGTACACTATAAATATTCTCCGTCAAAATAATTACACGGTTTGTCAACAAATTTAAAATAAAAGGCAACAATACCACATGACGCCACCACCCACAAATCACAATGCAATTTTAAATTAATCAAGTCTGTAAATGGACTTCTGTAGCAGCAGCTCCTTGACTCTTTTGTTGAAACTGTGTTCTTTCAGCTGTTTGAAATTTTCGGGCAACTTATTATAAAGCTTCAGGCAAATTGAGTTGGGACTCTGCTGCGTCCTGTTTATTCTGGAATATGGAAGATTAAAATTATGTTTTTGTCGAGTGTTGTAGTCGTGAAAAGCAGAATTTGTTGGGAATTTCACTTTGTTCTGATGAACATACTTCACACACGTGAGAATGAAACAAGATGTTGCTGTTAGTATTCTCTCCCTCTCAAAGACAGGTCTGCAACTCTCAGTTTGCTTCATTCCATATAGAGTCCTAATAGCTTTTTTCTGCTTCAAAAGGACTTTTTCTAAGGCAGTACTCTGTCCCCAAATAATCATCCCATATATCATGGAAGGTGGAAAAATAAACGAGCTTCGCTGTCTCAATATTTGAGATCTGTTTCATCCTTTTTATTAGAAAAATCGCTGTTGAGAGTTTGCCACAAAGTTCATCGATATATTGGTTCCAGCAAAGGGAAGAATGAAAGGTCACTCCCAAATAAGTCAAGGCTGAATCCGTTTGCCTTTTCGTAGTAAAAGTTAACTTTTGTGTTTTGTTAATGTTAATTTGGAGACCATTTGCTTGGAACCAGATTTGGGCATCTTCCAATGACTTATTGGACTTGATTTCAAGCATAGTGTTCGATTTGTTGAGAACGGCGGTATCGTCTGCGAAGCTACATGTCTTGTCCGACTCTAGATTTGCATACAGATCGTTTGTGTAAAGGATGAATAAAATAGGTCCTAAAATAGAGCCCTGCGGCACACCTGTCCTCATTTCTCTTCTGTTAGAGGAGGAACCGTTCCAGTAAACCTCCTGAAATCTATTTGCCAGATATGATATATTTCATAGGCTTTGCCCCTGACGCCATAAAACGGTAGCTTATTCAGAAGAATTTCGTGTGGAATACTATCGAAGGCTTTACTCAGGTCTATGCAAGACAATTGAACATCTTCACCTGAATTATACGCTTCTATGATAGTTTCCAGTACATCTATCATTGCTGATACAGTTGACCTGCCTTTTCTGAATCCATGTTGGGAGGGATGTAGAAATTTGTTTTATTCCAGAAAGTTCACCAAACGATTCCTCAAGATTGCCTCAAAAATCTTCGAAACAGCAGGCAATATCGATATTGGTCTATAGCTCTCGCAACATTCCAGCTCGCCTTTCTTGTAGATTGGTTTTATGGTGGCAACTTTCAGCTTATCCGGAAATATACCCTGTTCAAAACAGTCATTTATGATCTTTGACAGTGGTTCTTTAATGTGCGGAATCATGCTCTTCAACAAAGAAACCGATAAGCCGTAGACATCCTTACAGTTCTTGTCTTTTAAGGATTTGGCCACATCTACAAGTTCTTCCTCGGTAACCGAATACATAAACATCGATTTCGGAGAGTTTATTTTTAGATTATTCAGCAGCTTTGTAGAGGCAGAAGGAGATGGTTTAATACTATCTTGAATTTTCTGTCCAATTGATGAAAAAAAGTTGTTAAATGTATCACCATCCAATTCTGTAGTTGATGTAGCAGTAGTCTTCTTTTTTCCAACTTCTTCATTTATTAAGTCCCACATTGCCTGACGTTTGTTATACCTCTTGACAACTCGCCCGGTATTTCTCGATTTTACAGCGTTCGTTATTTCAGTTTTCAGCAAATCTTTTAGCACATTGTATAATTTCCTACTACATTCGTTCCCTGATACGTAAGCAATCGTACTAGCTGCATCGACTCTATTTTTCAGTTCTCTAATTTTTTTTGAAATATGATATCTTTTTCTGTTTCGGATTTTCACCAGTTTTTCAGGAAAAGACAGGTTAAAAGATGATATTAGCACCTCATGAAAATTGTTGAACTGCTTCTCAGCGTTTTTATTGTAAACCGTCTCCCAGTTCTCGGACTTAATGAGCTGTAAAAATCTATCAACATTTCTTTTGCTTGTCTGTCTGACAGTCCTGAGCGTAACTTTTTTTTCCGCTTTTGGAACTTTATCTGGAAAAGACACTATCTGATTACCTACACGAAAATGTATGACACAAACAAATCCGCCTAATTATCTTCAGGGTATCCAAAAAAGACCTTCGCGAAAATATCAGCTCCAAATAACAACATTTAGAGATTACTCATCAATTATTTCTATTTTGCCTACTAATAGCAGGGGAAAAATTTCTTTTTTCAATAAAAAATTCCTCTTGTGTTGACTCCGTTATGCGTTTTCGAATACCAACTTCTCACCGTACTGATGAGGGCCGAAAGCCCGAAACAGCTGTCTACGGTTCATTTCACTTTCAGAGGGTTATGTCCAATAAATTTTATTCATGTATTATATATATATATATATATATATATATATATATATATATTTATTCACCATTATAGGGTTTGGCTTGTTTTGATCATACCGGGCCAAGAAGACCAAAGCATGCTCATTCACTGGTTAAGAATCCTCGTACTATTCGCGTCGTCCACAAAATGACCTCCCGTTGCGCATCGCTGATCAACCGTTCATCTAGTTCAAGGCGGGCAGTATTTCCAATCAAGTGCTCCTCAAAAAGTCCATTTGTAGTGATCACAAGTGGAAGTATTAACGTCCTTGAGTTCAAACGCCAGATCATGATATTTTATAATTTTCTCAGTATATGCCTTCTAAGCATTGTCGTTAGCTGGAATGGTGACGTCGATTATGGTGACTTTCTTCTTCATTTTCTCGAAGATAACGATATCAGGTCTATTATGTGGAATGTGCCTGTCAGTCACAAGTAGGAAGTCCCAGTATAGCTTTACTTCATCATTCTCAAGCAGTTCTTTAGGTGAGTATTCATAGATTTTCTTAGGATTTTTTACTAATCCTGCTTTAATGGCAATTGCTTGGTGGTAAACTTTCGCCATGGCATTGTGGCGATCCGTATACTCCCTGGGTGCAAGTACTGAACAGGAGGATGTTACATGTTGTATTGTTTCAGTCGCATTATAGCATTTTCTGCACCTGTCAGTGTGTATATTCTTATTTGCAATATTTTTCAGATAGGCTCTTGTGGGGATCACCTGATCCTGAATGGCTGCCAGTCTTCCCTCCGTTTCCGGAAAGAGGTATCCATTTTTGAGGTAAGTAACCGATTTTTCTTTATTAATTGTTCTGCGCATTAGGGCGGTTGAATACCTACCATGAACCTCGGACAAACTCACAAGTGTGGGCACTGGCGTCGATACGGGGGGGGTAATGGGGGTAATTACCCCCCCTAGGAAAATATTTACTTTCGAAATATAAGTCGTACAATCATTACATAGGAACATATCATGACAATATGCTCTATTCTAAGTTTTTTTACCCCCCCCAGAAAAAATTTCTAGCGACGCCCTTGAGTGTGGGAGGTCCACTTGGTTGACTGGTGGAGGCGAGGTTTAGAGGTGTGATTCCATGGTCTATCCCGATAAGTGTTCGGAGGAAAGGTATATTTTTCTTGTGAAAGTACAGTCTCATTTCCGTTATTGTCCTGTGGTGCGCCATTTCTGCGCTCTGCAGTCCTCTTCCTCCTTCCTTTCTAGGGATGTACAGCCTATTTACAGAAGCATGAGGATGGTGTATTCCATGTTTCGTTAATAGTGCTCTCACTTGGATATCAATGGCTTTTAGATCTGCTGTTGACCACTTGACTATGCCGAAGGAGTAATCCAAGCTGGGCATTGCCCACGTATTTATTGATGTGAATATGGCTTTAGCATTGAGCTTGCTTTTTATAATTTTTTTTAATCTTACGAAAAATTTGTCTTTGAATGTGGTCTTTGCTTTTGTATTGTCTATGTCCAATCCTTGTTGTATGCCCAAATATTTGTATTGCTCTTCTGGGTTCAGTGCCTGTATAACCACCTCGTCCTGTACCAGCATTTGCCCCCCCTCCATCACTTTTCCTCTATTCACATGTAATATGGCGCATTTATCAAGTCCCATTTCCATTTTGTAGTACATACAGCTTGAGGTCATCGACGTAGAGTTGGTGAGTTATATTTGTGTTGTTCGTTTTCGTTCTTTCAATGACGTAGCCGTAGTTTGAATTATATATATATAATTACATAATACACCCCCTGTATTCTGAAATACCCGATACATTGTAACTTCATTTGTTATTGAATATGTCCATATTAACTTTAGCTGACTAAGCACACGTGCCGCTTATCTTATGCTGAATACATCGTAAATACCGAAGGTATAAATAGGCACAAGAATAATCAGTCAGTCAAGAATAATCTGTCTCTTGAGTATAATTGTATCATAGTTGTATCATCTCATTGTTCTCAAATAAAACTGTTTTTAAAAACGGTGTCTTCAACCCAAAATACATAATTGGCGACGAGGATGGGATTGTGCCGGTCTTCTTAAAAAGTGAACCAGAACCAATTGGCGACTTCAGAAGGCTGCAGTTTCAACTGCTAAGGTGCAACCGAACGTGAGGAAGAAGACGACGGAGAGTCCGATCGACAGGTTAGCAACTGCGACGACATCCACCAGAGAACAAAGGTGAGTGAGCAATTATCCTGACAATTTTCCTGACATTATTCTTCCCAGTTTTTAATTGACCTGGCCCAAAGTCAATCACTCTTTTCCCCAAGTTTTGTGTGTAAAACTTGTACAGTTTTTTAAAGTTTTTCTGTTATAAAAACTAAGTATTTTACTGAAATATTATTGTATAATTGATAATTAATCTACATATTTCAAAATAGGTGAAATAGATTCAGAAATATCAATCGCATTGAACGATTTGATAAATTCAATATCTGAGTTGAAAATAGAAGACACAAATATGGCAGACTTAACTTTTCCTAAAGAATTTGGAAATCTCCTACCGAAATTCGATGGAGACAGAACAAAATTGAATTCATTTTTAGCTGCATGTGATGATTATATCTCACAATTTCAGAATGCTGAAGCAATCGTCAAAACTTATTGTCTAAATCTCATAAAAAGTAAATTTGTTGGGAATGCAGAAGCAGAATTTCACACATCCAATGTTCTAAATACATGGATCAGTATAAGAAATTTCCTCATAAATAAATTTGGTGACCATGCAAACCTCGATGTATTGAAAAATCAATTGCAATTTTTAAGGAAGAATCCCAAAGAAGATATTTTAAATTTCATTGAAGAAATAAAAGCTCTGAAAATCAGAATTAATTATAGAATAGACGCAGATGTTATGAATGCGCAAATGAAAATCCTACATAAAGATTTAACCAATGATTTAGCGAAAAATGTATTAATAAGTAACAGTCCCTTTGAATTACAGACAACTCTAATTACAACACCTGATCTAACTTTCGATCGAGCCATTCAAATTGTTGAGAATTACGTTTCTCAAAAATCGCAAATAGAAATGATGCGTACGTGGAGAAATCCGCCCACGAATAATTATAATTTTAATAGATCGAAAACAAATCCCCCATCTAGAAATTCGAATAATGTTTCCCAGTATCAAAATAATCATTTCAGAACACCTCACTATTCCTATAATCCAAGACCAAATTTCAATCAACAATTCCCTTCGAAGCCAATTCAGTTTACTCAAAGAAATACCAATTACCAATATCCAATTCATAATAATAATTTCAAACCTGATCATTCAAGTAATGTATTTAAACCAAATCCCAATCAAAGAATTACTACCCCTCCTGAAAAAATGTCTATCCAAACTAGAAATTATCCTCAGAAAAGAAGCAATTATTCAACTCAATTTAATCCAAATCCACAAAGAAATTTTTATAATTATCGAAGTACGAATTATCAAAATAATCCAAACAATGACTTCATTGTTGAGGAACTAACGAATGTTAATTCAAATGAACCAAGTCAAAATTTTCCAAAAGCAGGCCCAAGCAACGAATTTACCTGAATCATGCCTTAGATAATAAAAATCAGCTACCTTATATCCAATTTCGAAACCCTTATTGTAAATTATTAATAGACAGTGGTTGTTCAGTTTGCTTAATCGATCCTAAATTTGCTTATAATAATTTCTATGATAATATTTTTCAAGAAGAAACAACGTTAACTGCATGCATGAAGCAGGATACTTCAAATGAAAAAGTATTACTTCCTTTATTTTCAGAATTTCGTATGAATGATAGTCACCCTTTTGTACTTTATAAATTTCATAATAATTACGATGGCATTATAGGAGCCGATTTTCTTAATAAATACGGTTTGACATTCGATTTTAAAAACCAAGTATTGATGAATAAATATTGTAGAATTCCATTCAAATATGGAAAAACTTCGATTGAAAATAATTGTTTAATTCAGAAAGTATCACAACTTGAACGGGAAAAACATGAGCTTTTCAAAAACTTTGGAAATAATTTGCAGGAAATTGATAAAATCGATAAAGCAAATGAAGATTTGAAAACTGAAAATGAACAATTGAAATCTAAACTTTTTATGATCGAGATATCTAATAAAGAACTTGAAAAAATGATTGAATTGAACTCTAAAGCAAGTTATGAAATGGAAAAAGAAATTTTAAATTTGAAAAAATCAATAAACGTAATGAATAAGGAAAAACAAAGTCTACAAAAATCTTACGCTAGATTGAAGAAAGTAGATAGGAAATATAAGCAGCTTAAATCAGAATTCGATGAGTTGAATATCAACATAAATAAAATTAGAGCCGAAAATGACGCTTTACTGGAAAATAATGAACAAATAAGTTCAAAATATGAACGTGTTGTTGAAGAAAATGGTAATCTTATATCCAAACTAGGAGAATTTAAGAATGAAATTGAATATAATAAAGGTTCAATGAATAATGCCAATTCTTTGCGTAGAATTAGATTAGAATCAACGAATGATTTTTTACGTAATGAAACCAATGATAATTATATTGAGTTTAATTGTATTAAGACTGAAAAAATTTCATCAGTCAATGAAGAAAATAATTTTAATAATAATTTTTATGGTTTCAATGAATATTCAATAGATAATCGTGATGAAGACGAATCTGAAGAATTTAATCAAAGTACTAATTTTTTAGTTGATCCAAGAAACGAAATGAATTATAGATATTTTACTAAGGACGAACCTGGATTCATAATAATTCATATCATATCCCAAGGTAACGCTCATTCTGATAAGCCAGATGCACCTAGAAGTTCGATCGCAGAAAAAGTGCGATTCATCAAATTCCTTTCACACTGTAAAAATGACCTGCCCATTTGTACGGGAGGTTATTCAAGAATTATACCCAACACGATTTTCATAAATTCTATCACAGACCGAAATACAAATCGATTTTCTACATTTTATACTATAGGGATCAACTTCTGGTTAAAGAAGCTGAATTTCCTCACAATTTTACAAGTATCAAGAAAAATTCAATCACAAATTATTTTTAAACATGGTTCCACTTATAACGTGGCAAAAATCAAATTATTTAATGATAAATTGAGATTCCGAGTAGTAATTAATTCTGTGGAAAAAGATTTATACAATTTCTTACATGAGTATGTTCGACCCAAGCATCCCTATACTATTTATTTTATGTCCCCAGAATTAGAACAACCCCTTATTCGAATTTTGCAAAACAAATTTGATTATAAGACTCTTGACTTGAAAATTTCCCGAATTCTTTTAGAAGACGTTGAAGATAAATACGAACGCACCCCAATTCAACTATAATTTAAACCAAACCATGTTGGTAATAAACCCTTCAATTAAATACCTTACAATTTTATCATAAGCTTATTTGTGAATATTGATGTTGTCATGATTTTGTGGTTGTTCGATTTTGTCTGAGCTGTTGCATTCTTGATTTCATGCTTGATGATAGCCTACAATTATTCTATAACAATAATTTATTGATTCTGTTGGGTATAGGACAAGTCATATTGATTTCAAATCACCACAGATTTTTATAATCCAAATACTCTTTAACACTATAATATGCCTTCCGAATCATTAGAAATTCAACAATATTCTTTAAACTTATTCAACTCATAGCTCTCTCAGAATGAGGCAATCTTTTGTAGAATTTGATATATTGATAAAATGAAGAACTTTATAAAAATTATTTTGAAAGTATAGCAAGAAAACTTGATCCTGTTTATAAAAAGATAGTTGCTCGCGAAATAGATACGCATAGAATTCAAGATTCCAAAAATAAACACGTCTATCATAAGAGAATTTTAAAACAAAGAAAGAAATAATATCATTTTGTTTCAGATCGAAAATGGATCTTTTTAAGAAATCATTAGTTTTGTGCATCATAATGAATTGCAACTATTCTATGGAAATTATACCAGTAGAAAATAATGTATTACCAATATATCTTGGAAAGGCATATGTTAATGATAGAAATTTACAATTTATTTATCATATCGATTTGAACATAATAGCAGATCTAGTGATGAAATATCAAAAAGAAATAAGTAAATTTTCAAATTTTCAATTGGGATTCGCCCAAACGGCCAACTATAAATATTTGAAACATTCAAATGATATAAATTTTAATACTTTGGAGGAATTATTGAATGAAAAACTTAGGATCAAAAGAGGATTGATTAATATAGGAGGAAAAATTTCTAAGATTCTATTTGGAACACTGGATTCGGATGATGAAGAATTGTATAAGAATTACTTCGATAGTATTTCCAAAAATGAGGATGTTCTGATGAGAAACCAAAAGAAAATTGCAAATATCGTTAATGAACTCAAAAATAAATACATTGATAAATTTAATAAAATGTGGGAAAACTTTAAATTACTTCAAAATATACCTTTACTACAAGAAGTACAGCAAATGCATTTATTTACTTTTCAACTCAGAGAGATCAAAAATACCCTTGATGAAATTCAAACAGCAGTAAGCTTCGCAAGGTTACATCTATTACATGAGTCGATTTTACCTTATTCCAAATTTTCAGAATTAATAAAAAATAATACTATTATACCTTTACACCATTTGAAAGACTATTATCAATTATGTCATACCAAAGTTGTATTTAAAAATCGAATATTACTATTTCTTATATCGATTCCTCTAGTGAATTTGAAAAGCTTCAATCTGTACAAGTTACATTATTTACCACAAAATAATTTAACCATTCCTTATTCCGATCCTTACTGGCTCACTCAAGAAGAAATCCTAAAATGGTCAACACAACGATGTTATCCTGTAGAAGAAGACTTTCTCTGTAATCAAGATTCTCTGACAGAAGCACCAAACTGCATCAAAAATCTTTTGAAAAATCAAAAAGAAGACTGTCCCAAATCAAGAAGCATCGATCCTCCTGATATTAAATTGTTAGAAGATGGAAATGTATTGTCGATTCATAATTCGAAATTAATGGAAATATGCCAACATCAAATCAAACATCATTTCACTCCTCCAATTGCGATTATCAAAACCAAATGTACGTTGAGCAACGAAAAGAAAGAGATTACCCCGACTACTTCAACGGAAGAAGAAAAATTTATTATTTTACCAAAAATGGAGCCGTTATACCACAATGAATCCCTAGAAGAAACCAACAAGAAGGAAGACACCCCAGATATAGAATTGGAAGAAATCCACCACTGGAGTCCACAACCTTCAAGATTTTTATTTTATCTGATCATTGCATTATTAATTTTTATTACTTGCTTATTATTATTTTATTATTTTAGAAAAGGGTTCTCCAAAGCTACACCTACAAAAGGTGATACCTTTGACTTAGGCGGGGAGGAATTACATAATACACCCCCTGTATTCTGAAATACCCGATACATTGTAACTTCATTTGTTATTGAATATGTCCATATTAACTTTAGCTGACTGAGCACACGTGCCGCTTATCTTATGCTGAATACATCGTAAATACCGAAGGTATAAATAGGCACAAGAATAATCAGTCAGTCAAGAATAATCTGTCTCTTGAGTATAATTGTATCATAGTTGTATCATCTCATTGTTCTCAAATAAAACTGTTTTTAAAAACGGTGTCTGCAACCCAAAATACATAATTATATATATACAGGGTGTTTCATCATAAACTGGACAAACTCATATGACGTATAGAGAACATCGGGAGAATCATTTTTTTCTCATGACATATTTCCCGTTTTCGAAGCATAAGGGAGATACACGGTGTTTAATGTCATTTTCGAGCGTTATTATATTGAGTGTGGTCGGTTATGTATAAGACTGGAAGTAATGGTTTCTTGTCATATCGTAGTATTTTTGGATGCTTCATTCAGAAATGGTGTAGAGCTCCGAAAAAAAAATTACAAAATGGCGGAAAACCTGCAATGTTCGTGATTTTTTTTTTCGGTTGCCAAATTGATTTTCATTTCCTAAATTAGCACAATTTTTAAAGGATATCTGTGAAAAAATTTTTTCAAAAATCGAACACAATTTTTTTTTTACATGTCTACAGCGAAAAATAAATTCCACTCGAAATTGATGAAATTTTTCACGATTGTACTTACTTTTATACCTAACACGAATATGAAAACAGAATCGAAAAATATCAAACGGTTTCGTTTTTACAGCCATTCAAATGTCCCGTTCGAATATCTGAAATAATAAAAAAACATGACACAGCTTGTGTTCTTAGGCCCATAATTTTTGAATTTGTATGTCGAAACATTCCAGATTGCAAAATGAATTAAAAAAAAAATCAGTGAAACTTTATTGAGAGTTGAACTCCCTACTCTGAGTTAAGTACCTATTAAAATAAATGTGGAATCTGAATTGAGACTGTTCAAAGGTTTTTAATTTTCGTTGCCAAGCAATGGCAGCTCATAGAATTTGACAGAGTATTTGAATTTAACTGAATATAATAATGCAAGTATCTTGAAACCAATTTATGCAGTTTGAGTAGAAATTGGCGGTTAATACTTCCCAGATACTAATGGCATGATATTATTGCGGAAATTTCTACGAATAATTCCACAATTTCACAAACGCAACAAAAAAACCTATTAGTATAAAATTTATTCATAATTCGTTCTCAAAAATATTGCCATTTCTCCGGATACACTTTCTCGACCTTTTCGCCACACTATCCACCGCTGAACGAACCATTTCCGGGTTTCGGCGAATCTCTTCGGCGGCTGATTCGATTCTTTGAATCAGTTCTTCTCTCGAAGTCACTGGAGCTCGCTTATCATAAACAAGACTCTTCATATGACCCCAGAAATAAAAATCCATAGGTGTAAGATCTGGAGAACGAGGAGGCCATGCGACAGGTCTCAATCGGCCGATCCATCGGCGAGGGTATTGAGAGTCTAAAAATTCTCGTACACTCCTCACTGTGTGAGCAGGGCAACCATCATGCTGGTACCATATTCCTTGAAAGTGACTCAAAGGAATATCTTCCAATAGATCGGGCAGAGTTTCCCTCAAAAATTGATTAAAGCCATTTCCAGTCAATGTTTCAGGAAGAATGTACGGTCCTACAATGAATCCATCCTTCATTCCCGCCCAAACATTGACAGAAAATCTCTTCTGGCTATTTTTTGCTACTGTTGCATGTGGATTTTCCCTTTGCCATATTATATTATTTTTGTTGTTGAAGAAACCATCTCTGTGGAATGTTGCTTCATCCGTAAATAGTATGAGACCTAGGAAATTCCTATTCTCACGTGTCCTTCTTAAAATAAATTCACAGAATTCTTTCCTCTTCTCAAAATCACCTTCTTCTAAGGTTTGACATGAACGGAAATGGTACGGATGGTAGCTATTTCTTTTCAAAACTCTCCATACAGTGGATTTACTCTTATTCACACTTGGATGATTTGCTAGAGTTCTCGTTGATACCATCGGATTTTCACTCACTAAATCCAGGATACGTTCTTCGTTATTTCGGATTGTTTCCTTCTTCTTGCGGTGAAGAATACCTTCTTCACGTAATTTACGCACTGTTTCTATGAAAGTTTTAAAATTAGGAACGTTTCGGCTTGGAAATCTGCGAGCGTAAATTTCCCTTGCTTTTCTCCCTGAGGCATTCGCTTTATAATAAGCCTGAACCATATCATTTTTTTCTAAAAGTGAATATTTCATTTTCGTTTGCTAACAAGTCGTTTCAATATACTCGAATTATTCAGTAAAATTCAAATAACCTGTCAAATTCTATCAGCTATTGTTGCTCGGCAACGAAAATTAATATACTCAGAACCTTAGAACAGTCTCATATTTCACATTAATACTTAACTCAGAGTAGGGAGTTCAACTCTCAATGAAGTTTCACTGATTTTTTTTAATTCATTTTGCAATCTGGAATGTTTCGACATACAAATTCAAAAATTATGGGCCTAAGAACACAAGCTGTGTCATGTCATGATGTCCCAAAACACATACAATTGGCAGAAGCAGGGAAGTCGATGGAAGCTGTAAGAATTGGTGATGTTGAAGTTCTAAGTAATAATAATAATAATAACATATTGAGGCCTGAGGAAGCAAATGTGAATTTGCGAAACGTCGCCAAATATATGTATTAGACACTCTGACATATTGTAATTGTCCTATTCCCACAATAATATTTCCATTGTTCTAAGTAAGGTGGGAGAAAATATTCATAATATTATTATTAGAGATGTAATGTGTGTTCCTGAGCTTAGAGTAAATTTGTTGTCAATTCCATCCATAGAAAAAGCAGGTTTTGATATTATAGGTTCTAGTGGTAAAATTCATATCAAAAAGAATGGCATAACTTATGTTGTAGGTGAGCGTGTAGGCAATTTATATAAAATTCAATTTTATGAAGATGATAAGAAAGCTAATTTATCTTGTGTAGATGATACTGATTTATGGCATAGACGCTATGGGCATTTGAATTATTTGTCGTTATCAAAGTTGAGTCAACTTAAGTTAGTGAAAGGAATAAGTGACAATTTGAAATTTAAGAAGGAACTGTGTGAAATCTGTATATTGTCAAAACAAAAATGTTTACCGTACAAGTCGAGAACAAATAGATCAACAAGGGTGCTTGAGTTGGTGCACACAGACGTTTGTGGCCCACTCACCCCAGAATCAAATAATGAGAACAAATATTTTGTATCTTTTATTGATGATTTCTCAAGATTTGCAATGATTTTTATTATCAAAAATAAGTCTGAGGTGTTTGAATGTTTTAAGGAGTACTATGAGAGAGTATCCACAATTTTTGTAAATAAAAGGTTGTCTAAACTTAGGTGTGACAATGGAGGAGAATATCGCTCTAGAGATCTTATGAATTTTTGTAAAGAAAAGGGAATTCAGCTACAATATACTCCTCCATATTCTCCGCAGGTGAATGGAGTGGCTGAAAGGTTTAATCAGACGGTTCTAAATAAAGCAAGGTCGATGATAACACAATCAAAATTAAGTGAGAAATTTTGGGAAGAAGCAGTCTTAACAGCTGCTTACATAATGAATAGATCACAGTCATGTATAGTTGAGAATAAAACTCCTTATGAGTTATGGCTAGGTAAAAAACCCAATGTTTCAAATATGCGTGTTTTTGGATGCATTTGCTACGCTAGAATTCCAGACTCCTTACGAACTAAACTAGATGTTAAAGGCAGGAAATGTCGTTTTGTAGGTTATACTGAAAATGGTTTTCGATTGTGGGATGTAAATAAAGGGAAGAATTAGATGCATTAATTGAAAATAATACCTGGGAATTTGTAGATAGGCCAACTAAAAAAAAAATTTTGAGCAACAGATGGGTATTTAGAACAAAAGAAAATGGTGGTCATTTGACATATAAAGCAAGGCTAGTTGTGAGAGGGTTTGAACAAAATTTTTCAGAATTAAGTCAAATACATGCGCCAGTAGCTAAGCTTTCATCTTTCAGAATGTTCTTGTCGACAGCAGTAAATTATGATTTGAAGTTGATACAGTTAGATGTAAAGAATGCTTTCTTAAATGGTTTTATGGATGAGAAAGTGTACATGTCTATACCTGAAGGGTTACATGTCTCAGAAGAAAATAAAAATAAAGTTTGTTTACTTAACAAATCATTATATGGTTTAAAATAGGCTCCAAGAATTTGGAATCAACAATTTAATGAACTCATGACTACTCTAGATTTTAAATGTTCAAAATCGGATTATTGCCTATATACTTACCTGGAACATCAGTTGTGTTGTTACCTATTTTTATATGTTGATGACATATTGATCGCTTGTAATGATCTTGAGTTTTTGAATAATTTACAGTTAATACTAAATGATACTTTTAAAATGAAACAAATCGCAGAGGTAAAAAATTTCTTAGGAATAAATATTTGTATCAACAATGAGGAAAACAAAATAACTATTGATCAAAAATCTGCTATAAAATATTTGATTGATAAATATAATGTACAAGATTGTAAAAAGGTTAAAACACCTATGGAAGTTAATTTGGATTTAAAAAGAAATGAAGATATAAATTTAAAACAAAATTACCATATAAAGAGCTTCTAGGTAGTTTAACTTACATAATGATAGGATCTAGACCAGACATATGCTTTAGCATTGGTTTCTTTGGTAGATACCAAGAATGTGCTACAGATGAACACTTCAAACATTTATTGAGAGTCTTAAAATACTTAAAATATACTAAAAATCTCAAATTATCTTTTTTAAAGTCTAATGAAACACTAACAGGATATGTTGATGCCGATTGGGCAAATGATAAGGATAGTCGAAAGTCAATCATAGGATTTTGTTTTAAGTTGTTTGGTAATTTGATATCATGGAGTTCCAAAAAACAATCGATGGTTACATTATCGAGTACAGAGTCTGAGTTTGTTGCCATCTGTGATGCATCTTGTGAATTAATGCATATCAGAAATTTGTTACATGATTTAGGAATTAAGTACCTCTTGCCGTTTGTTATATTCGAAGACAACCAAAGTACAATAAAACTATTAAATAACTTTGAGAATAACAAAAGGTGCAAACATATAGATGTTAAGTTGCATTATGTCTTAGATTTGTTAAATGAAGAACTCTTTATTCTAGAATATATACAGGGTGTTTCATCATAAACTGGACAAACTCATATGACGTATAGAGAACATCGGGAGAATCATTTTTTTCTCATGACATATTTCCCGTTTTCGAAGCATAAGGGAGATACACGGTGTTTAATGTCATTTTCGAGCGTTATTATATTGAGTGTGGTCGGTTATGTATAAGACTGGAAGTAATGGTTTCTTGTCATATCGTAGTATTTTTGGATGCTTCATTCAGAAATGGTGTAGAGCTCCGAAAAAAAAATTACAAAATGGCGGAAAACCTGCAATGTTCGTGATTTTTTTTTCTCGGTTGCCAAATTGATTTTCATTTCCTAAATTAGCACAATTTTTAAAGGATATCTGTGAAAAAATTTTTTCAAAAATCGAACACAACTTTTTTTTTACATGTCTACAGCGAAAAATAAATTCCACTCGAAATTGATGAAATTTTTCACGATTGTACTTACTTTTATACCTAACACGAATATGAAAACAGAATCGAAAAATATCAAACGGTTTCGTTTTTACAGCCATTCAAATGTCCCGTTCGAATATCTGAAATAATAAAAAAACATGACACAGCTTGTGTTCTTAGGCCCATAATTTTTGAATTTGTATGTCGAAACATTCCAGATTGCAAAATGAATTAAAAAAAAAATCAGTGAAACTTTATTGAGAGTTGAACTCCCTACTCTGAGTTAAGTACCTATTAAAATAAATGTGGAATCTGAATTGAGACTGTTCAAAGGTTTTTAATTTTCGTTGCCAAGCAATGGCAGCTCATAGAATTTGACAGAGTATTTGAATTTAACTGAATATAATAATGCAAGTATCTTGAAACCAATTTATGCAGTTTGAGTAGAAATTGGCGGTTAATACTTCCCAGATACTAATGGCATGATATTATTGCGGAAATTTCTACGAATAATTCCACAATTTCACAAACGCAACAAAAAAACCTATTAGTATAAAATTTATTCATAATTTGTTCTCAAAAATATTGCCATTTCTCCGGATACACTTTCTCGACCTTTTCGCCACACTATCCACCGCTGAACGAACCATTTCCGGGTTTCGGCGAATCTCTTCGGCGGCTGATTCGATTCTTTGAATCAGTTCTTCTCTCGAAGTCACTGGAGCTCGCTTATCATAAACAAGACTCTTCATATGACCCCAGAAATAAAAATCCATAGGTGTAAGATCTGGAGAACGAGGAGGCCATGCGACAGGTCCCAATCGGCCGATCCATCGGCGAGGGTATTGAGAGTCTAAAAATTCTCGTACACTCCTCACTGTGTGAGCAGGGCAACCATCATGCTGGTACCATATTCCTTGAAAGTGACTCAAAGGAATATCTTCCAATAGATCGGGCAGAGTTTCCCTCAAAAATTGATTAAAGCCATTTCCAGTCAATGTTTCAGGAAGAATGTACGGTCCTACAATGAATCCATCCTTCATTCCCGCCCAAACATTGACAGAAAATCTCTTCTGGCTATTTTTTGCTACTGTTGCATGTGGATTTTCCCTTTGCCATATTATATTATTTTTGTTGTTGAAGAAACCATCTCTGTGGAATGTTGCTTCATCCGTAAACAGTATGAGACCTAGGAAATTCCTATTCTCACGTGTCCTTCTTAAAATAAATTCACAGAATTCTTTCCTCTTCTCAAAATCACCTTCTTCTAAGGTTTGACATGAACGGAAATGGTACGGATGGTAGCTATTTCTTTTCAAAACTCTCCATACAGTGGATTTACTCTTATTCACACTTGGATGATTTGCTAGAGTTCTCGTTGATACCATCGGATTTTCACTCACTAAATCCAGGATACGTTCTTCGTTATTTCGGATTGTTTCCTTCTTCTTGCGGTGAAGAATACCTTCTTCACGTAATTTACGCACTGTTTCTATGAAAGTTTTAAAATTAGGAACGTTTCGGCTTGGAAATCTGCGAGCGTAAATTTCCCTTGCTTTTCTCCCTGAGGCATTCGCTTTATAATAAGCCTGAACCATATCATTTTTTTCTAAAAGTGAATATTTCATTTTCGTTTGCTAACAAGTCGTTTCAATATACTCGAATTATTCAGTAAAATTCAAATAACCTGTCAAATTCTATCAGCTACTGTTGCTCGGCAACGAAAATTAATATACTCAGAACCTTAGAACAGTCTCATATTTCACATTAATACTTAACTCAGAGTAGGGAGTTCAACTCTCAATGAAGTTTCACTGATTTTTTTTAATTCATTTTGCAATCTGGAATGTTTCGACATACAAATTCAAAAATTATGGGCCTAAGAACACAAGCTGTGTCATGTCATGATGTCCCAAAACACATACAATTGGCAGAAGCAGGGAAGTCGATGGAAGCTGTAAGAATTGGTGATGTTGAAGTTCTAAGTAATAATAATAATAATAACATATTGAGGCCTGAGGAAGCAAATGTGAATTTGCGAAACGTCGCCAAATATATGTATTAGACACTCTGACATATTGTAATTGTCCTATTCCCACAATAATATTTCCATTGTTCTAAGTAAGGTGGGAGAAAATATTCATAATATTATTATTAGAGATGTAATGTGTGTTCCTGAGCTTAGAGTAAATTTGTTGTCAATTCCATCCATAGAAAAAGCAGGTTTTGATATTATAGGTTCTAGTGGTAAAATTCATATCAAAAAGAATGGCATAACTTATGTTGTAGGTGAGCGTGTAGGCAATTTATATAAAATTCAATTTTATGAAGATGATAAGAAAGCTAATTTATCTTGTGTAGATGATACTGATTTATGGCATAGACGCTATGGGCATTTGAATTATTTGTCGTTATCAAAGTTGAGTCAACTTAAGTTAGTGAAAGGAATAAGTGACAATTTGAAATTTAAGAAGGAACTGTGTGAAATCTGTATATTGTCAAAACAAAAATGTTTACCGTACAAGTCGAGAACAAATAGATCAACAAGGGTGCTTGAGTTGGTGCACACAGACGTTTGTGGCCCACTCACCCCAGAATCAAATAATGAGAACAAATATTTTGTATCTTTTATTGATGATTTCTCAAGATTTGCAATGATTTTTATTATCAAAAATAAGTCTGAGGTGTTTGAATGTTTTAAGGAGTACTATGAGAGAGTATCCACAATTTTTGTAAATAAAAGGTTGTCTAAACTTAGGTGTGACAATGGAGGAGAATATCGCTCTAGAGATCTTATGAATTTTTGTAAAGAAAAGGGAATTCAGCTACAATATACTCCTCCATATTCTCCGCAGGTGAATGGAGTGGCTGAAAGGTTTAATCAGACGGTTCTAAATAAAGCAAGGTCGATGATAACACAATCAAAATTAAGTGAGAAATTTTGGGAAGAAGCAGTCTTAACAGCTGCTTACATAATGAATAGATCACAGTCATGTATAGTTGAGAATAAAACTCCTTATGAGTTATGGCTAGGTAAAAAACCCAATGTTTCAAATATGCGTGTTTTTGGATGCATTTGCTACGCTAGAATTCCAGACTCCTTACGAACTAAACTAGATGTTAAAGGCAGGAAATGTCGTTTTGTAGGTTATACTGAAAATGGTTTTCGATTGTGGGATGTAAATAAAGGGAAGAATTAGATGCATTAATTGAAAATAATACCTGGGAATTTGTAGATAGGCCAACTAAAAAAAAAATTTTGAGCAACAGATGGGTATTTAGAACAAAAGAAAATGGTGGTCATTTGACATATAAAGCAAGGCTAGTTGTGAGAGGGTTTGAACAAAATTTTTCAGAATTAAGTCAAATACATGCGCCAGTAGCTAAGCTTTCATCTTTCAGAATGTTCTTGTCGACAGCAGTAAATTATGATTTGAAGTTGATACAGTTAGATGTAAAGAATGCTTTCTTAAATGGTTTTATGGATGAGAAAGTGTACATGTCTATACCTGAAGGGTTACATGTCTCAGAAGAAAATAAAAAAAAAGTTTGTTTACTTAACAAATCATTATATGGTTTAAATAGGCTCCAAGGATTTGGAATCAACAATTTAATGAACTCATGACTACTCTAGATTTTAAATGTTCAAAATCGGATTATTGCCTATATACTTACCTGGAACATCAGTTGTGTTGTTACCTATTTTTATATGTTGATGACATATTGATCGCTTGTAATGATCTTGTTAACAATCAAGTTTAGACCAAGGTAAAAAGAACTTGTTGATATTTTACCTTTTTGTGATTGTTAGCTCATCCCCTTTTTTCATTTCTTTGTAGCTCCTGAAGATGGAATAAAGCATTCCGAAAGCTCGAGTGAAAGTACTAAAAAAGAGTTTTCTTGATTCACCACCGACTTAGTGTTGCTATCCCACGAAACATTATATTATATATATATATATATATATTATATATATATATATATATATATATATATATATATATATATATATATATATATATAGGGGAAATGGTTATTTTGGGTTCTTGGCAATTATTGGTTGGGCAATTATCAACAATCAATTGTCTTCACATCTATATTTCGAACCAACAATTGATTGTTGATAATTGCCCAACCAATAATTGCCAAGAACCCAAAATAACCATTTCCCCTGTTTTCTCCGGCAAACAATCGTATTTCCAATATATATATATATATATATATATATACAGGGTGTACCAAGTTCGACGGCCTATTAGGCGTTTCTGGAGAACTGGACCTATTTGAAATCTGAAAATTGGGATTATATTATTGTTTGACATTTTCTACCGATCTGAAATATCCTTGGAGCCTGACCACTTTCAGTTATGCAGTTATTCCAAAATTTTTTTTTTCTATTTCTTTGTTTTTGAATTTGATAGAGTATGCAATTCTGAATACATTCGTACAAAAATCGTTGCATTCGTCAAAATACTTTCCAAAATATCGAGAAAAAAACTGAAGAAAAAAGAGAGATAAGTGTATTCGGTATTATGTTTGTTATTTCTAACCTAGATATCGTAAGCACAAACTGTTTTCACATTTTTGGAGGCAAAGACTGTGGATATATTGTACAATTTCAGAATTCTGAATAACCGTCACAGGGTGTTCCAAATGTTGGTTAAAAAATTGGGATCAGAAATGGCTCATAACTTTCGTTTTTCAAATTAGGACCCTATTTTTTTATGATCACGTTAGATTTTGCGAAGAAAAATGGTGATAATTTTCCAACATGTTGATGCTCCTAAAATTACTAATTCTTGAGTTATTAAGGATTTTCTGGTTCTATTCATGAAATCTGTTTTACATCAACAATGATAAATGAATTCAGAAAAGAGGAAGTCACCAGTGAGTTATTTGAGTAAATTATCTTCTATGACCATGGTCATTGTTGATATGAAACATATTCTATGAATTTGGCGGTACGTACGACATGAAATCAGGAAATCATGAATAACTCAAGAATTATTAATATTAGGAGCATTAACATGTTGGAACATTATCATCATTTTTCTTCGCACAATCCAACGCAATCATAAAAAAATAGGGTTCTAACTTGAAAATCGAAAGTTATGAGTCAATCTTGATCCCAATTTTTGAACCAACATCTGGAACACCCTGTGACGGGTTTTTCAAAATTCTGAAAATGTACAATATTTCTACTTTCTTCGCCTTCAGAAATTTGAAAATGGTTTGTGCTTACGATATCTAGATTAGGAATAACAAACATTTTACCGAATACTCTTTTCTCTGTTTTTCTTCAGGTTTTCCTCGATACTTTTGAAAGTATTTCGACGAATGCAATGATTTGAGTACGAATGTATTCAGAATTGCATACTCTGTCAAATTCAAAAAGAGAAAAACAGAAAAAAAAAATTTTGAAAATTTTTTTTTCACTCGCTGTATAACTGAAAGTGGTCAGGCTCTAAGAATATTTTAGATCGATAGATAATGTCAAACAATAATATAATCCCAATTTTCAGATTTCAAATAGGTCCAGTTCTTCAGAAACGCCTAATAGGCCGTCGAACTTGGTACTCCCTGTATATATATATATATATATATATATATATACAGTGTATATATATATATATATATATATATATATATATATATATATATATATTGGAAATACGATTGTTTGCCGGAGAAAACAGGGGAAATGGTTATTTTGGGTTCTTGGCAATTATTGGTTGGGCAATTATCAACAATCAATTGTTGGTTCGAAATATAGATGTGAAGACAATTGATTGTTGATAATTGCCCAACCAATAATTATATATATATATATATATAATAAAACACGCCGTTAAATTTTTTATATTTTTATTTGAGATAAATACATTTCAAGAATATCGTCCAGCAGTATCAGAACCATTTAAAATAAACTACCAATTCAAGAAAAGTTATTTATGATACAAGTGCAGAAAGCATTGATATTCTTACACGAGCCACGAAGTGGCGGGGTTCTGAATGAACGGAATTCACACATAATTAGAGAAAAACACAGAATAATCAGAACAACAATTATAGAGGTGTTCAGGATGTTATCCGATCCCATTCAACGACATACCTGCATCGCATACAGGATCAGGAATGAAAGCTTGAAATAGCTTCACCAACTTGGAAAAAACAGAATTCTTACACTTATCCAACTTATGTTTTGACGGTGGATACTTTGTATTTGGGGGTGAGTACTATAAACAAGTAGAAGGGACCGCCATGGGCTCACCCATAAGTCCCACATTTGCAAACATAGTAATGCATGCATGTGTCAAATTTGTCCGATCAAAACTAACGTTCGGAGTTCCCTTACTCAAATTATATGTGGATGATACTCTACTTTTAGTTCCGACAAGGGCGGATATAGCTTTTTTTCGTGGGGGGGTAATAGCCATTGAGAACGAATAACTAGAGAATTCCGATTTTTCGAGCTTGAAAGGTATTTGCTTACCATATATTTAGGAAATTTTCATTGCAAATACCCTTCGCGAAACAATTGAAGGAACGGAATTTTTTTTTTTTTTACAACAGTCTGTATTTCAGTTACAAATGGTCGTATAGAAAATGAAAAACCAACTTCTGAAGATTGAATAAGTTTCTGAAATCATTGGTTAACAATTTTTCAGAGTACCGGTGGCAATCATCGGATAAAGCACGAAGAAAAAAATTTTGAAAATTTTTCGAATTTTTATTTTTTGGTTTACACTCACGGAAAAATTTTTCTAGCTAGACCGATGCAAATGTCGCATAACCTATTCATTCAGCTCTAATTTGCTTTCGAGGTATTCAGTTTTGAATGCAAAACGGTCCTTTTTCACTCAACAGCCGATATCTCTGGAAATACTTGGCGATTTCTCTTTCTACAGAAAATTTTCTACAAAAATCTGTTTTGCTCAATCACATAAACATGTCATTTTGCAACGATTAGGTTATAAAAAAATTTGGCAGCCTGATGTTCCCCAAAGTACCACCCAAATCGGTAGATCGATCGGTTTTCTTGGACCGATTGATTGAACATTTGAAAAAATTAAGACAATAAGGTTTTTATCCTTAAACTTGACCTAATCTTTTCAAATCGGTTTTTTTTACTGAATGAGTCGAAAGGTTTTCAAAACGTTTTTAAACGTAGTGTCAGGTGTCAAAAAATGGAAAAATTCTGTCCCTCAGAATTTTGCTCAACGAGTACCGATGGCAAGTTAGGGGTATCATTTTAAATTCATTCCATTATTTTTTTCTTAGAAAAATTAAGGTTTAAATGTATCCAAAGTCCATAGTTCCAGTGGAGGTGAATCAGAAATGGTCTCTTGTATTTTTTTTTTAATTAAAAATTTTTTTATTGTTATTTTACTTTAAGCACAAAATTTAACGAAATTTTTGGAATGTTAATTTTTTTTTCCAAAACTTGGGATTTTTTATAAAATAATATTTTTTTTTATGATTTATTTAAACAAAATTTGAGGGAAAAATGAACAAGCAATGTAATGATTGATTGATTAAGCAAATTAGGTCAAGTTTAAGGAACAAAAACCTTGTTCCCTTAATTTGTTCAAAATTTCAATCAATCCGTTCAAGAGAACTGCTGAACAGATCGATCTATTGATTTAGGGGGGAATTCGGGGCTGTAAAATTTTTTCATAACCTAAACTTTTCCGCCAATATTGACGATGATATAGTCCATTAAACAAAAAATGGTAAAATGGCCTTTTTCTGCTCCTTTTCCAAGTTTATGTGACAGGTGAAAAAAAATGTCTTCTCAATTGAACAAAACAGATTTTTGCAGGAAGATTTCTGTACTCACTAGGCGATCAGAGTTTTCGGAGATATTGGCAGTTGAGTGAAAAAGGATCATTTTGCATTCGAAATAGGATATCTCGAAGACAAATGGTAATTTCTGAAAGTCATGAAAATCAAATTAGAGCTGAATTAATAGGTTATGTGACATTTGCATCGGCCAAGCTCGAGAAAATTATTCCATGCGCGTAGAAAAAAAATTTTGAAAATTTTGACTACCGGTACTCCGAGAAATTGTGAATCAATAAATTCAGAAACCAAAGTTTTCAAGCTTCAAAACTTCGTTCTTTCATTTCCTATAAGACCATTATTCGCTGAGATACAGCCTGTAAAAAATCAACAAAAAATTTTTCTGTTCCTTTAATTATTGTTGCTCGAAGTTCATTTATATTGACAATATTTGAAATTATTGTATGAACTTTTTTATGTGCATCACGTTGCGTAGGTACCTTTTTTTTCAGATTTTCGTTACTCATGGGGGGGGTAATTACTCCCTCTACCCCCCCGTAAATCCGCCTTGAGTTCCGAAAAACGAAATTCATACAACTTTAGACACATTCAACAAATTCCATCCAAAAATAAAATTTACAGTAGAAAAGGAACATAACAACAGCATAACATTTTTGGATCTGCTCATTATTAGAGATAACAACAAACTCAAAACAAGTTGGTACATGAAACCCACTCACTCAGGAAGGTGCATTAATTATTTATCAAATCACAGTGTGCAACAAAAGAAGAATGTAGCAATGAACTTGATTCATAGAGCAACATCCTTAAGTGACGAAGAATTCATTCCACAAAATCTAGAAAATGTGTTTAGAATATTACAAGAAAATGGATACCCAAAACATTACATAAGAACACTCATCAACAAACACAACATAGAAGTGGAAAGAAGACCAGTTCAAACCTCAACATCTCTCATTCAGAACTCTACCACTACAAACACTCTTCCACAAAGTAACACCAAAACATTCTTTAAAATGGTTTTCTACCCATGTCTCTCATACAAGATCAATAGAATATTCAAGGATTGTACAGCAGCCTTTTACAACATTACAACTAATAAGAAAAAATTTTTCACAAGGCTTAAAGATAAAACACCTATACTAAAACAATCGGAGTTGGTATACAAGATTCCATCTAACAACTGTGACAAATGCTATGTTGGACAAACAAAACAACTACTTCAAGAAAGAATTAGACAACATAAATATGACACAAGAAAACCAAAGAGTTCACAAAACACAGCTCTCACTGTCCACACTTTAACAGAAAAACATACATTCGAATTTGAAAATGTTACAATACTAGACATGGAACCACATTACAGCAGGAGGATAGTAAGTGAAATGATACACATAAAGACCGAAAACACAGTCAACTTCAGAGAGGACACTCAACATTTAAGCATAATATACAATAGCCTAATTGAGCAGACATGAAGAAAATAAGGGACCAGTCATAGGGATGATTCATGATCTAGGTTAGATTTTATACTTTAATTTATTCATATTATTTATTTTAGTGTTTTAATATTTGACCAAGAAAAATTTTTAACATGTCTTTGTGTCTAGTTAGCAGTACTGTGTTGACGATATCGTCAAGACAGTACAAATATTTGTAGAAATTTCAATGTCTTTAAAGCTGGAGTCGCGACATCAACATACCTACAAGAAAGAAGAAGAAGAAAAAATTAAATGAAATTTCAAACCATAGACTAAATAACCTCAACAATAGGAGTCACATTTCATTCCAAAACCTGCTCAAGATTTGCAATTTGTCATCATAACTTCGATTTCTCTTCTTCATGTACCCAGCTCTCAATTCATTTGAGAAAAGAGCATGTGCCTCCTCAGACAGATAACTTTTTGATTCTCTAATCAATTTACTTATTGCTAATTTATTACTGGATATGAGAGGCTGACCTTTGAAGAAGTGACGGATCACTTTCATCCTTTTAATTTTGCACCGCAAAGAGTTGATTGTAGCCTTCATCCTCTTGATTTTCTTTGTCATAGGGGACTCTTGTATAGATGATTTTTACCCTTTTTTTCAGTTTCACTCAAAGAAATAGCTGAAAAACAGGAATATTAGGTCATTCAATTATTTGAATGTAAATTATCTCAAATTTACACTTAGAAGCTAGAATGTATTCATGAAAATGATTAAGTTTCAAAACATTTTTGATTCATTTTCTTTCGAATAAGGCCCCTTCAGGAATGGAATGCTTCCTAGATGCAGCAATTTGCGAGGGTAATTGTATCTGATTTTTTTTTTGGAGAAAAATGCTCACTGCATACCGTGTAAAATTTATTGAGATCTATATCGTCTCGCCCTGAAAATCCTACCCATTTCTGAGCACTGAAAATAAAAGGAATGAATAACACAGTTACAGGAGTCGTGTTTCATTACTTACATTTCCATTTTCTTTGGTAATGAAACAGTTCTTCACCATACAACACGATCCAGAACCCATCTCGAAATCGAAGAATAATAAATGATAATAATAATATAAGTAAAAACTGAAAAAACACACGACAGCCAAAACCAAGCAAACTTCGAAACTAGTCAATCTGTCAATCAATAAGCGATTGGCGGAATGGCGCCTTGACAGCCACGAAGCTAGCACGTGATCGATCACGTACTAAATTTTAGTCAACACAAGACTCTTCAGATGGCGCTGAAAACTGTAGTCGTTTCGTTTCCTATCTTTATACTCTACAATCTTTGTTGTAAACGAACTTATTCTTTCGTGCGACATATTATGTTAAACAGGCATATGCGCGGAAATCTCAGTTATATACCGTATGGTCAGTTATGTTCAATAATACATGTATAGGCTGGTCTATACATACTGGCAACTACAAGAATAATTATAATTAATTCAATACCTATTCAATTATACAATTCAAACCATTAAGTTATTCAACTTATAACTTAACATCAATAATTAAATCGAATACTATAACAAATTATTATTTCAAAGCCTAGCATGAGCGACCGCAAAATTTTTTCTCAGGGGGGGCCAAATAATGATTTGATGAGGCGCAGTCGAAATCAGTATTAGGTTTTGCTCAAAAACAAGAAGGGAATCAAAATCTCAGGGGGGGGCACGGCCAGTGGCGGCGGCTCAATAGGTGTACCCCCAACTAATATCTTCATCTGAAGGAATTTACTTTTGTTTTATGTAAACGCAACGTTTCCAATTTGGGTATATAATTTTATTTTTCATTTCCCATGTAATTCAGACTCCAGACGGCGGGCTAACTTGACAACTACTTTGAACGCCAATGCAAATATACGCGTAGCGAAGACGCTAGACGGCCGCAATCGCCGTACACTGCTCTCTCGAAGTGATCCTTGATTGGAGCAGTAGCTACCCCTCGCACCCCACACGTCCCGTAACTGTCCACAGCATTCAGCTGACATAGGTACACATCCAAGATGTGTACATCGTACGACGTGTGGCCGTGGGTGAGCTTTCGTTTCCGTGTTTGATTTATTCGCGAAACTATGGCCGAAAATTTGGAGAACCCGATTTGCATCAGCGTACAATATTTGAAAACAATTCGTTTTCGTCGCTGAAATTGTAATCATGCCCATGACAACTGCAGAAGCAGAACGTTGCTTCTCCATGTTGAAGCGCATTAAAATTTTTTTGTTAGGAACTATGGGCAAGGATAGATTAACTGATTAAATGATTCAAGATCTGTCAAACTTTGATGAATTGGTTATTGAAGAATTCACATCGAGAAAGAACAGGTGACTTGAATTCCAATACAAAACGTCTGTGTGAAAATTAGTACTATGTGTAATTACGTTTTTAAGAAAAAGAAAATTCTTTGCCTTTACGAAGGCACATCGAGAACATTTTTGAAACATAGATGAATTCAAAATAGTAATCATCGAAATGAATACCAACCTCATGATAAAAGATCTCTGAGCCTGGGAATTGAAAATGGTATTCATTTCGATGATTACTATTTTGAATTCATCTATGTTTCAAAAATGTGTAATTACGTTATCAGATACTTTACTAGTTAGACAATTAAAGCAGCAACAGGTGAAACTTTATCAAGAAGATTGTCGTCTGGTTAAAGAGTTTGTATTTTTCAAACAATTTTTTAGTTTAAGTCAGATTGTTTGTTTATGATGTGACTATTCAGCATAAAAAATAAGAACATACAATTTCCGATTTTTGCGCTAACCCCTATTCCAAATTTTATCCCAAGATAAACGAACTGCTCTAAGTAGTACCTGCCCATATGTGCACTCCCATAATAAAAATTCACGCGCCGCCACTGGCCACGGCCCCCCCCCTGGCCTCCCCCTGCGGGCGCCCATGAAGCCTAGATATAAGTGTTTGAAAAGATTTTGGCAAGGTAATCACTCATGAATGGGAAGTATGGCAATCTTGGAAATAGATCTTGGATAAGTTTTATTATTCATGACAACTTCAACTACTCTTACTCGATTATCCTTTCCAGGCACTACCTTCGAAATTCGACCCATTGACCAATGAAGAGGAGGGACGTTATCCTCTTTCAATAAAACTAACATATCTTTCTCAATATTAGGGAGTGCCGTTTTCCATTTGGGTCTGTTCTGCAACTGTAAAAGATATTGTTTTCGCCAGTGATCCCAGAAAGTTTGACGCATTTTTGAACAGTCTCCAAAATTTCAAATGATTTTGAGGGACCTCAGATAAGTCATATTCTAGTAATGCGTTCAATGGTGATCCAGTAAGATAATGCGCAGAAGTGACGGTTCACGAGAAATTTGACAGAGAGGTCTTGAGTTCAATATAGCCTTTATTTGAGCTAAAAATAAATTTAATCCTTCATAAGTTAGAGCGGAATCTCCGACTACCCTTTTAAATGTAATTTAACGCTCTTAACTCCTGCTTCCCAGATACCGCCAAAAGCCGGAGAATAACTAGATATAAAATTAAACTTTATGCCGACAGTAGCAGCATAATTTTCTACTTTATGAGATTGAGATCTTAGCAAATTATAAAGATCTTCAAATTGTCTTTGACCCCCTTTGAAGGTTGTTCCGTTATCGCAAAATATCTCTGTGGGCAAATTTCTCCTTGAGGAGAATCTCTTAAACGAAGCAATGAATGTATCCATGTTCAAGTCGGAAACAAGTTCCAAATGAAGAGCCTTAGTGGTGTAACGTTTGAATATGCCGGGTTCAATCTCGAGAGTTTCTCAGGCGGCGTGGTGTTGCTTCGTCTCTTTTCCTTGTCTATTAACATTTTTCTTTGAAAAGTACACCATGCTTGGTTGGGAGGGTCACTTGTCACTCGTCACTAGTCACTTGTGACGATACGATAGGTCTATAACATCTAGACAAAAGAAGAATATAGTATAGATTTTTACTTCGAACGGATTTAGACTTTTTTCCCGATTTTTGACTTATATGAACTTGTAATTAGTTTATCTAATATTTACCGTTTATCGTACTATCGTGCGATGACACGTCTTATCTTAACAATTTACTTATTATGACTTATCTTTATATCGTTTATCTTACTAGCGTGCGATGACACGACTTATCTTTGCCAAATTTTGACTTCCTTTCTACCGATTTTGATTTCTTTTTCTCGATTTTGACTTTTTCTATATTACAGGTACCTCTGCACTTCTGGCGGATGCGCTTGTGTGGTGACGGATTTCCTAAGTCGTGGTGGGGACTGGACAGTGTCCAACATATTCTCTAGCTCTCTAGTCGTGATCATGGTCCGTGGGATCCTGAGCTTCATTAGGTTGCGGAAGGCAGACTTGTATTGGTCCTGAATTACCGATTTAGACATCGTTCTGTGCGAAGAGCAGAGCGTGATGGAGTCCTTTTTGAACGTTTTGGACCATAACAAAAAACCTTCCATGCCTAACCCTTGTTGGTCATCCCTCGTCTCGGGTACCAATAAGTTTTTTCTTGATAGATACGACGGTATCAGTAGAGTCCCTTTTTTCTCTTAAGTTGAGACGATTTTTATTTTAAACTTTCGTATTCCCACCAGGAAATTTCTCCTGTGTGTGGAAATAACTTTTTCGACTCATGCGCTTGTATGAAATGTCTAGGCATGACATTTTCTCGGACCTCGGTAGGACGATGGCGTCCCACAGGGTAGAGCACCCTAGTGCCTCTCTCGCTTTTTAGAGAGAGGCCTTCAGCAACCGAGATCTGCTTTTACCTTTTATCCTTAACTCTCGTTTTTTAGACCTTTCGTGGTCAAAGTTTGAGTCGTTTTTCGTCTCGAGAATTCGACTTAACTCTGGAGTGTTTCACTCACTTTTGTGTTCGGCTTCAGCGTTGCCTTACGTATCCTACTATCATATATCACCTATGTATATATCTTCTATATATTGTAACGTTTAAATTTACCGCCATAAATCTCGTGAGTTCCCGGACCATTCTGAATCCCGAGACACGAAGTCGTGCGCGACCGGCGAGTCAGTCGAGTTCGTACCGCTTCAGGAGCAAGACTGTTATTTCACAGCCCTGCGTTATATCGAGAAAGGCAGTAAATTGTTCCTTTGTTCTGGTTTGAAATAGTTAGCTTAGGCAATTATTAGAAATTGGTGAGTACCAAGTTGATCAGACAACCATATATCTGTTTTTATTAATGATTCATGTGTTTCATATGGGAATGAGAAACGCTTGAATCCGCCATTTTGAGGATCGTACTTCCTATATGATTTCTTCAACTATCTGAGAAATCAACCCTCCTTCAAGATCATTTTACCTATGTTATAGTTGAATAACTGAATTTAAATGTTTCACGGTTCCGTGAATCTCTGATTTTTGATTTCTTGATGTATCTGTACCAGTGTTCCAGTGAACACGTGGACATTTTTTCCTTTTCTGAATTATCGTTATGTAGACTTATGTAGATTTTCAGAGATCTCGGGGAACTGGGGAAGCTTTGCGATGCAGGGAACTGATGTAAATGTTTTTTTGATAGCCTTTTTGGACGGAGTTAAATCTTCAGAATTTTTGGGAGGAGTTGAGTCTCCAGATACCTTTCTTTGGAGAGATCCAGAATCCTTTTTCGAAGGAGCTAAATCTCCGTATCTATCGAAGAGAGCTGAGCCTCCAGCACCTGTGTGAAGAGAGCTAGGCCTTCGACGTTTCTTTTAAGGGATCTAGACATCTGAAGCCTCTTTGGAAAGACCAAGGCCTACGAGTTTGTGAATTGTTTTTCTGACAGTTTGTTCATAATTGTACATATTCTTGTCCTCGTACAAAATTGTTTTAACCTTGATATTAGACATTGTAAATAGCTGTTATCATCAGAGAGGAATAAATCTCAACTGTTCTATTTTTGATTATCATTAGCCTGAGTAGAAGCATCTTATCTCCTTTTATCTCATCTCAATGTAAGGTGGTCTCATGCCCTGACTAGCTAGAGCATCTATCGTTGAAATATTACATAACGTAAATTATTAATTATCTCTTTGACCTTACACAATTGGCTCCCCTAGAGTGGGGCTGTAAATTGACGTAATTTATCTCTATCTTAACCTTACACAATTGGCGCCCAACGTGGGGCCTGGTTTTCCTTATGAGTTTCTTAAACTGCTTCTCTCTGGCGGTGATAATTTGAATCACTGATAACAGCTTTGTCGAGGATTGAATTTCTGATTCACGAGCGTTTTTTTGATTTCTTCTATTTCTTTTCTTTTATTTCTGTTTATCTTTAGAAGGCTCATTCATCTCTCATTTTTTTTATTGTTACCCTACCCTACCTTTTCCTGAAAGTGAGATTTGAAAGTAGCCATCAACTTCATCAATATGTCTATAAATCCAAACTGTTTCAAGGCTCATGAGTTGACATATGAGGTTTCTATTCATTTGGGTTAGAAGGTGGTTGTTTCATTAGAGAAAAATCCTAAGACTTCAAGAGGTTCTCTTTCCCAAAGAGCAAACCGTAGCTTAATTCCTTAACTAATATCTATACTTTTTAAGAGAATATTAAGTGACCTCTCAAGGAAATTTTTGAATTGATAGACATGTTTGGAGCTGTTGAAGTTGATTTTATTCACAATAAACAGAATAAAGACTTTAACATTTATATTCATAAATTGATTGACACTTCCTAATGTATTTTGATCATAGTTTATTATGATCATAAAACCAAAATAAACTAATGCTTGAGAAAAATATCTCCAGCTTCAATACCTTTCCTCATTGGAATATTTTGGTTAATCCCATTTTCTTTCTGAGTATTTGCAGCTGAGGTTTGAACAGAGGTTTTGTCATTAAATCTGCCAATTGGTCCTCTGTTGAAACTTTTTCAACTTTTATCTTATCTTCTAAAACGAGTTCTCTCACAAAGAAATGTCTTATATGAATATGTTTAGTACGTCTGTTGAATTCTGGATTTTGGCTCAACTTAATAGCAGCTTCGTTGTCTACCATTATTGTTGGAACTAATTTAAAACCGAGAATTTCTTGGACTAATCGTTTTAGCCATTCCATTTCCCTTGCAGCTTCACTGGCAGCAACTATTTCTGCCTCTGTTGTGGAAATTGCAACAGATGTTTGATTTTGACTTAGCCAAGATAAAGCTCCACCAGCATACATACATAAAATACCAGAGGTGGAGCGTCCTGTTTCACTATCACCTCCGTGGTCTGCATCACTGAAGGCCACTAACTCATCTCTCTCCTTCGACCTATAGCTAAGACCAAGATCCAGTGTGCCCTTCAGATAACGAAATATCCTTTTAACCTTAACACAATCTGCGTTCGTTGGATTTTCTAACTTTCTGGAGACGACATTGACTGCTATGCTATGTCTGGCCTCGTACTGGTCATTAGGTAAATCAAAGCACCAACTGCTTCTCGATAAGGAAAAGTTTTGTTCAATTCATCATCTTCCTTCCCTAATTAAGAAACTTCTTTAACTATTGGAGTTGTTACCGGTTTGCAGTCTAACATACCGTATCTTTCAAGAATTTTCTTGGTATACGAAGATTGATTCACTTGAATAGTACCGTTCTCTTCTTTCTGGATTTGGAGCCCAAGAAAGTAGGATGCCGGTTTTACCGTTATTTTGATAAATAGGCATGGGTCGGCATCAGATTGTTTGAACCCTTCATTTTTAAGAAAATCACTGAAACGTTCATTCCAACATCTTGGAGCTTGTTTCAACCCATACAAACTTCGTTGCAGTTTACAAACCATGCCACTTGTATCTTCGAAACCTTCAGGTTGTTTCATGTACACTTCTTCTCCTAATTCACCATAGAGAAAGGCAGTACATACATCAAACTGTGTGAGAGACATATTTTTACTGGCAGCTATGCTCAAAAGTGACCTCATTGTTCCGCCTTTTGCCACTGGACTATATGTTTGATCATAATCAATCCCTTTCTTCTGAGAGTATCCTTTAATAACCAATCTTGCTTTGTATTTTTCAACGGAGCCATCAGGATTTGTCTTGAGCTTGAATACCCATTTGCAAGGAATTGTCTTTTTTCCAGGTGGTAATTCTTTCAAAATCCAAGTATTATTTTCCTTCAAAGATTGTAACTCCTGCTTCATAGCTGAAATCCAGTGTTCTTTTTCATTACAAGTTATGGCATCCATGTAATTTAAAGGTTCATTCGAGTCACATATTTCTGCAGCCACTGTCATAACGAAGTCATCAAAACGTGATGGCTTCCTAATGTTATTTCTGTCTCGTAACTCCTGTCTCTCAGGAAGCTGAAGAACAAGCTGGATTTCGGGCCGGACGGTCAACGATAGATCATCTATTTAGTCTGACTCAAATACTAGAGAAATTGTCAGCTGTGAATAAGGAAGTCCATCTATTATTTGTAGATTTGAAGAAAGCGTACGACAGTGTTCCGCTTATGAAACTCTGGGAAGCATTGGAAACGACAAACGTGAATATTATGATAATCAAAGCCGTTAAAGAACTATATAACAACTCCTATATCAGAATAAAAATAGGAAATAAGCTCTCCAGCGGCTTCTCCACAAATAAAGGATTAAAGCAGGGATGTTGTCTGTCCCCCACGCTTTTCAAAATCTTCTTGGAGAAAACTCTACTGCGATGGAAACGAAAATGCAGCAATATGGGTATATACCGCTCAACAACACCACTATCTACACCTTGAACTTCGCCGATGACCAAGTGGTCATGGCTCAAGATCTCGATGATCTGGAATATATGACCAGGAAACTGATTGAAGAGTATAGGCATTGGGGACTGGAAGTGAATGTTGCTAAAACAGAGTACATGTGCGTGGGAGGCCCCCAGCAAAGTATGATTCTGGAGGATGGTCAAGTTATTGAAGGCTGTGAGGGGTATAAATATCTGGGAACAAAGATATCCAGTAGCGGGACCCTGGAAGAAGCTATAAAGGAGAGAAACAACCAGGGAAGAAAAGCAATATCTATGCTCAACAGCGTTTTATGGGACAATAAAATATCGAAAACAAATAAACATCGAATATACAACGCTATAGTGAAAAGCATAGTGTCCTATGGGAGCGAAGTGTGGCCGCTGAAGGAAAAAAATATACGAACCCTGGAAGCAACAGAAATGGACTTCTGGAGACGTGCGGCGGGCAGATCCCGGTTAGAAAGAATAACTAATGATAGAATACGAGAAATAATGGGTGTCCACCGCACAATAACTGATGACATAAGAACCAAACAGCTGAGATGGTACGGTCATGTTCAAAGAATGGCAGATGAGAGACTCCCTAAACAGGTTCTGGATTGGAAACCAAGTGAAGTTGAAGTAATCAAAACTATTTTGAATTTGACTTTCACTGTGTTGAGTATTTACTACTGGCAAAATTTCACATTCATCAATTATGACATCCCTCGATCTTACTAGACTCTTTTGTTCTATAGACCATATTCGATAACCATCATCATTTTCATAACCCATAAGAATACCTTTAGTAGCTTTCTTTTCCATTTTCTTCCGATGCCTCTTAGGAACATGAACATAGCAACTACTACCTATGATTCTCAAATGACTAAATTTTGGTTTATTCTTGAACCATAGTTCATAGGGAGATATTCCTTCAACACTTGATTTACTGGTGCGATTCAGAATATATGTTGCTGTGTTGACTAATTCTGCCCAAAAACTTTGATCGAAAATTCCTTCTCTAGCATGCATTAAAGCTCTTGCTGTTTCAACAACAGTTCGGTTTTCTCTTTCTGCACACCCGTTCTGTTGTGGTGTATATGGCATGATGAGTCTTTGCCTTATTCCATAACAGTTAAGCGTTTTTCTGACTCTAATATTGTCGAACTCACCACCATTATCTGATAAAATTTCTTAAACGCCATAACCTGCAGCTTTAATTTCCTCTAGGACAATTTTCAAGTTATCTATCACTTCTGATTTGTGTTTCATGAAATATATAAAACGATACCTACTATGATCATCCTTGAATAAAACATAATAACGATAGCCGGATTTTGATGGATCAAATGGACCACATACATCTGTATGTAAAAGTTCACCAGGTGCGTTGGCTCGATAGTACCAAATTTGAGTACATGAGCTTTTCCATAGACACAACCTTCACATATTTCACTATCGAGTTTTACATCTAATTCCAGTTCCTTTTTAAGTATTGTTTTGACATATCTCTTATTTTGATGTCCAAATCTTCCGTGATATAACTGTAGGAGATTATCATTTCGAACTGAATTAATTTCTTCTGAATTTTCTGGCTTTAAAGATTTAATTTCAAGTTTATACAATCCTCCCGAACAATTTCTGGATCCAACAAGTATAACTTCTGATAACTTTAAACAACACCGTTCTGTTGTTGAAACAAATTCACTGTCTGGATTTTTATCTTGTGCTGACAATGTTGAGAACAAGTTTTTCTCAATACTTGGTACATACCATACTTCAGTCATGGGGAAAGACTTGCATTCTACCATTCACGTATGTTTTAACTCTGATTGTACCTTTTCCTAATGCTGGTACCGACTCTCCATTTTTTGTAGTTATTTGGTGATGATTGTTAAATGGTAAATAGCTCTCAAACACATTATTTTGGTTGGTAATGTGATTTGTTGCGCCATTATCAACATACCAATTTTCTTCATCATTTTCACAAAACAACACAACATTTGAAACGGCTAATAATGAAACGTTGTTCTTCTCGTCACTTGCTCTTTTAGTTTTGTCAGGTTTTGGTGGCTTACCATCTGCCTTCCATTCACGACATTGTCTTATTTTATGTCCTCGTGACTTACAGTATTTACAGAATAATGAGTTTCTTTTGTTTGCTGTATACAAAACTTCCTGTTTAATCTCATTTCTGCTTGACAATGCTTTTTCATAAGCACACAATTGATTTGTCAAATTATCTATTATTCTATCTTTGTTGGACATGAGCATCCAACTTGACTTGAACGAGGAGAATTCAGAAGGTAGAGTTTCTAATATTTTACAGATGAGTAAAATTTCAGGTAAATCGCACTTACACTTATTTCCAGCAGTCCTTCGAAATATGTTTCTGAAGATTATCCCAAAGATTCTTTAGTTTTGGAGTATGTGTAGCTATATCATCATCTGCTTGTTTTACGTAGCCAAAGAATTGCATGCATAGGTCATATGTCTTGTCCTCGACATTGCCATCATAAAGTCTGTGCAACTCAAGCCAAACTTCTCTAGCGGATGTGAAACGCTTTACTTTTTCTAAAGTTTCTTGTGTCATATTTAGAGTCAAAACTAGAAAAGTATTACTGTCGGCTTGATTAAAATCGGATAAATCTTTCTCATACTTGCTTTTTTCAACACTTGCAGCATCTTCTGTTAAGGGTTTAGGGGCTTCCAGTTTTCCTTCACTAACTTCCAGACCACCTTTAATTCCTCTCAACAAAATGCATAATTTATATTTCCAGGTTGACCAGTTTGACTTTCCCTCAAGCAAACCAATTTGTACTTTACTGGCATCCATCTTCTTCGTTCAACTCTCTCCCAATTTATGAATATCTTTACTTCAATTCTGTTTTTTCAACCACGGAGGTGATAGTGAAACAGGACGCTCCACCTCTGGTATTTTATGTATGTATGCTGGTGGAGCTTTATCTTGGCTAAGTCAACGTCAAACATCTGTTGCAATCTCCACAACAGAGGCAGAAATAGTTGCTGCCAGTGAAGCTGCACGGGAAATGGAATGGCTAAAACGATTATTCCAAGAAACTATCGGTTTTAATTTAGTTCCAACATTAATGGTAGAAAACGAAGCTGCTATTAAGTTGAGCCAAAATCCAGAACCATCTCTTCTTGAGATGAATATAACCAAATAACTTCTCGACTGGTTCATTGCTCGCGTAGAATTATATATTGCATACTGTTGAATGACGTTTTGAACTTAGATAGTTCTAATAGTAGAGGTTGCATTGTATTGCGGATATTTTTTCTTTTTAAGTTTGTTTGTATAACTATTTTTTTCGTGTTTCTCAGTGTTGGGATTTGTAGTTAACAATATAATTTATAACATTTTGTCATTCTTTGCTTCATTACTGTATTTAACGTCTATTTGTTCGGAGCAGTGACAGACTGTTGTAGACCTGTTATATACCAGTTTGATGGTGCTGACCCATCAGATGATATCGCTACAGATTGATTGTTTTTCCGTTTTCTCTACCTTTACCTTTACTTTTTCCTCTACTTACATACCTTTTCCTTTGCCTCATGTTTACCTACATACCTTTACCTTTACTTGTCTTTACCTACTTACCTTTACTTATCTTTACCGTTTACATATCTTTATCTTTTGGTTCAAGTGAGAACCATTATCGTATCTTTGTCTACATACCTTTACCTTTATCTTTTTCCTTACCTACATGCCTTTGCCTTGATTATCTTTTTCGTTCATCTTTTGGTCCAAGTGAGGATCATTGTCATATCTTTACCTATAACCTTTACCTCAACTTACCTTTACCGCTTACCTATCCTTATCTTTTGGTTCAAGTGAAGATAACTATTGTATCTTTATCTGTCTCTTCACTTGCACTACCCTTATCTTATCATGTTTCTGTGGCTGTGGAATGAGAACAGTTTTACAAATATCGATCTACCTATATCTTTCCCTATCCCGATTATTTTTATTATTATCTTTCGAACTTTGCATTTCAAGACTCTTCTCTTTATCTTTATCTCATTTGTCACCACCTCTGTATCTATATCTCTCATTTATCTTTGAGGTGGGACAAATTTAACTGAGTCTGAATGCCTATCGATTTGCTGGGGTTCATCACTGTTATGCATACCTTGAATAAATTTGAGCGTAACTCTTGATGTACCTTGAAATTTTTAATTTTTGAATTAAGGGATCTCAAGATTCCATTTTGATTCATATTGCAAGTAACCCTTGCTGGCGCCCATTATCTTTCCTCCTCCTTTTCCTTTCCACTTTCCTCGATCAATCTGTAGATCTACAAGGTGGTACACCTTACCTTGCTAACTATTCACTTAGTGTCACTATATCTCTTCTCTTCGTGGACATTTTTTCCTTTCCTGAATTATCTTCATGTTAACTACGATTATCAGAGATCTCGGGGAATTGTGGAAGTTTGACGGAGCAGAGAACTGATTAAAAATGTTTTTTTGATAGCTTTTTTTGGAGGGAACTGAATCTCCAGCATCTTTTTTTGGGAGCTGAGTCTCCAGCATCTTTTTTTTGGAAGGAGCTGAGTCTCCGGTTTCTTTTTGTGAAGAGAGCTATGTCTCCGGTATCTTTTGGAGAGAGCTAAGCCTCTGGCACCTGCTTTAAGGGAGCTAGGCCTCCGACACCTCTCTGGAAGGATCTAGACATCTGAAGCCTCTTTGGAGAGACCTAAGTCTTCAAATGCTTCAGTTCCTGCACCTTGGAGGAAGTTGAAACCTCAACGCTTCAGTTTGGAAAGATACAACCCTCACCTCTTACTGCAAAGTTTTCCAGGAGATCCAGGAGTTCGAACGTTGGGGGAAAATCGAGATATAGTCACTTCCCTTGCCCATCATTGTTATATTCAGATAAGTTAACAAAGAACGAAAACGCTTGTGAATTGTATCTCTGACGAATTGTTCACGATTGAACATATTCTTGACCTAGTATAAAATTGTTTTTTTTTAGATATAATTCAACCTCACATAATTGGCACCCCTAGAGTGGGTCTGTAAATTGACGTAATTTATCTCTATCTTAACCCCACAGTGGAAAAGCAAACAAATACCGCAATATATTTCTTCGTACCTAAAACTTTTCTCAATCTTGATTGTTTAATCTTGAACGGCCCACAAAAATCCACACCAACCATTTGAAATAATCTAGATTCTATGTGACATGTTCTTTCGAGCATTTAGGCCGTCGTCGTAGATTAGTTAATTCATTAGTAATTCATTAATCTAGATTCTGTTACTCGCGGTGCTGGAAGACTTCCCATCAGTTGTTCCGAAAATTTTGCCTTCAATCTGAAACACCTAACAAGTTTATGCAAAACCTTTTTAATTTCTCGAACACCGTTTATTAACCAGAATCTCCTATTCAAATTTGCAAGGACAAGTCTTGTACCAGCATGAAATAAATTTAAATCTTCTCTTATTATAATCAAATTTGTATTATGACAGTTTTTGGACAGAATAATAGGATGTTTTTCAGAATAAGAAATTGGAGCATTATGTAGTCTTTCCCCTACTCTCAATAATCCATCAGAATCAATAAATGGAAATAAAGAATACAAGGTTGATGTTTCACTGCAAATTTTACCATTATATTTCACACTTTGGAATTCATTTTTAAAATGAGTATTTTGTATTGATAAAATAATAACTTTCAAAGAATTTTTTAATTCCGAACTTGTGAGAGTTCTGACAAGTCTTTCACTTTTAGTTACCTCACAATTCTGAATGAACCTAAAAAAAAACGATATCATTCTTTGTATTTTACTGATGGATGAGAACCGTTCGAAATATAGAGTGTGGTCTTGACTTATAACATTCAAACCAATCGCGGGAACATATTCATCAGATATATATATATATATATATATATATATATATTAGACTGTTTCAAAAAATCGACTTTTTTTGTTTTCACGAAACCCCCCCCTAATTATCTACAGGGTATCGAAAAGAGACCTCTATGAAAATATCAGCTTCAAATAATAATATTTAGAGGTCGCTCATCAATTATTTCTATTTTCCCTACTAATAGCAGGAAAAAAATTTCTTTTTTCAATAAAAAATTCCTAGAGCAGAAACCAATAGACGGATTTCATTGTGTGAGACATTTTCGTATAGACAATCAGATACTCTACAAAAAAGACCCTTACGATATTTCGATAAAACGGCCCCTTCAAAAGTTATTCGAATCGATGCTAATATTGAGGTATTTTTGAAGAGAAAAATTATTCAAAAATATCGATTCTGTTTGTTTTCACGAAACTCTATTTCTAATTATCTTCAGGATATCGAAAAAAGGCGTCTGTGAAGATATTAGCTTTGAATATTAATATTTAGATGTCGCTCAGGGATGATTTCTATTTCCGCTGTTGATAGCAGGAAAAAATTTTCTTTTTTCAATAAAATATTTTTTCTTCACGAACCAATTGACGGATTCCATTGTGTGATACATTTTCGTGTAGGGAACTAGATGCTTCACGAAAATGTCTCATACTATATTTCGATAAAACCGCTCGTTCAAAAGTTATTCGAACTTTTTCTTCAAAAATACCTCTATATTAATACCTTATATTGAGGTATTTTGGAAAAAAAAATTCAAATAACTTTTGAACGAGTGGTTTTATCGAGATATCGTATTGAACATTTTCGTAGAGTGTCTAGTTCCCTACACCAAAATGTATCATACAGTGGAATCCGTCTATTGGTCCGTGGACAAAATACTTTTTATTGAAAAAAGAATTTTTTTTTTCTGCCATCAGCAGCGAAAATAGAAACCATCGATGAGCTACCTCTAAATATTAATATTCAAAGCTGATATTTTCACAGACGCCTTTTGTCGATGCCCTGAAGATGATTAGAAGGCGGATTGCGTGAAAACAAGTAAAGTCGATTTTTTTGAATAATTTTGTCCTTGAAAATACCTCAATATCAGCATCGAATCGAATAACTTTTGAAGTGGCCGTTTTATCAAAATATCGTGAAGGACATATTTGTTGAGTATCTGATTGCCTACACGAAAATGTATTACACAAAGAAATCCGTCTATTGGTTCGTGTTCTAGGAATTTTTTATTGAAAAAAAAAATTTTTCCCCTGCTATTAGTAGGCAAAATAAAAATAATTGATGAGCGACCTGTAAATGTTATTATTTCGAGCTGATATTTTCACAGAGGTCTTTTTTCGATACCCTGAAGATAATTAGGGGGGAATTTCATGAAAACAAAAAAAGTCAATTTTTTTGAATCAGTCTAATATATATATATATATATATATATATATATATATTCTTTTGAATAAGAGAGCTAAAATAATACAATAAATGTTGAAACAAAAAGAACCTAAGCTGAGGTAAAAAAAAGGAACGGGGTACCACAACATTCTTCGTATGATACTATAGTATCATACGATACTTTCATCACCAGTATCATACGATACTATAGAGCCAGGGGAAAAAACCTCAGCCGAAAAAACCTGTCTCCCCGTTAAAAAAATAAAATAAAATTGTTGTATCTGAATATTCTATATAGAAGGACATCACGATCAGCGGGACGGCTCTTCGGAGGAAGGATTTCCAAACACAAACTCCAACCTGAAAATAAAAAAAAGCCAGAACAGCAAGAGAATTCAATTTATACTTCATCAAATTGATCTGAAATTTTCAACCCATTGCAAAAATGAGTTTGATATATTGTGTATGGCTCTAATGCCATCTTGGAATTTATAAATCGAACAATTATTAATTACATGCAAATGAATCTTAAAATTCATGTATTTTATTAATATTGAACGATGTGTCTTGATCCTGTTGCGAGTTGAGAATAATTTCAGGACCAAACCACCATAATCTGTTTTCATTGAAAAATTGAAAATCTTGAACAGCTCTTGTCAATAAGTCTGCTGGGTTGTTTCGAGTACTCACATAATGCCAAGATGAAACAGAAGTTAATTTCCTTATGAGGGTGACTCTATTCGAAACGTACTCATTTAATCTTATTGGTATGGATTTAATCCAAGCTAACACAATTTCTGAATTCGAGAACAATAAGACGTTTGATATTTGAAATTCCAGTTAAAAAATGTTCGTAATTTTGTGCAATAATTTGCTTCATGAAACTGCGCCATTGAGTTCCAATTGTGGAACCGTTAATTTCTTATTCATTGGTGCCACCCTAGATTTTGACGTCAATAAATTGATTGAAATATTTCCCTCATCACTTATAGTTTTAACATAGATACAACAACCATAAGCGTTCATTGAAGCATAACAAGATCCGATTAGATCTATTTTTTTGTTTTGTTTACCATGTTTAATATTTCTGGGAACGATGATAGAAGGTATAATATTATATGTATTGGTATATTATTTAAATGTAACAACGAATTATGGTTTCGATTGCATTTTCCACACTTCATCGGATATTTGCCAACGAAATTATGTTTATTCATGCACATCATGCATATTCCATTTGAATTGACGAATTTGAGGCGATCAGATGAAGTTAATAGTTTGAAATCTGGACAATATTGTAATTTATGATCAAAGCTTTTGCAATGCATACATTTGTAATTAATTTTTTTGAAGGATTTTTCTCAATTTTATTCAGATTTCTGAAATTCTTAGAAATATTCACTAGGCTGACTGGTGTCCTTGATTTACTCAATTTGTCTGGCTGAATTGATGAGCATTCCAGAGCGGTTGCCCTACCTAGCAAACACGTTACATCGCCTGACACTTTTGTGAAGTTACATTTTCAACATGAAATAAAATCTTCATTGTGATGTCGCATATGCGTCCAAAACCTAGTAATTTTGTGATATCGCTTTGTTAACGAAATGTGGAAGAAAAATTCTCGACATTTTGACGATGAATAAAGATATCTCAAACGTGATTCCCATGCGATGCAAATATTCATGGCCAAAGAGTGCTGAGTTACCTACTCAGTGTTTTTTCTAAGGGTAAGCAAAATATGCTAGTTTTGCGTTTAGAAAATGCCAAAAATATGCTTTTTCATTTGGGAAAGTGTCGAAAAAAAGCTGGTTATTCATTGATATTTTTTTCTATAGCTATTTCTGAATTATAAATTTTCTTCGACTCAACTTTTGAATGTGAATCAATATCTGAGTTATCAGATTTCAAAATATTCCTAGGTTCTGAGTTGAATTTTCATTTTTTTATTGTAAGAACTGGTTTTCTCAAACTTGAATGAATTGAAATACCTATGGTTGATGTGGTATAGATATTAATAAAATGCACATTACTGAAAACTTTCACAAGAGAGAAAAAAATTTAAGCAATATATTGAAAAGTATTTTGGTTTTAAACGTTAAAAATGAAACACCTACATAATGTTCATGCTGCTTTATATTTTTGGGTAGATATTTTGCTCATTTCCACCAAGTTAACATTCAAAATTTTTTTCAATTTAGTTTATTTTTTTCTCGAGGGCTACCAAAAAATCTTTCGCGGTCGACCTTTTGTCCACCTCTGCTATACATGAATCAAACATGCCAAATTTAGCATTGAAAATGCTGAATTTGCACCCGAGTAAAGAATTCTTCGATCTTCAAATGGGTTTTATTGCCCCTAATTACATTAGGCCGGGATATTTTTCTCTCGAGATAAGAACCCGGTTTCTTCATGGAATTCGCACTGGTACGACGAAAGGGGGGTGGGATTACGTCGGACAGATTCAACGTATAACAATTTTCACACTTGAGTTTTTTCTTTTGGATCCATTCCATCATTTTGTAATTTTGTGACTAGTGTTCGATTCGAGAAGTTCACTGTTCGTTCGATCCGATATTAAAATTTTTTGGTTTTCTGCAATTTGAGTGCATTAATTGGTAAGTAAATTCTTTTAGTTATTTTTGTAAACTAAATATTTTGATATTTCATTCTACATATAATTATCGTATAATGAAGGTTTTATATGTGTGTTGGCGCAAAACTTTTTGATTCAAGATATCTTTATTATTTTATAATTTCGATTCATTATCGATTTCAATCATCTGGAATTCAAATTAATGAGAAGTGATTCAACATTGAAGAATAGATTCACAAAAACACAATTGAAGCATTCGAATTAATTTAAATTTTGGTTTTTGAGAAAATTAGTATACTTGAAAGAAACTAGTCCTTTGAATTCTCCACTGCTTGAATTTTTCTGAATATTATGTGATATCGGTATAGATTTCTTAGTAAGTCATATCTTTTTTTTATATCACCATAATTGGAAAGCCTAGATTTGAACTAATTATTATATCTTTAGTTAAACTGCTTTGAAATCTGATTTTTTTTAGATTTTTATGTCTCATAATTTTTTAAACCAATGTTTACCTCATCCAAATTCAACATTTTTCAGTAAATACTTATGAGGCCCTTGGGGGTAACGCTCGGGGTAACGGCAGCAAAAATTTCGTGGTGAGATGCCTCAAAAGGACTTTCACCGACGAAACTGCCGAACTTTCTTCATGGACGGGCCAGAGGTCAAATTATAAAATTGCTGAAGATTTATTGATTTGAGGTGTAGCCGCGGTACTGTAAGAAACAACCTTTGCAGTTATTCAAATAATTCTTGTTGTCCACAAATTTTTCAATGACTTACGGCGGGTTTCACAAACCTTACGTAAATTCGAACCAATCGAATCACTCGTTTTGAAGTTTGAACGAATCGCGGTGGCTCCAATTAATTCAACGCTACAATCGAAGTTTTGTGAAATCGAACCTAAGACACCTATACGAATGAAAGTTGAAAACGTTGGTAATTATATTTTTATCTTCTCATCAATTTAAATATATTGAACCAATAAATTGAATAGGTGGACGACATTGTACAAATTACTCAAGTTATAAATTACTGTTCTTAAATCACTTATCGATTGAAGAAAATATAGGTACAATACTTCTATAATCTGACATAATTTCTCAAATACTTGAATTTGCTATTAAAAAAAAAGTTATTGATCACTATAGTTTTTTGTTCGAATAGATTTTTTCATTATCCTCATGGTAAATTTGCTCTTTGGCAGTAAAAAAAATAATGTAATTGGGAGCAAATCTTCTTATTGGACGAAATGACTATTGGAATCGAAAATTTCGAATAACGTCACATATATAAAGTAATATAATCCAAATTGAATAACAATATTTCATCTGCATTAAAAATGGTTTAATATTTATCACAAAAAACCTCTCATTAGTCAACGCAATGAGTATAACAAAATATGTCTATCATTTGTGACCAGTTTTGCGATCGCATATTCAACAATTAATTGTTCCGAAATGCGTACTGGATGTGGAGGACATTTGGATGCATACCTATGCGAGCGCGTTGAGAGGTAAACAATACATCGCATAAGAGTTACATTTGCATCGCCGTGTTTAGGCCAGTCAATAAAGCCTCTGAATCGCAAGTAATTAGCAACAGCGTAATTTTTGGATATGTTGTTGGGGACGGTAAAACATGAAGGTATAAAATTTTTCTACCCTCTGGGGCAGTGCTTTCCAAACTTTTTGTACCTGCGCTCCCCTCTTTGGAAAAAAAATTTGTTGTGCCCCCCTTAATTTTTCTTTAACCGTCTTTCTGAGGGTCCCGTTCCTGAATCAGAGAACGGATCATATGTAACTGAATAAGTACTGAATAACGATGGAAATATGAATATTAGTAAATTCTAAATCAAGTCGCATAACGGGCTCCTATTCCAACACGAATGCTAAAGCATAAATGTTGGAATTTCCTTCTCCCACTAGTATTAGTCGATATTTTCACTGTTTCAGTCGAGTTTTGTGAAATACTCTCGAAATTCAAATGGAAAAAATCAGATTATAAGTCCTGGTGACTTTTGTATGGTCTTTAGACAGCTGGTGCGACTTACCAAATTTGGCAGATTACAGAATTTGAATTGATTTGATAGGATCGGAGAGGTCAGTACTGACAACCAAAAAACAGAAAACATTGCTAAAACAATGCTCATTATGAAAATTTGAATATTTATCGACAAAATAGAAATTGATTCAATTGAAATATTCTTATGTATGTTTTTTCAATAAAATAATCCGATCATAATGTACTCCAACTGTATAATTAAACCGATTATGATTTTCACCAACAAAATACCAACTAAATTATTTTATAAAAATCAGGTTCCGTCATTAGAATTTTTGTGTTATTCCACTTCTTGTGGTGATGGTGAAACAACACTTCTTTCTACACCCTCTTTCTCAGTAGTTGTAGTTTGGAACAACTTGTGGCACGAAATTCGATTATTTCACACTTTTAGATGAAATGTCACTGAAACAATAAAATCAAGGTCTTTATTTCAAAATGGAAATACATATCGATAAACCAAATAATTTTGAATTACAGATTTTACAAACAAATTCGGTTTTTATATTTATTTATTTATTTATCGTTTGGCAAAGCAACAGCACTGAACAAGTATAAAATGATAGTCACCATGTATATAAAACAAAGTATATCTAACATAAAAATAAAAAAATAAAGACACTTATAAGTAAAAAGGTAGGTAAAGATGTGATCAAAACATCAAATTAAACCTCCACATCCAGAGATCGTAGCCAGTCCAGTACAGAAGGGGTCGCATCAATAATGTCTCTGAATGGTCCCAGGTACTTCCTTGAAGGGCATTCTCGGACAATATGCTCTATAGTTTGTTGATCAGCTCCGCAGTCGCAGGCAGGAGTTTGGCAAAGTCCCCACTTGAACATCATAGCATTACATTTTGCATGGCCTGTCCTAACTCTATTTAGTCTACTCCAGATGTTTCTCTTCAGATCAAATCCTGGTAGAGCAAGTGTGGGGTCAACTATGTCATGTTTGTTTATTGGTGCCATGTTCCACTTATGGCGCCAGTCTTGTTTGATCTGCGGGTTATGATCCACCTCAGCCCATAAGGGTTTTTATAGAAACATGAAGAGATGCTTGTACAGGGTAATTGTTTATATTTTACTCAATAGCTATCTCAGTTATTATTAGTCGTACACGGAAGTTCAAAAATGCAAATTTGCAGTATTTTTTACGGGCATTCAGAATTCAGTACTAAGATTTGCATGAAGGCATCGTTAACCTAAAAATTTCATGTAAACTTTTGTTTTTCAAATGGCACACCCTGTATTTTATTTTCCTAATCGGTAGAGCTCTTCTTCTGATTTCAAATATATATACTTTTTTGAAGTTATTCCTGGCAGTTGTCTAAAAATAAAGATATTTTCTTCCAAATCTAAGGCAGCTGTAAAATATCACACGAGAACGATGCGATTTTTTTATATCAAAGGAACCGTGGACAATGAAATACCTGCTTTTTATATTATTTATTTATTAACTGAAAAATAAATCAGGCATTCAAATTACAACGATTTACTTCTAGACAGAGTCAATATCAGATCACACTCACAGTTCTCAGTGAAGAATTCCAGAATAAACTTATTGAGTCCCTTTTGGCGAAAATGGAGGAGAAACTCAATGACCGATTTGGGAAAATCGAGGACACTGTTAAAGATCTCACCGCTGAAATCGAATCATTGAAGAGTGAAAACGACAATTTGAGAAGGTGCCTGGACAATCAGGAACATTATTATAGAAATCGCAATATTCGTATATTTGGTGTAAAACAGGAAAAGAATGAAGATCTGCTCGCAAAAATTCGAAAAACTATTCATGAAACAATGAATGTTAAGATCGATAATATTGACATTGAAAATTGTCATAGAGTATCTTCTAAAAACGATAAATATGATAGACCACCAGCTGTTCTGATACAGTTCCGAAATGTAAACACACGGCTTTGTTTACTGAAACATCGAAAGTTTTTGAAGAATACAGGGATAACTATAAAGGAGGATCTCACCCAGAGTAGACTGAAGCTGTATAAGATTGCTGTGAAAGAGTTAGGTGAAAAAAATGTTTGGTGCCTCAATGGAAACATTTACGGTAGAGTTGATGGTCGTCCTCGACGCATTGAAAATGAGGGAGATATCATTGAGAATTCCTAACGGATCGTGTACATACACACGATCCGTGTTATTTGAAATGTATTTGTGTTATTTTCTTCTCTATTGGTGATTTTTCGGCGGTCCTTATATCACATTTTTTTACTCTGCAGATTATGTAAGAAGTGAATATTTGTTGATTGTCGGGAAATGCAGGGTTTGGGTGCTTTTTTTTTGTTTATTAACGATTGTACAAACTCGGTTTTACTTCATTCGTTATCTTTTTTGTTGAGATATGAAACTGCATATTGCGCATGTGAATGTGAGATCGTTGGTAGCAAATTTTGGATCATTTCAGGATCATGTATTACAACAAAATTTTGATATTGTGGCACTTACAGAAACATGGCTGAGCGATGGTGTCGTGAAGGATTCGATAGATATCAGAGGATACAGATTCTTCAATCAGAATAGAGATTCTAGGCGTGGAGCAGGGGTAGATGTTTATCTCAGGGATGGTATGGAGGGTAATGTTTTGTTTGCCGGGTCACATAATTTTTTGGAGCACTTGTGGATTAGAGCTACGGTAGGGAACCAGATTTATGTCATCGGTGTTGTTTATAGGCCTCCAAATTCTGAAATACAGCAGTTCTTTACTCACATGGAGGATCTTGTAAGTAAAGTTTTCACAGAATATGATAATATAGTATGCTTAGGCGATTTTAACATTAACATGTTGGATATGAGCTCAAATGCATCATTGCAATTGGAGAGTATATTTCTCTCATATGATATGAAACAAATAATGAAAGTACCCACACGAGTGTCTGCAAATTGTAATGTCATTACTGGATTTAGTTTTCACAAATTTGGATGATTTCAGTGATGTGGTGGTATTTCACAGTAAGTTTCAGAGTTTCCATCGGAAAATATGTTTCGGAACCTAGGACTTTTTTATAGGGCTTTAAGGAAAATTAATTTCGAGAAATTTCAGAGGGATCTCGAGCTGCTGCCGCTGGGGGATATTCTTTATCTTACCAATATAGATGATAAAATTAACGTTCTCAATTCTTGTATATTGAGTATTTTTGTCAAGCATGCTCCAATGAAAAAATTTAAAAATAGGAGGCACCGTCCGTATGCGCTCTGGATAACTGACAACATCAAATTGCTGCAAAGACTACGGAAACGCGCATTGCTAGCTTTCAGGGAGACGAGAAATCCGGGCGCCTATGAATATTACAAACAACTGCGGAACTTCACGACTCATGCCGTGAGATGCGAGAAAAAGGCCTATATGGCTCATAAGTTCAAGGAGTGTAGCGGGGGCATGCGCAGAGCTGAGGAGGCTTAATGTAATAAAGAAAAAGCAACATATAATGCCATCAAACCTGAATAATGTTAATGAGATGAACAAACATTTTGTTGGCGCATCCGCCAAATATTGCTCGCCAAAACCTGAAACTGTACATTTCTACGAACACAATATTTTACCTCATATCGATGGTCATTTCAACTTTAAACTGGTGGGTGAAATGGAGATTATAGAGGCTATTTTGGGGATAAGGTCGAAGGCCTTCGGTGTGGACCAGTTAAACTCGACCCTGATTCAACTGTGTTGCCTTCAAATAGTTCCCTATATTACGCATATAATAAATGAATGCCTTCTGACGTCTTACTTTCCGGATCTCTGGAAGCGAGCACTTGTTAGTCCTGTCCCTAAAGTTACTAATCCAACAGATATGAATCAGCTGCGATCCATTAATGTGCTTCCCACTTTCTCGAAGATATTAGAACGTATCATGGCCTCACAAATAAATGAGTACCTCCAATTGAATAATATTTTACCGCAAAATCAGTCAGGGTTCAGGAAAAGGTACAGCTGTGAAACTGCTACAGCAAATGTTTTAGATGACATTCCCAGCAAACACGGCGATGCAAATGTAACTCTTATGCGATGTACTGTTTACCTCTCCACGCGCTCGCATATGCATCCAAATGTCCTCCACATCAAGTACGCATTTCGGAACAATGAGTAGTTGAATATGCGATCGCAAAACTGGTCACAAATGATACTCCATATCTTGTCACATTTGAGACGCTCATGCGAGTTGATTTTGAGACCACTTTTCTTTATTTCTTTTCGACGTCGCATAGGAATTTTGATGTGATACTAAAAGATATCTTCAAATAGGAAGCCATTTCTTATCGCATTTGAGACATATTTTTTTATACTCATTTCATTGACTAATGAGAGGTTTTTTTGTGATAAATATCAAACCATTTTTAATGCAGGTGAAATATTGTTATTCAATTTGAATTTAATACTTTATATATGTGACGTTATTCGAAATTTTCAATTCCAATATTCATTTCGCCCAATCAGAAGATTTGCTCTTAATTACATTATTTTTTTGACTGGCGGAGAGCAAATTTACCAGTAATAAATTTACATATATTTTAGATTGAATCATTGACTGCATGAGGACAATGAAAAAATCTATTGGAACAAAAAAACTATAATGATTAATAACATTGAGAATAAAATAAAAACCAAAAAAATGGAAAAAAGTAAACAAAAAAAGATGCAAAATAGGTTTGTGTATAGTATGTAGTAAGTTTCTTCATCTGTCTTTGTTTTCTCTGCCAGGCATGTCGCAGCCATTCCTTTACATATATTTCGAAGTCTTTTCCGAAATGCCTGTATTCTCTCCCTCACCACATCTGAAAAGAATGAAAGTATAAGTTAAAATATTTTTTTTTTCAATATCAAGTTGAGCAATTTGAACAATTTCGTTCAACTATTCAATTTATTGGTTCAACATATTTTAATTGATGAGAAGATAAAAATATAATTGCCAACGTTTTTAAATTTCATTCGTATAGGTGTCTTAGGGTCGGTTTCACAAAACTTCGATTGTAGCGTTAAATTAATTGGAGCCACCGCGATTCGTTAAAACGAGTGATTCGATTGATTCGAATTTACGTAAGGTTGTTGAATGGTACAATCAAAGCTTTGTGAAACCCGCCGTAAGTCATTGAAAAATTTCTGGACAACAAATTTACAAGAATTATTCGAATAACTGCAATAAAAAAAACTCAAATCAAATACTCACTGAATGAAATCTTCATAACGGGACTTTCAGCAATTTTATAATTTAACCTCTGGCCCGTCCATGAAGAAAGTTCGGCAGTTTCGTCGGTGAAAGTCCTTTTGAGGCATCTCACCACGAACTTTTTGCTGCCGTTACCCCCAACGGCCTCATGAGTTTTGTACTGTTGTTGAATGTTGAATTTGGATAAGGTAAACATTAGTTTCAGAAATTATAAGACATAAAAAATCCAAATAATATCAGATTTCAAAGCAGTTTAACTAAAGATATAATAATTAGTTAAAAACTAGGCTTTCCAATTATGGTGATATAAAAAAAAGATATGAATTACTAAGAAATCTATACTGATATCACATCATCCTTAGAAAAATTAGACCAGTGGAGAATTCAAAGGACTAGTTTCTTTCAAGTATACTAACTTTCTAAAAACCAAAATTTAAATTCATTCGAATGCTTCAATTGTATTTTTTGTGAATTTCGCATTGAATTTCTTACCAATCTATTCTTCAATGTTGAATCACTTCTCATTAATTTGAATTCCAGATGATTGAAACCGATAATAAATTGAAATTATAAGAAAATAAAGATATCGTGAAATGGTTTCTAGTGATGGTTTTCACAAAAAGGGAGCAATTTGGGATACAATGTACATGTACAGCATTATTTCAGATAAGTAAACTGGAACTCAATTTTAAATATCTTCAGAACTAAATGAAATATAATAAATGCAACGGCAAAAATTAAGACAATTCTCAGAAGAAAATTTTTTTTTCTAAATCAAAAAGTTCTGCGCCAACACACATATAAAAACTTCATTATACGATTATTATATGAAGAATGAAATATAAAAGTATTTAGTTTACAACAATAACTAAAAGAATTTACTTACCAATTAATGCACTCAAATTGCAGAAAACCAAAAAATTCGAATATCGGATCGAACGAACAGCGAACTTCTCGAATCGAACACTAGTCACAAAATTACAAAATGATGGAATGGATCCAAAAGAAAAAACTCAAGTGTGAAAATTGTTATACGTTGAATCTGTCCGACGTAATCCCACCCCCCTTTCGTCGTACCAGTGCGAATTCCATGAAGAAACCGGGTTCTTATCTCGAGAGAAAAATATCCCGGCCTAATGTAATTAGGGGCAATAAAACCCAGATGTGGTAGTTTCTCTACAGTTGAAGATCGAAGAATTCCTTACTCGGGTGCAAATTCTGCATTTTTAATGCTAAATTTGGCATATTTGATTCATGTATAGCATATATTTTTGGCGTTAAGCATAATAGCATATTATGGAGCAGATCTTCGAAAGTTCTTCCGCATTCAGAAGTTTTCAGTCATTTGCATATCCATTCGGGAATATTAAGATATAACAAATTTTATTAATATCTATACCACATCAACTATAGGTATTTCAATTCATTCAAGTTTGAGAAAAACAGTTCTTACAATAAAAAACTGAAAATTTAACCCAGAACCTAGGAATATTTTGAAATCTGTTAACTCAGAACCCCAATATTCATTCACATTCAAAAGTTGAGTCGAAGAAAATTTATATTTCAGAAATAGCTATAGAAAAAAATATCAATGAATAACCAGCATTTTTTCGGCACTTTCCCAAATGAAAAAGCATATTTTTGGCATTTTCGAAACGCAAAACTAGCATATTTTGCTTCCCCTGAGATAACAACACTGAGTAACTCAACACTCTTTGGCTATGAGTCACAATACGAACGAATATTTGCATCGCATGGGAATCACATTTGAGATATCGAACTAAAATATTGCTTAGTGTCCTCCAAGATTTAATAATGGAAATATTATTGTGGGAATAGGACAATTACAATATGTCAGAGTGTCTAATACATATATTTGGCGACGTTTCGCAAATTCACATTTGCTTCCTCAGGCCTCAATATGTTAAAAATCACAAATACCGACCATATAATGTAGAAAAATTTAAAATGTAATTGTAATTGTCCTATTCCCACAATAATATTTCCATTATTTGAGATATCTTTATTCATCGTCAAAATGTCGAGAATTTTTCTTCCATATTTCGTTAACAAAGCGATATCACAAAATTACTAGGTTTTGAACGCATATGCGACATCACAATGAAGATTTTATTTTATGTTGAAAATGTAACTCCACAAAAGTGTCAGGCGATGTAACGTGTTTGCTGGGTTATTGCTGCACGTGACCGAGATGAAGTATCAATACTGGTACTTCTCGATTTCAGTAAGGCCTTTGACCTGATTGATCACCAGATCCTACTGTCCATCTTACATTACATTGGATTCGGTGATGAGGCATGTATAATGATGAAGTCTTTTTTAGGTAATCGTGTGCAACAGGTAATTTATGAGGAAGAATCCTCTGATTGGATGGATTTGCTGGCTGGAGTTGTCCAGGGGAGTATACTGGGCCCAATATTGTACACCATTTATACCTCAAGATCTCCTTATTCTCTGAGTCGCTGTCGATACCACAGCTATGCAGACGACACTCAAATATATTATTCCTTTCCCGAGGATGATATTGTGTCTGCTACGGAGGTGAGTTGGAATCATTTTGTCGGTGAGCGGCTGACCATTCACTCATTTTGAACCCAGAGAAGTCAACCGTTTTGATTTTTGGAAGTGACTCTCAAATACGTAAAGTGAAGAATACGGCTACAGTAAGGTTGAATGGGATTTCACTCCCATTTTCGGACACTGGCAGAAGTTTGGGACTTATACTAGATTCTAAGCTGCGATTCAAGGAGTACGTCACTTCAAAGCTCAGAGCTGCTTATGGTGGATTGAAGAGTATTTACAGTCATAGGCATTATCTACCGGAAAAATCTAAGAAAATGTTACTCGAAGCTCTTGTATTATCCCATTTCAATTTCTGTTGCTCTGTTTACGTCCCATGCCTGGATTCCCACTGTTTGTATCGAATTCAGAAGGTTCAGAATTCTTGCTTTCGACTTCTTTACGGTGTAAAAAGGAGAGAGCACATAACCCCTTATTTGAATAGATCTGGGTGGCTTAATATGGCGAAGTTCCTTATGCGTTGCTTCTATTTCAAGATATTGAAATTTAGAACACCTCCATACTTGTACAATAGGATTAGATTTCGCACGGATGTTCACACGTTGAATTTAAGAAGGAGGGTTCGTTTAACTATCCCTAAACATAGAAAAGAAATATTCAAGAGATCATTTTCGTACAATATTGTTGATCATATCAATGCACTGAATAGACTAGATCTCAATCGATCCCTCTCTTCCTTCAAAAAAGAAATAAAATCTGCAATGCTTCTTGAACAGGGTCGCTCAGTCTAATTCTTATCCATTAATATGTATAAGAATTAACCATATAATTATGGTTAATTTATTTTTCTTCCAATTGTTTTTCAACTTGTGATGTGGTCCGGGTTTGCTGTCGGTTGTCTCTCATGTCTCATATTTGGTCACTTCGTTTTCGGTGTATCCTGATTTTTCATGTCAATGAATTTACGGCCAGAACAGAATCCTTATGGAATTCTGATAACTGTTGGCCTTTTGTTGTTCTCCCTAAATTAAAAACTTTTATAATAGTGAAATTGTAAATGCTGTAAGTTTTGGGTGATACGAACAATAAAGATGTTATTATTATTATTATTTTTTTTTTTAAGTTTTTGAGTATTTTCCTAACCATTTATGGAATATATTGAGGTGTTCGATTTCCTCCTCTATTTTGAATTTCATGTCTTCAATATTTTGTGGACAGGGTATACACTTCATATTTCAAATATCCCCAGGAAAAAGTGTCTAATGATAGTGAGTAGGGACTATCAGGAGGCCATAGAATGCGACTTCGATATAAAGAAATCACAGCATTTTCAAGTGGCGTTCTACAGCTGCCTTAAATTAAGACAAAAGAACCTATAATTTTCAGAAACTGCGGAAAAAAACTCAATAAAGCATATTTATTTGAAATCAGAAGAAAGAGCTCCACCGACTAAGAAAATGAAATACAGGGTGTGCCATTTGAAAAATAACACTTAACATAGAATTTTTAGGTTAGCGATGCCTTTATACATTTCTTAGTACTGAAATCTGAATGCATATAAAAAATACTACAAATTTGCCCATACAAACGTTTTTGTACTACTAATAATAACTGAGATAGCTAGTGAGTAAAATATAAACAATCATCCTGTACCTCAGCACATTTTTTTTCCAAACACTCAAATACCCAGACGGCACAGAAATATTCCATGCATATTCAATGAATATACCGCTGGCATATTGAGATATTCCAAATCTCCCAGGGCATAAGCCTGGCAGATAGCAGGAATATCCAAGGTCACCATGAAACATCTGCCAGGAATATCCCATGATCTTCAAAAATATATCCATGGCATATGCCATACAGATTCATCTATGAATATCTCCCTTACATATATGCTGGCAATATCTTTTTATCTCCTGATTTGTCAATGCCATATGCTGGTAATATCTTTGTATATATTTAAATATATGTAAATTTTTGTAGCGGTACTAAATAATAATGCATTGATTAGATTGTTTCAAAAAAATTTATTACAGTTTCAAGAATATTTTGTACAATAACAATAATAAACAAAATTATCACATTAAATTATAAAAATGAACATAAAGTAAAAATATAAATATAAATCAACTAGGTATTTTACAAAACAATACAAGGCATATGAACTAAGAATAAGTAAAAATTAACATTTCGTCGGCGACACCGCAGTAACTGCAAAAACTGAAATTTTCAGGAGGCACTAAAAACTTAATAGTTGTGGATAGATGAATTCGATTAGATACGTTATAATTATCCAATCACTAAGATTATTAATTATCCAAGTGATTGGATAATTATAACGTATTCAATCGAATTCATCAATCCACAACTATTAAGTTTTTAGTGCCTCCTGAAAATTTCAGTTTCTGCAGTTACTTGGTTTTGCGGTGTCGCCGACGATTTGATGAATTGAACTAAAAAATAGGAAAAACACAATGAGGTAATATTTTAAATGACATAAATATTGAATTGTGAACTTCAATTATTTGGTTTGTGAACTAGAGGCGATTTCGATTGACTGGTTCTTGGTTGATTCATAGATTGGTCCGTCAGTTTTGGACCAACCGCATTCGAATGACATTCTGGTGACGTCTCGAATCAGATGTTTCTCCAAAATTTGAACAGAATTCGAAAGCGCAGTTCGTTTGACGTTGTCATTTATGAACCGAGCGGTCAACCGTTAACCAACCAAAACAGCCATTCGAAATCGACTCATCAGATTATGGGTCGGTTTCACAAATCAAATTACTCGTTTTGAAATTTCTACGAATCGTGGTGGCTCCAGTTAATTAAACGGTACTAACAAAGTTTTGTGAAACCGACCTTATATCTATATATCAGCACCTCAGAGGTAAAGTGTGTTAAGTCACATTTTTTCAGACACGACCTATCTAGAATATTGGATTCACATTAGTAAATTCTAGCTTCTAGGTTTATGAAGACGCCAAGTTATGGCAGTACACATTCTTTGAAACAATTATGGAACTGAAAAATCTCTCATTTGTCTAATTTTGATATTGTGACTTGACACACTTTACCTTTGCGGTGCTGATATAGATATCCGTGTTTATAACATCCCAGGCCTTCCAATTCCCAGTCGCCAGCTCCTTCTATCAACACCCATTCTCCCGGTCTCTCAGACATCGTCTTCTGTATGCCGCTCATCCAGGTAGCTTTTGGTCTTCCTCGCCTTTTTCCTTCTCTTTCACAGCAAGTTGGGAATTCTTTGATTTTGGCCCTGAAAAAAACTAGTGATTCTAAGATTTTCAAGATAAGAGGCTGTCTACTGCTATAGTTATAGTGAAATCTGTTCTGATTATTTAATATTTATAAACGTACTTTGAATTTTAGTAGGCAGTGTTGGCAATTTATATCGAGGCAACCTTCCTTCTCGAAGACGATCCCTCTTTTTGATTTTTAGGGCTTAATTCCGTATTGATGCCACTAATATTTTCGACCTGTACAGCCTTTTTGCTTGCAGGAACAAAATTACGATCTACAGCTTGGGTGAGACTTACTGCACCCAAGAAGCTCCTCCACTCATGCTCTTGTAGTTTTTACGTTTGGATTGAAAGCAAAATTTTGGTTAAGCTATCTGCACAACGTGGAGCCATTTTTCAGTAACAAATTTAGTATTTTCATTCTATTCAAGAACCTCTGAAAATATTAATAAAACATAAAATGGGTTTTATGATCACTGAAATTATTTATATTATACCTTTGAGAACATTGCACAATTTTATTAGGGATGAAAAGTTAGTTTTCGCCTTTTTCCCAACCCAACTAAAATATAGGAAATATCCTTTCTATCACTTCCTCAGTGTAAAGTCCTCAATTCTTTGACCTGAAAAAACGTAAATACACATAACCAAAGATAAAGCACTGACAAGTGATTGGCATATTACGAAAACCTTTTTCAAGCATTCCAAATATATAAGAGTACCTACCAACGCTGATTTGATATTCACGCTCCTACAGTCATGCTCTTGTCTGTCTGTCTTATCTTTTATCATGTGCTCGGCTGCATCACAAACTATTTATCACATAATACTCAAACAATAACATATTTTCAACTCCACACACAATTTAATAATTTTTCAATAAGACTCTTTCAACTCATTGGGCTCCATAAGTCATGTCACCACCGTGACACAGCTTAATAAACACACAGCTATGAAACTCAGCCGTTCGGAGTAAGCAGTCGGGTGTGACCTTGAAGAAGCCATTCGGGGGTAAAAGTCAGGGTAGGATTAAAAATATTTTTAGGGAGACTGACAGGAGCGTACTTCATGAATTTACAGACACAATTATCATTATTTATCATTTTTATTTTTAAAATAATACTACATATTGTATAAAGTAATTAATTTGTTTTTCACTTATTTCTGGTCTCTAAAACGCTTGAAACTTCACTGTCATCAACCTGGAATGGTACACAGAAGTCTTCTTCAATGAAGAGGGAGTTGTGAATATGAGGCAGTTTTAGTGCTTTTGAAAGCCTATATAAATCTTCTTTCCCGAATTGAAAGTTAAATTTACCCTCCTTTTTTGAAAATTCATTGAAATGAAATAATTGTCATTAATATTTTCATTGGAATCTCGAAAAAATTTTTTAAATTGCAGTTCGAATGAAATTTTCGCGAAAACAACTTGCGATCGAAAGTATAAGAATTTCCAGAGATTTCAGTGCGAAAAAATAAAATTCTTGAAATGTGCAGGAATTTTTAGAAGGGAATGTTCAATACTACATATCATGCCGATATTAATTTTATTGTTTTAGTTTAGATGTGAAGAAAAATATATGTTTCAATGCATCAGAGGTCACCAGTCAACACAACATAAAATAGTTGACTACGCCTATGAGTTCATGAATTCGGAGGCATTGTCATCCCGATCGGCACCACTGTATTGATAGGTTTTACCCCAAAAGTGGGGGATGCGCGAGAATCTGCGTTAACTACCTCCACCACACGGAGTTTCCTAGCTGTGTGTTTATTAAGCTGTGACCGTGACGTGACGACCATTTTGGAAGTTTGGAACGCCAAACTGAAACTGCTAATCACAGAGCACAAATAACCTCAATCCAAGACCACAAAACAAAAATATGAATATTTTGACTGAAAACGTCGTGACGTAAATTGTTACGTCACGACTGAATCAAGAAAATGTTTACATCCATAAGAAAAAGTCAAATCTCAGTAAAATCGAAATTTGATATTCTTGATAGTCACAAATGTACATTTTGACACATGTGAATTGAATTTGTTAGGGAAAGGTTTAAAGTACTGCCCGAATAATTTTAATCGAACTGATCTCAAACACTTAGCTGTAAATGTGGAATTAGCTCTGAACAGAATTGAATCTCCAAACAAACAAAACTTAGAAAAATCATTATGTGCCGAAATTATCTCTAATGCGACGTTTAGAAATGAAAAAACTGAGATGAAAATCGTGAAACAAATAAAGAAAAAAGCCTCAGATAATGAATTGATAATAACTAAAGCTGACAAAGGCAATACTGTTACCATTTTATATAAAAATGACTACTTAAGAAAAACGGAAAATTTATTAACCCCTAACAATTTCAAAAAGTTAAAATCTGATCCCACCTCAAAATTCCAATGTGCAGTGAAAAAGACTATCAAGAACTGCCCTAACTTGTTACCTGATGTGGATACCCCTTCTTTGACTGTGATGAACCCAACAATACCTTTGTTATATGCTCTTCCGAAAATACATAAAGAAAATTGTCCGATGAGACCCATTGTCTCCTACACCAATGCACCAGCCTCAAAATTATGTAAATATCTGAATTCAGTACTACCCGATATGATTCAACATAATCCAATATATTCCATCAAAAATAACATAGAATTGACCAAAGAATTGAAAAATCTCAAAATCCCCAAAAATGAAAAACTAATTTCTTTTGATGTGGTGAATTTGTTTCCGTCCGTACCAACTGCAGAAGTCGAACATTTAGTTAGCCAACAACTTAGCGAAAACCCTTCAGTCACTGCTGCTGTGAAGGATGAGGCAATGAGACTACTTAAGATATGTCTAGGTCAAAGTTATTTCAAATTCAATGATAATGTTTATCAACAACTTGAAGGTTTACCAATGGGTTCTCCTTCCTCTAATTTTTTCAGTGAAATATTTATGACCGCATTAGAAAAGAAAATTTTTTCCCCTATGAATGTTATTCTGACTGTTTTTGTATTGTACTGGAAACGTTATGTGGATGACATTTTTTGTATATGGACTGGCTCAACTTCAGAACTTGAGACATTTTTGGAATTACTGAACTCCTTTTATGATTCTATTCAGTTCACTCTGGAGGTAGAGGATGACAACAAATGTTTGAATTTCTTAGATATTCAGATCAAAAGAGTGAACGAACATCTTGAATTCGATATACATAGAAAGCCCACCTTCTCGGATATTCTGATTCACAACAGTAGCTCACACCCTTATAAGATCAAGATGTCTGCATTCCATGCCCTGGTACATAGGTTGATTTCAATTCCATTGTCAAAAACTAATTTTGAAAATGAAGTTAGAGTTCTTAAATCATTAGCCATAAACAACGGCTATTCCCCTAACATAATAGACAAATTAATTTTCAAAAAACAACAAACCAAATTGTTTACTTTAATCTATCCACCTCAAATTAATGATGAAATTAAGAAATTTGCATATATCAACTACATCCCATCTATCAGTGAACAACTCTGTCGAAGAATCAGAAAAAATGAAATTGATGTTGTGTGTACCAATAAGAAGAATTTGAGATCTGTATTTTTCAATGGGAAGGATCGACTGAATAATTCGCAGTTGAGTGGTGTTTATATGCTATCATGTGACGAGTGCCCTGCATTTTACATAGGACAGACTGGTCGTTCTCTCGGAGTTAGAGTTGATGAACATAAAAGATCTATTCTACAAAATAAACCAACAACAGGTTTCTCCACTCACTGTATTACTCTCAACCACTTCATTGATTTCAATAATATAAAAATTCTACATAAGGGTGATAAAGGTAGACGTTTGGATCTTTTAGAAATATCCTCAGCTCAAAAACAAAATCTCCTAATTGTAAACGATCAATTAGATTTCCACCTATCACCGATTTTAACATGTGTTACCTGATATGTGTACGAATGTGTTCTTTCTGTATTGATATGTATTCAGTTTTGAAAATGGGATAAAACCCGAAACACGCGTGTCAACAAATATTTTAATAAAACTGTGAAACTCTGTCAAGTGTTTTTATCTTCTTTTATTATTTGATATTCTTATCGGTAAATTCAGGGAACGAAATTGCAGGAGTTAAGAATGGGTAGAGGCCAGAAAATGGTTAAAGGAGTATTTTTATTCCTGTAAAGAAAAAATATCTTTGGTATTTCTGTCAGATATTTGATAAAATTCAAGGAAATGTCTAGAAAGGGCGAAAATATGGTTCGAAGTGGCCACATAACTTTCTCAACCTACAATGGTTCTGAAATGTTTGAAATGCAATGTATTTGGTTCAATGAAAAGCAAGAAGTATTAAATTGAACTAGAAAGATTCTAAGTTCCAGACATCTCTGTCACCACATGGCAGCTTCATGGAAACAAAAATATGAGCAAAAGTGATTCGATTCTCCAGTGGAATTAGCTACTCTCACCTCTGCTGACTAATATTTGATTATCATATATGATTTTTGACAACTTGTCTACGACCTTTTCACATATCTGCTCGAATATCATATATTGTTTTTCCATTTATTGAAAATATATATTTGATCTCTTTCCTATAATATCAAAATCATAATGGACCTCTTTTTCTGTTTCATCGAACATTTCAATTATTTAAAAAGTCACTCGACTCTCAGTCGATATACGATATAGTATAGCATGTCCATTTTTCACAAATAAAAACGGTGAATTTGTTGCTCTTTCATTTTATTGTATCAATCATATAAATAAATTACAAATCATTGATTCCATTGTTTACTCAGTTTAATAAATAAGATCAAATTATTAAGCGAATGAAAGTGTTATTTTTTAACTTGAATCCAACTATAATTAACTTGATGATAACTGCGATTCCTCGAAAATATAATCTATATAGAAAGTTTGTAGTTCTTTAACAGTTTACTGGAAAATAGCAAACTCATCAATTATTGATGAGTTCGGAACAAAAGCAAAATCGAGGTAGTGGTAGTACCTACACTTTAAAAAATTATCGTTCCAAAAGGGTTTTGTAACGTTTGTAATATTCCATGAAGATTTATGTATATATGTTGTAGACCAAGTGATAAATTCGGGCATTTTTCATAATGCCCGGGCATTATGAATAATGACCAACCATTTAGGGCAAAGTGATTAACTATGGTTTGAAGTTTCTGATTTATCACATTGCCCTGACATTATTAATATTGCCCAGTCGTGTTTGGGCAATGTGATAATACACTTCTGTATGGGCGAAGAAGAACGCGGGGGGATACGCCATAATAATAATAATAATAATTTATTAATTACCCTCAAATAATTATAGGGAATGTCAAGCAAGGATACAATTATATACAGATCTATAGCATAACAGTAAAACTATCATAAATTTCGAAATTTAAACATTCAAATGATGTACTAACACACATAATCACAGACAAACACAGAAAGTAATATAAATGACAATTTATAGATTAGGAACAAAATATGGTGTAAAAAAATTGATCATCCGGAGAAGGAGATTTCACTGAGAGAGGTTGTGAGATAGTCATCTAAATGTGGCGGACAAGAATACAGTCGTTATAGTTGCAAAGGTGGCTGTGAGTCCAACAAATGCAAAATTATGCAACTCGAAGTGCCATCAAAGCAGAAATTGTTTCAATAAATAATTAGGACTTATTTTGTGTAAATTATTTGAATTTTCCTCCAGGTTCTTCTATTTCTTTAAAGTTAAATTCATTTTGAGTTTGAAATCTCTAAGAATTATATCATCTAGGAAAAGAAAGACTATGTTTATTTTTTGTGATTATTGTTTTGTTTTTTGTTACATATATGTTTTCAATAAAATTATGTCAATCATTTGAGTTTTTCTCTCGGTTTTTCTCTAAGTTTTTCTATTTGTTCAAAGTAAAATTCATTTCTCTACTTCAGAATGGGTTCATTACACTTCTAAAAACAGTGCTGTGATGAACTCCATAACAGCATTGTTTTCAGTTATATTTTTGGTTTTTTGGTTGTCTACATTGACATTCGATCCAATCAGATTCCAACAAAAGTCGATTGTCAATATGACATCATTTGAATTTATGTTAGAATACGTGCGAATCAAATTTAAATCCCGTAATGTGTCAGTTTTCGTAACAGTCATACCAACTACCAAGATACAATACTAAAGTCAATAGGATGTATTATCTCAATTGTTCATTGAATTTCGACAATATTTCATGAAATTTGACTGAAATAGAGAAAATATCGTCTAACACTCGTTGCAGAAGGCAATTCCAACACTCATGCTTTCGAATTTCGCATTCGTTTTGGAATATACTATTTAAGTTTGAAGATTCTAAAAATTATATCATCTAGAAAAAGGAAATAATATCTATTTTTGTGATTAATGTTTTCTTTTTTGTTACACATATGTTCGAAATAAAATTATGAGAATTAAAACTTGGGTTGAATCACTCTGCCCGATATTAAATATGCATTATTAATAATGCCCGGGCAATTTGATTATTTCAATACTTATTATCACATTGCCCTCTCATATTGGGCATTATTCATACTGCCCGGGCATTTTTCATAATGCCCAATTAATCACTTGGTCCATAACATATATACCAATAAATACTATTGAATAATATTCTAAACGCATATCATATAGATATTCCCATAGCATGTACCAGACATATCTGGGATGGCATATATTTGGAATATTCCTTTGAGAGCAGATATATTTGATATATATCTGGCATATGCCTCTCATATTGCAATATCTTTTGGCTTAATGGCAGATTGGAGGAATATTCCTGGAATATAGGGTGCCGTCTGGGTAGATATTGATGATTTATCTTAAACTTAGAAACACTTTCTTAATTACATTTCTGAGTTTATTTATTCACAATGAAAACTCATGACCTGAATTGTAACTATTGTTTTCTCATAATTGAAACATAACACATGATATTGTCAACATTCATTTTTTGATAACAGTTTGAGCAACATTCATAATATTTTTTTTACATGGATCACACCGGGTCACTTTGATATCACTTCGCGGCTTCTGAAAAGTGAATACCTACACAATAAATTACTTTAGAAAAATCTGGACTTCACCATGGAACTTGAAACTTGAAGACAACAAAATTATATGATTTCTGTCAAAAGATTTTCAGAGAAAAAAAGCGTAAACTTAAAACAACATAAAAAATGGAGAAAAATGAATATCTGTCCATTATATTATAATGAAAGATAAAAAGTATCAACTTCTGTATTTTGTTGGATGATGATACTCTAATCATTATGTGTTTTGAAAACACAAGTTTGTTTCAGACAGTGAAGTCCAAAAAAAGTTCTAGAGTCTTCATCCCCTTTATTTCAATTCGTTTCATTCATCTCAAAATCAGAAAAATACTATATAGGTAAATGTACCAGTGAATGAAAGGTCTGACGGCCTGAGCTATTGCTAGTGTGCTATCAGCCTCTCGGTATGATAAAACATTTCAACCTGAAATTAAAAAGATATATACAAAAACAAAAAGGTGAAACTCCCCTAACCAAATAATGAAACACGCACCCATTGTCATGATCTGAAAAAAATTTAAGTTGATCTGGAATTCACTACAACCTAATCCTTGGGAATGTAATAAAAAAAGCATTACAGTTAATATTTTGCAATGAATTAATTGTATTTTTTGCAACAACAGAGTGTTGTGTGCAGTTTGTGAAAATCACTCGTTGAAGTAAGTAGAAATTTGGAATAATTTTTTTCACTTATACCTGACCCAGTGCTTTTCAAACTTTTTGTACCTGCGCTCCCCTCTTTGGAAAAAAAATTTGTTGTGCCCCCCTTAATTTTTCTTTAACCGTCTTTCTGATTAATTTTTTTTTACGCCTATTCGACTTTTTTGAGTTGTATTCGAAAATGATATTTTGGAATCAGCTGCGTGCCCCCCCTGCAACAGTCTTGGCGCGCCCCACAGTTTGGAACACAATGCTCTGGGGTGAACGCTAAGGGTTAAAAGGGGTGAAAAAGGTTTTATGTTCATAACTTCGGGAAAAAAATTGTTCGAGGATAGGAATTTTGAAGGATGGTGTAATAAATAATTATCAATATTGTATAAAATTTTCCACCTTTTTTGTTCGATGCAAAATTTTTTATTAATGAAAAAGTACAATTTTTTAAATAACACTGGTAAAATATTCTGACAAGGTTGAAAAGTTAATACAAAGTTGTTTATAATAAGATCATTCAGTAACTGAAACTTCCACCCTTTTTGACCAGTGGAAAAGCTGAAAGCAGCCACGAGATTGCCTCGGAGCCTATCGAGGCGTTCGGCGCGCGATCAGGGGATCGCGATGAAGATTCAGGCATATAAATGGCATGGAGAACCCGAAAATAATATGCTACGGAATACTCATACCGACTTTGTATATGATCCCAAGATTTGTTATCGCTAGTCATATTGTAAACTTATATTTTTACGATACCCGATTTTCCAAAGCATTTGAAATTTTGAATTTCGAGGACCAAGGGTGCTTGAACTTGTTATGATAGACGGGTGGGACATTGGATTTGAAAATGTTTCGAATATTTTCGGCTATCTCGTAAATACACAGGTAGGTTATTCCGAGAGAAAGATCCAGATGTCCGACCAGATCAATGAGAATTGTCCAAGTAGATCTCGGTTGTTGCAAGCTCAAAATTTTTTATTGAGGTTTCAAAATTCTGCGCACTTCGTTTGTTCGTTGCCTTGAAGATGGTGTCAGTGGAAGAAGTGCCTGATCAGTCAGTTCTGGTGGATCATTTGGAATAGATTCATAGTTAGTCGCAGTGGAGATGGCAGACGTGGAAGTGTGTGTTCTCTGTGGTGATTTGTTGTCCAGGAAAGCAGTTACCCATGTGAAAAAACGAGGAGTTGAAAGAATTAGGAAGTGCTGTGAAAGAAGAAAAGACGGCAAAGGTGCTTTGTTCCTGGGGTTTGAAAGCTCATACAGTTTGTTGGAAAGTGTATACCAACGAAAAGAACGTGAGCGTCGCAGAGAGAGGCACTTCCAGAAAGAGGCCGAATCCAGCACCAATCAACGTTCCATTAATAACTTTGTTGATGTCAAAACAGCAACATACTGGATACAATGCTATACAGAGCAGCGAAGATGCTGATACATTGATCGTTGCAACTGCTCTGAATCTATCTTCAGTCTACGAGAAAGTCGTCATTGTAGGAGAAGATGTCGACTTGCTCGTTGTATTAACTGGCGCGGAAGAAATGGAACACAATGTCTACTTTATGAAACCCGGAAAGGGAAAGTCCTCGAAACATGTATATTCCAGTGACAGTCTGAAAGACAAAACTTTAAGACTGTACATTCTGACGTGCCACGCGTTTTTTAGATGTGATACAACCTCATCTCTTTTCAATAGAGGAAAAAAAGGATTGACGTCCCTTGTTGCCAAACATGAAGACATCCGTCCAGCCCTCGACTGCTTCAAGATTGCCAACGCAGACCCAGTCATCATTACCGATGCCGGAGAAAAAATCATGGCTAGAATGTATGGAGGGAAATCGCTCAAATGCTTGAACGACCTACGGTACGAAGAATTCGCACGTTCTATAACAAAAAGCAAATTCAACATTGCTGGATTACCACCTACCAAAGTAGCCGCAGCACAACATTCGTATCGCGTTTACTATCAGCTCTAGCAGTGGATGGGTGAGTTGAGATCTAATTGAATCTCATTACCTAAAAAAGTTTCTTTCATTTGTCTTTGACTGCTTTTTAACAATATCTTTTTTAACGTTATTAATCCTTTATGCGGCGAAACGTACCAGCTACATTATGGAGCGGGAAACGAGATCCTAATGCGCTAAGTCCGATATTCACAACACTGGAGCCTGCGCCAGACGAACTGCTGAAAGTGGTATCCTGCAAATGCGAAAAAGAATACGGGCGATTATGCGGCTGTAGAAAAACTGCACTAAAATGCTCCGAAATTTGCTACTCTTGTCATGGACAAACGTGTACAAACGCCAAGCTTATTGAAATTGATGAAATAGAGGATGATATTGAGATAGAATCAGTTCAAAAAAGCATCTTCAATGCCGAAAATGATTAATTTGGTGAACCGCAAGATGAGTTTCTTGATTCTAAAGACATCGAGGTAGAACCAGATGAGGTAAAAACCCTCGAAGAACCTCAGAATGACGGAATGCTGGATGATTCCAGTTCACCTGGACCTTCCACGAGGAAAAAAATGCGAATATCGAATAGCGAAGAAGTTGGTTAATTGTTGATATGTTTTCGAAACGTAGATGAATTCAAAATAGTAATAATCGAAATGAATACCATTTTCAATTCCCAGGCTCAGAGATCTTTCATCCTGAGGTTGGAGATATGATATAAGATTTTGTCACTGAGATGAGCGATATACCGGTTTCGGCCTTGTTTGGCGTCATCAGTATCGCATACATCTCAGAGACAAAATCTTCATTAAAAACTTCGTATTTAAAGCAATCGGGTGCGATGTACTGAGCAGAAATTACACAGCAGTGACATCCAATTGCATCAAACTAAAGTTTCATATCTCCAATGACATGCAAAAAAAGAACTCAGTACATCCTCTATTCTTAAAATCACTTGGCTTCACGGTCGCGAAAAAAATTGGGCGTTTCCATCACTCGGAGAAACCTGCATGAGGGCCCTGATTGAGGGCCACTGCTAAAATCTCATTGAGTGGAAGAGGATGTACAGAGTTTTTTTTTCGCATGTCATTGGAGAATGAAACTTCTGTTTGACGCAATTGGATGTCACTGCTGTGTAATTTCTGCTCAGTACATCGCACCCGATTGCTTTAAGTACGAAGTTTTTAATGAAGATTTTGTCTCTGAGATGTATGCGATACTGATGACGCCATACAAGGCCGAAACCGGTATATCGCTCATCTCAGTGACAAAATCTTATATCATTTCTCCAACCGAATTTTTTTCCCGAAGTTATGAACAAAAAAACTTTTTCACCACTTTTAACCCTTAGCGTTCACCCAGAGGGTAGAAAAATTTTATACCTTCATGTTTTACCGTCCCCAACAACATATCAAAAAATGACGCTGTTGCTAATTATTTGCGATTCAGAGGCTTTATTGACTGGCCTAGTTTGCTGGGTAGCTTCCAAGAAATCAATGAATTCTGTGAAACTAGGAAGATTCTTTGAATTGCTCGCTACCTGGTAAGTCCTATTTGTAAACAAATCAAGTTTCTTTAACAAAATGCATATCAGTAACATATCCCATTGATGCACAGGGCGATTAAAATTTTTCAATGAACTGATTTCTTGCTTAACTGAAGATATGAATTCTCTCAAATTGGAAGCTCTACCCTTTTGAAGGGGCCTAATATCCAATAAAAAATTCACATGATTGCTAATTAACATCATTGGATTATCATATCTTTTGTTCAAAAGCTTTAATGCTTCCTCATATGATTCATTTATTAATGGTAAATTATTAATTATTGAGAGAGCTTCATCTTTTGTAAACTTCTTCAAATAGAAATATTTCTCTACATCTGATAAGTTTGAATTATCATTGACGACTGCATGAAACAAATCCACTTAAATATGGAATATCAATAGAAGGTAATGATGAGCTATGTGCAACATTATTAATAATTGTAGTCGATAATTGATTAGTTGTAATCTCACAATTTTTTATAAAGACGCTTCATATTTGAAGAAATCTGCAAACATTTTGTTTCCATTTCAAACATATTTTCGTTATGTGAGGAATCTAAACTGAGAATTTCCAGTTGAGTATTTTCATATTGTTGAAACTCATTATTTAATCTCGTCTTTCTAACTTCTGAATCTTCGTTGATTGTTTCTGAATCGAATTTTGAATTTAATAATTCTAAAATTTAATTTTCAATTTTAGTTATTGTTCCTTTATAATAGGATCTTTGTAATTTTAATTTTTGAAGGGGCATCGTGAAATGAATTCACCATACAACGATTAATTGTAAAAAATTTCGAAAACAAAATATCATCAGTTTTTACGACTATTATTTCTACTTATCTCTTCCGATGTTATAATCAGGCAGAGGTTATCTATGAAATCTAGTTTTGCCGCAATGGAAATTAATCTAATTAATTTGCTCTCTTGAATGGAAATGACCCTTGGGAAGAACTGGATTTTCTTGAGAAACAGCCTTTTCTGCTCAGGTAGATGATAAAGAATCAGCTCCAATATTGCGGATGAGAATAAACTTTGATAACGCCGCTGACCCAAAACGTAGAAGTCGCAATTTTTAAATTTTTGTTGTAGCGAAGCACAATTCATTTCCTTAAATAGGTACTGTTTTTTGAGCTCGAAGGACAAATTTTATGTGCAAACACTATAAGGTTTGTGTGGTGCACATAAAGAAAAATTGTTAGCAATTTGATTGCTTTTGATTAAGACACGTAACTGCTGGTATAGTCGTTTATTCAACGTTCATATTTACAATGAATTGAAAACAAATTTATTCTTTCGTGCGACATATGTTAAACAGGCATATGCGCAGAAATCTCAGTTATATACAGTATGGTCAGTTATGTTCAATATTAAATGTATAGGCTGGTCTATACACATATTGTTCGTGATTGGTGCCTCTTTTTTAGGGAATTTTTAATTTTCGTGAATACTTTTGTGGTTATAGAAGTATGTTTATTTGCAGGTTTTAAGTCGTCTGGGATCTCGAAAACTCGTCCGTCCGGGGTCCCAATAGAGGTAATGCGTATCACATTTGATTTTCCGTCTGCTGATCCCAGAACCACAAATTTGAAACGTAGCTTTCCATACCTCTTGAATCGAACTAGAATTGTCGTTTCATAAGACCAATGCTTTTAAGTTGAAGGGAATTGCAGATGTGAACAATTGTGTTGTACTAAAAAGAGAGTTTACAATTAACATACAATATTATCATACGCTATAAATTACATTGTTCAGAAATATTAAACTATGTTACATACCTAAAAACAACAGAGAAACGACAATTGAAGTCTATTCAACAACTTAACAATTCCCTGCTATTTCTTAACTGTTACTGAACACTGAATTAGTGAACTAAGAGGTTATAGAGTTAACCTCAAATATTCCATCTGTCAATGACATTCTAATATTCATCTCCTGGGAAGGCATTACAAAGATACATTAAAGAAATGTAATTTCTTTTCATGGAAATAAATTTGCATTCGAATTAAATCTGCGGACATATTCAGATATATGTGGACTGAGTTTCCAGAAACCGAAAAAAAAATTTTTTAATATTCAAAAACATAACAATGAATTTAGTAGATCAAATTGTTTTTCTGCTCATTTCGTGAATCATATTGTAATAAATATGGGTAAATATATCAAGAAATCGGTTGGAATAATCGGGAAACGTTGAATTCTCTAGATTATTCCTTGGGAACAAAGATCAAAAACACATGGCCATCGAACGGCCGAATAGGCGCCTGAAATCTGAGAATCCCTATGTTGGGATACAGTATGTGGCATATTTATGAAAAGTTTTGACTGATAAGATGGGCGAAGATTAGACCACTCACGTTGACAAAAACCTCATGGTGTTAGTTATTGGATGTTCAGCACCGAGAGGTCAGACACGTGCAAGTACATTTGGGATATTCAGGATTGTTAAAAAATCAAATAGGGTATTGATGTATAGTTTTCAGGTTCGAGATAAGTTCGTGATATTAAACATGACAAAAACGCAGATATTTGTGTTGTATGTGTGTAATATCGAAATTAGTCAGTAGTGTTCGAGAAAAGAACAGAAAAGGTTTGTTCGACATGCTAACGAGTAGTGACCGTGAAGTTCGGTTTGCTCGGGTTTTAGGTGTGAAATAGGAAATTTCACAGTTAGAGTTTAAGTCACAAGCGGAGACTTGTAGATTTCTTGAGAATAATAGGTAAAGTGTTAGGTCTTAACGAAGACGTGTTTTATATTCAGCTGTTCCGGGAATAGTAGTGAAAGGGGTTAATCAAAGTGGAATTGTAAATTCACGGACCGAGACAGAAGTGCGTACGAGAAAACGGGAAAACGGTGTAAGTTGGGAAAAGGGAAAGGATCACCTTGTGGATTTAGTGGAAAAAACCAGTATTAGAAATGGGCAGAGTAAAAAGGTAAGATTTTTCCGATTTGCATGTGTACTTCTGAGATTCAAATTTCAATCAGTCCAGAGTCCTGAATCCTCCCAAGAATAAGATGATTTTTTTTATGTTCAGTCAACTGAAATAGATCTTATAACCAAAATAAAATGGTACAGTAGATCGTGTAGGAGTTTTTACAATTCATGAAATAAGATCATTTTAAAGTAAATTATTGTATTTTGGAACACAACACGTGTAGAAAACTTTATTGTTATACGCGTGTAGAATTGTTCTTATTTTCTTTTTGTTATTATATTATTGGAAATTAGTCAGATTCGTTTTATTTTAATTACTAGAGAATACCTGGAAAAATATTCAACACATAAAGTCTCGTTCTTCCTGCAACGAGCCGGTACCTACAAATTATATCTTTTTTTACATCTCTAAATTAATGGTAATCCACCTTCAATCGAAAATTCCAATAAAAAGGTGCCAGATTATTACAATATTGAAGCATCATTCACCTTTTATTGGAGAAAGCAATAAAGGTTTTGTTCGCTTTTAATAATTTTAATCCTCATTTTTTCTGTATAATGTTCATTCAACTATCCCTGAAATATTTCAGTTACAATATTTTCACATTTCTATGCAGAAAAAAACATAAGATGAATCAAGAGAATCAGGAACATTCTTCGCGAATGAACAGTGATGCCATTAGATGTTACTTTTCTCACATCACCTGTAATGCAAAAAAAAATTTAAAAATATCATAACCTTTATCGGGGGAGCCCGGGAGAGTTTACCCGCTTTCCACTTAAATGCCAATATTTTTTTTTAGGGTAACATAAAGCTATTTTTTCTTGATTTTTTTTTTGAAATCCACTATTAAGCTACATTTTGTCTTTGGAACGACTAGTGTACCTCGAATGATTTGTGAGTTATATACGAATTCTCACAAATAAAACTTTGGCTAATTTTTCCCGCCTGGGTGAGAGACTCTACCCTCTATATAGGCAGACATTACCCGAATTCAGAAAGGGGTAATATAATCATTCAATATGGTGACTTCATTGGGAAAAAGAGTATTTATGTTAAGGCACTTGGTATTATTGAAAAAATGAAAAAATAGGTACTTTTTCATCATTGATGATTAATAAAAATAGACCTGATTTTAGACTTGATGTTGCTATTCATCGAAATAATAATTTGAAAAAAAATACAAAATATCAAAAAATTTAAAATAAAACTTGAAAAGCAGAATGCAGATGAAAAATTCACATAAATTCAAGTGATCCCCTCTGTTTTATTGGAGCAATGGTGGCTAATAAACTCTTCCTTGTCAAATTTGTCAGCCTGATTTTATTTTATGGACATATTTTCCACAGGCAGCTCCAGCTAACAATCGCATGGCTGTCTTCTCGTCCTTCTCACATATAAAAAATATGAACCAAAACCAATATCTGCATCATATGCACCGTCAGAGCTATCATCATACATGGGTTCTTCGTCAGGAGAACCAGCACTGCCGCTTGACTGGAGAGTTTCTTTATCAACTATTTTTTTCTTTGGTTTTATCTCTATTGAATCTTTCTTCGTATACTTGAGAAACATTCTCAGATTTCATTTATATGTAAATAAAAAAAATCACTTCCATACCCTGGGTTAAGTGTCCCCTCCATAAGAGGCTAAAGTCTCCCACCCCACACCAATCCGTTTTTTATTTGAATTGAAAAAAAATTTGGCCATATTCATAAAAGCTTCACTCTGTTAGTGTTATTTGAATATTCACACTAGCCATTTGAATAAGTTTCTCTGTTGTATCTATGAAAACAAAAAAAAAAGCAATGAAATGTTCAGAATAAAAATAAATCACTTACCAGACGCGAAATCACATTATCCCTTCACACTCTTGAATCTAATTGGGTAATGTAATGGTATCGCGAGAGAAGAAAGAGGTGAGCGTATGGCTTCCAAAAAGTCAGGCCTCGTTTTAATACATAGTCACACAAAAATTTTATGAAATGTGGCTAAAGTCTTCCCCTTGGTAATCTTTCCCGGACTCCCCCTACCTATTACCGGTAAATTAGTAATAAATATTATTCATTTCAGAATCAAAAATTTCACATGTAAGTACCTATTGAAATGTAAATGAAGTCAAAATGAACCTCAAAGATCAGAGGGCCCCCAGACATTATTCAATATTTTCGAAACAGAATTATGGGATTAAAAAGATTCAAAGGACATCCACATACAGGGTGTTGCTAAATTCACGAGACAAAATTCAGGAGGTGAATGCTCGTAGTTGAGATGGGTCTTTTCTATAACAAAATTTACTCAGTCCACCCTTTCTGACATATCACCCTTAAATTTGGATTTTTTTATTCATGACACGTAGACTACCTTCGTATATTTTGCCTGAGGTAGTATTGACAAGCATTTATATTGAATCTTTTTATTCTTTTCATTTTACATTTCTACATCGATACATGTTCTAAATAGTTCTGTTCGCGTGGAGGCTGATGTGAGGTTTTTGGGTCTGGTTGTTGACAAACATCTGAAGTGGGGTCCCCATATCGAGCAGTTGAGGAGTAGACTTAACTCCACCTGCTATGCCTTGTTCATGTTGAGAAGCCAGGTTGATTTCGAACTCCTCAAGTTGGTTTATTATGCAAACTTTCATTCGCTAATTTCCTATGGAATTATTTTTTGGGGTTCTTCCACTCACGTAGACAAAATTTTTGTAACTCAAAAAAGAGCATTACGTACCATATTAAGATTAGGTTATAGAGAGAGTTGTAGAGGACTGTTTAAAGGAAATAATATTTTGACAGTTTACGGTGTTTATATCTACAAATTACTGATATTCTTCAACAAAAATAATAATTATTTCATAAATTTCAAGAATTCAAATAACACCAGAAGAATGTGTCCCTATATTTTACCTTTACATAGTACAGTCACTAGGGGTAAATCTGTGGAGTGTATGGCTATAACCTTATTCAATGTCTTACCAAGGAGAATCACAAATATAATGTGTCAGAAAAAATTTAAGAAAGCATTGTATAGCTTTATTCGGGATTGTGAACCCTATAGTTTAGATGAATTTAAAGAGTTTTGTAAGAGATGAATTATGTTCTGTTTTTTATTGTGCGATTTATTGACTTATTTCATCATTTATGCCTACTGGTGTAATTGTTTGAGACCAATAAACATTTATTATTATTATTATTATTATTATTTTATCATAAATTTTTTTGAATAACAACTGAATTTTAGTCACCACTTTTTAAGGGTGATATCTGGGATGGGGGTGGGCTGAGGAAATTTTGTTATACGAAAGACTCATCTTAATTCCATACGAGCATTTACCTCTTGAATTTTGTCGCATGAGTGTAGGACACCCTGTTCATGCGATATACCTAGAATGTAGCTGGGACCGAAAGCCATTTCATAGATACCAGTTCAAAATTCATCTTAAAAATGGTACTCAACTTTCCTCAATTCTGAGTGCTGATTTTTAGATGTGAAAAATATGATCCTGTTCCAAAATGGTTGTTACGGTGGGATGATTACTTTCCCCAAGTCCTGGTTTGGAGCTCAGACAATATTTCTTCATCTCAATACTCTTGAATTTATTGTATTTTATTTATGATCATCAATAATCTGTTTACTTTATGGAATGTATCTTCGAAACGTGAAGGGATGGGATAACAAAATGGTACGGTCTTTGATCAATTATTAAATTATTTGAACATACAATGACAAATGCTAGAATCCTAAATAGTGGACTGAATGAATAATAACTTACGATTGAATTTTACAGCTGGGTTAATTCCAGCAATATTGTTCTCTAACACCTCCAGATAAAGGAAAAAGATAGGAACGGTGAAAGTAAAATAGGATAAATGAAGATGAATTTCAAATCGGTTTAGCAATCCAACTGTATCTTCGGGAAGAAGATGGTAATCCCAACATTCCTCTGATTGAATAATATGCGAAAAAATTTTAATCCTGATGCAGCGGGTTGAACTATGAATGCGAGTTGAACTATGATGAATGCGATTGAACTATAACTATAAATAAATAAAAAATAAATTTCCGAGAGCGAAAATGAAAAGCGGAATTCAAAATCGACAATATTTGTAGAAGATTAAGACGGAATAAAATTGACATTGTACGTACCAACAAGAAAAACTTAAAATCAATGTTTTGTAATGGAAAGAACAACTTTTGAAAAAAGTGGTGTCTATAAAATTTTTTGTGGCGAATGACCAGCTTTTTACATAGGTCAGACTGGTCGTTCTCTTAAGATAAGGGTTGATGAACATAGAAAGTCAATCCTTCAAAACAAATTGACAACTGGTTTTTCTGATCATTGTATCACTTGTAACCATTTCATAGATTTTAATAAAATAAGAATATTGCATGAAGGGCAAAAAAGCAGACGCTTACATCTTTTAGAAATTTTGGAAATATTTTTTGCTTCAAAATATAAACAACCAATTGTGAACGATCAATTAGATTTCCGCTTATCTCCGGTTTTAACATCAATCTGTTGTTTGATGTTTCTTTCTTTGACTTATGCGTTTACTTTTCAGTCTTGAGAATGAGATAAAACCCGAAACATGTCGACTTATTAGATGTTTAATTTATTAAAATATTGTTAACGTAGTCTTGTGTTTTTATTTTTCAATTGACCAAAGATGTTTCACCAAGTGTTGAGCGAGGAATCAATTCCGTCATTCTACATATTCCCCCTCTTTCTGGAGGATAATTATGAATGATCAAACAAATTTTTGACTGTAAGAAAGACACTATCAAAACTAGAAGCTCAAACTATTAAAGCAGTTGAAAACTATGGAAGTGGTTATAAAACTATTCAAAATTGTATTGTTATTGTGTTGGACACAATTTTTTAACAGGACTTTTAAAAAGTCCATCCCTAGTTTCCACCGTAGCGATTCTAACGATCTGATCCTGACCTGGGAATATTTCTTTGATAATTCCAAGGAGCTCAATGTGTTCTCACCCGTAACTACAACGACAGTGCCAATGGCTACTGGATTTGACTCAGTATTTCATTTAGAACGTGTTTGTAACAGATGAAGATATTCATTATTTTCTCTTTTCTAATACGACTGAACTATTTTGTCTGAAAGGTGTTTTCACTGAGGGACCAAATAAGAAGCAGTGTTATACGAGAAGAACTGGAAGTGCAGGATATTGTTCGGTTTGTACGGTCAAGACGCAGGAACTGGAGAGACCACGTGGCAAGAATGAGCAACGATCGATGGGCAAAGTGGGCAAAAAACGAAAAGCCAAACTCAAAGCGCCCCCCGGCCGACCACCAAAGAGATGGTATGAGAGTTGGACGTCCACATCGCAGGAGTCTGAATAAACAGAAGATAACAAGACATGGTCTCAAGAATAAGGAAGAAGAAGAAGAAGAAGAAGGTGTTTTCTACTTAATCTATTCATTTCTATGTTGGAAACATCAGGTACAGGAAGATTTTGGCGTGATGTTAACAAAAAATGAGCTAGTGTTGATATTATTGGATTCGAAGGATCATTACTGATAGAACTAGAGAGGGGACGACTATCAAGAAGAGATTCAATTTGCGTTACTACGGTGTAAAACTCTTCATATGAAAGAATTTCTTCACCTATTGATTAGAATAAAAAAATTTTCATGCTTTTTATATTACTCACCCACAAACCACAATTTGTGGTGAGAGGGGTGCATTAGCTTTCCAGTTGATTTGACTATTTAATAATTCCTTTCCTAGGGCATCGCTATATTCAGATGAAACTATGAACTTTTGTAAATCGTTTGGAAGCCTAGAAGCTCCAATGAAATGGGTTCCCTGATCAGAATAAACGGTTTTCAGTTGTTAGGTCGGAGGCTAATCCTAAATGGACGAATTTTGTTCTAGGCATATAACAAACATACATTCCCTTTTTGTGTTTTGTCACCTCTATGTCTAGTTTAAAAAATTTTGAAAGGCCCAGCATAATCAACACCTACGTTTATGAAAGCTTTAAGTTGAGCCATAACTCGAGGCGATGGAAGATTTTCCATCAAAGGAAGGTTCGATTTCGGATTTAAGCGAAAACAGTGATTGATAGAACGTACTGTTTGGCTTATAATTTTTCGAGCGAAAATAATCCAATATTTATTCATCAAATTGAATGAAGTAAATGGGGACCTGCGTATATGTTTTTTCTATGCATATATTCCACTAAAATAGTAACAAAATGTGAACTTTTTGGAAGTAACATTTGATGTTTTTAATCAAAACCGACAGAGGCATTGATCAACCTGCCTCCTACCCTTATGAGGCCAAAGTCATACAACAAAACGTTAACGTAGAATCAAAACAGTCGTTCAGGCAAACTAATCTCGAGGAATTGAGGAAATCTTTAACCAATTTCAATTGGAGCATACTGTATGAGGGTCGGGATGTTCTTGCTGCATCTGAATACTGTACAGGGAAAATATCCGAGTTGATCGAGTCTAACACTAACTCTGTTGTCAGGAATCAGAGGTCTCTGGAGCAGGAGAAGTGGATCACAACGGGTTTAATTAGATCATTAGCTGAGAGAGATAGATTATAGAAAATTCATGAATTGAATAAAAGTAGTGACTCTAAGGAAAGGTTAATCTTATTAAGAAATAAATTGATCAAAAAATCTAAAATAATGTACTATAGCGAGCAAATAGAAAATCACAAAAAACGGACAGAGATTAAATGCATTTAGGAAGAAATATCGTGTAATTCCAAAAAATTTTGGAAGTTCATTTCTAACAAGAAAAAAAGTGAGGTAAGTATACCTCACTCAATCGTTTATAACGGGTAGATTGCTGACGGCTCTAGAGAAGTTTCTGAACTCTTCCCAAAATTTTTTCGTAGCAAACGCTACATAAACATGTTCTGCCTGTTAAAAACAATACCGTAGATGCCTCAGATGACAACACGAAATTGCTCGATCGCATTACACCGGAAAATATCGAGGGAGTAATCAAAGAATTGAAAGCCAACAAGTGTTCTGGTCCTGATGGAATCCCGCATTTATTAGTCCATCGAGAAAAAAACATTTGTATTGGAAAGGTCATAAGATTAATTGAAAAATAAACATACACTTCCAAACATTTCAAAACTTCAAACATTACTGAAATAATTTTTAAATTCTGTAATGTCATAAGAAACACTAATCGATTGTCTTTCGAACAACATGAAAGAGCCGGCATTCCTCAACTCAAGGGGCAACATATTGAAGAAACAACACCCTGCATACACTGGTGTTTTCTTGTGAGCATGATAATTAAATTTGCCCAGTTTCAATTTTTTGCCATGTCTGGTATCATAGAAATGTCTATCTCCAACTCTCTCAAATTGCCGACAATTCTTATATGCATAGCTCTTTGAATATTGGTAGGCAAGAGTCCAGAGGGTGCAAGTCGAACATTGGGCGAATAATCCTTTTTTGCGAGATAAATACTCTTTCGCCTTCAGTTGCGGCTCCGTAGGCAATAACATTATAACTCATTCTAGAGTATACTAATGAATAATACGCGCAACAGGAAACAACAAGTCGAGATAGCAGGAACAAAAGGTAGTGCGAAAACAGTTAAGTATGGAATACCACAGGGATCGGTGCTGAGGCCTTTACTTTTTATTTTATATGTCAACAGATTCATATTAATGAAAAAGAGGGGAGTAGCAATCAGTTTCGCGGATGACACCGTAATTATGTACGAGGGTAGCAACTAGGAGGAACTAAAAAAAGGCACAGAAAAAGATCTTATAAATGTGAGTATGTGTTTTAAAGAGAATAAGTTGACAATGAATGCCAACAAAACTAAATACATCACATTCGCCCCTTATAAATCAGTCCTGCCAAAAATGGGAAATTTGGTAATCGAAGGTTCTATAGAGATTGTGGCAACTGATCAAATGAAATATCTGGGAATACAACGAGTCAATGTAGGTTCTAGTGTCGTACTAAGTTTTTCTTATTCACCAATTTTTTTTTTCACTCACTTCAGTGCTATCTCACTTCCGTTCATGTCCGTAGAAGTTACGAGCGAAAGTATATATTACGTATATCCCACGTTTTTTAGACGACCAACAGCGTTGCCATTTATCGTCTGAACCAATTCTCCCAAATGAATTCAGTGAGTTTATTCGAACATAAACACAGGTTCATTCTTTTCGTATTATGCGAACTCAACCCATCGGAGCTGGCGCTCATAACTGGTACATGCGGACTGGCGCGCGGAGTGAGAGTCCGAATGTTTTTTTGGGATTTTTTTGAGATTTTTGGAAAAAGCAGAAATTATTCTTTGGGGATCAATAGTTTTCATCGTCCCGCACGTGATTTTGCTCAAAGGAAGCTTCTGGGAAAGCCCCAATTGAATATTCGAGTTCCAATAATTTCGTAAAAAACTAGTTCATTGTAATCAAGTCGGAACCATTTTTTTCGAATTGATGAAATATTTGCATTTTTCAATATTCTATTCGAAAAGAAGGTCTGATTTAGAGAAATTCATTTGTATCTATTGTATCCCCCAAAGGTTGTTTCGAGTAGACTACGAATATTTCACTTTCGGGAACCTTTTGTTAATCACGTTGAGTGGTTATGTTCTTTTTTTTTATCTATCGTTGTTGACTTCGAATGAACTTTTCTCAATCAATAATTTTCTTCCGAAAACACATTGAAATGATTCTTCAGAATATTATTGAATAAGAATTTCCAATTAGTGTAAGAAAAAAATTCCATTTGATCACAATGTACGGTTTTTCTGAGAATTTGGTGGAATTCAAATATTCAATTGGATCTTGCCCTGGAGCTTTCTTTGAGCAAAATCTCGTGCGGGACAATGAAAACTATTGAACCCCAAAAATTTTCCGCTTTTTCTAAATATCTCAAAAAATTCCTAATTTTTAATATACAGGGTAGGGTGTTGAATCTCAGCTTGAAAGAAGTCCCAAATTTTTCAAATATGGAACTGGAATTCTTCAGGAATTTAAAAATGAATTGATCGACCTGTGCGAGGTGACTATACGTTCCAAGTATCAACCGAATATACCGGTTGGTTCAAAAGTTATTAGCAATTGAAATTTTTGGTGAATACATGAGGTACCCTGTATCTCGGTTATGGAATTGATAGATGGGTTTTTTGGATTCGCCTAGAGTACTTCTAGCTCAGGTTACCGTATGTTAATTTAGCAATGAAACACCCTGTATATAATCTAAAAAGTCTGTTTTTTTTTATTTATCGAAAAGTTATTGTTCGATGCTTCCCAGATTCACTTTATATAGAATGGTCTATTTATATGTTTCCAGCTGAAACTCGGACTTTTCGCGGAAGGTTAATAGATTTGTAGATTTGTTATCTAATATTTATTTTTTCTCGCTCTTTCGAAGGATGTATATAAATACGGAATCATCCTCGTACAAACTACAGACTCCTCGATTCCGCTAAATTTGATTCCGCGAAGAAGTGCTTCATGCGAAAAAACTGACGATTTTCTGATTTTTCAAGAATATGGGGTAGAGACGCTCATTGGTTAGTTGTTTACAATTTGACTTAGAAAATTTGATTATCTCAAAAGTAACCCCGTTCCGTTTCTGTAAAAGTACTAAATCATGCATTTGTAATTTGTCATTTGTAATAAGGTCGGATCTAGGGGGGGTGGCAAGCGGGGTGCTTGCCCCGGGCGCCAGCTCAAGGGGGCGCCAGAATCAACCAGCAGTTAATTGTTTTTATTTTTGATTTTCTCGGAAGAAAGAAACAGTTGGTTTCACAACAAATTTTCGGTTTCCAATCGACTTAGCCATTATGTAATCGGCAGGGGTTTTTTATGAATTGATAACTTCCTGTTGAGCACTTTCTGGTTGAACAAAGATCATGGAATGTTTCCGGTGACGATTAGATGATTTCATAAATTTTTTCTACCCAAAAAGCACTCAACGCGCTCCTAAAGAAGTCATAAATTCATAAAATACCACATGCGTTTTATTGGCGGTTTTTTAGGCGTCTTCTTTGATTTGGGATTCTTCATGTGGCAAGTGCGGATACTCTCATATTTCAATAATTATTGCATATTTTTCAACAAGGATATTTTTTTCAAGAAGTGGATAGATATAGAAATTTCTAATTTGTATTCCCATTCTAGAGATGAAAGTATTCGAATTCGAATATCAAGGTTTATTATTGTTCATATTGTATTTTTGTGAATTTCATTTGTCAAGCGTATGTGTATATTTGTTTTGATCACGTTATATATATATAACTCGTTGATTCGTCTTCATTTATAAGCAATTTAAATATTTATTTCAATCCTAATCCATTATATTTATATTTAATTTTTCTGTTAATATATTGTTTCATGATACGTGGTTTGTTTGCCGTGGAAAACTTTATCCTTTTTACTTAGCCCTTTCTCACCTGAAAACAAAATGATAAACTGAAGTCGCCTGCGCCTCATAGTTTTTCGAAAATTTTTGATTTTTTGTTCCCGAAGTTTTTACAGAATTTCAATTTCATTGAAGATATTGCTTTCATTTTCAAAAAATTTAAAGGTTTAAGGAAATAATACCCGCCGGCATTAGCGTTATTCAAAGCAAACCTACCACGTGGTTTGTTTGAGTGTGTGTTTGCTTCCGTTGAAAGCATGAAAATTTTGAGAAAAAAATCTGTTTAATTAAGCGATTTTCTATGTATTCACAAAAATTATACAAAAGCAGTCTCCGAAAAGCCAGTGAAAAAGGACGAAATTCAGTTAGGGGTATTAACTTTTGGTTGAAATTTAATTGACGAGAGATCAGTTTATAAAATTTATGTATTAAAAATGTTTGGTCATTGGTTCTTCAAAGTTACTAAAGTTTTTTAGAAAAAACAAAAATGAAAAATGAAAAAAAACTGTTTGAATTTTTTTAAAAACATTTCTTTTTCCGTATATTCGATCAACATCTGAAAATAAATTGTGGAAGAGCTCGGAAAAACTTTTTTTCTCATATTTGAAAGGTAATGAGCTTTTCAGAGCAACAAACGTGATCCTTTAATTATTTGAAAAACTCGATCGAGTGAAACAAAAAAACGGCTGGCTGGATTGAATTGGCTTTTGGTTGCAAATTTTTTTTTTCGAAAAAGCAATGAACAGCATTTGAAGGGAAATCATTCAGGTTCTGAAAACCCACCGTTAACTTTTTGTGTGATTATAGATTGTTGAGATATCGATAGTCGAAGACAAAAGGATCCATTTGTATTTGAGAGTCAATATCTCCATGATAAGTAGACGTATCAAGATTAAAAAAAAGGAATTGAAGCTTAATGTCCGAACATTATAGCGATTAACAATAAAAAAAGTAATAATCCAAAAACAAGATGGCCCACAATTTCTTTTTTGTTTTTTTTTTTTGTACGACCATTCCTCTCGAAGTCATAGTCTGTTGAAAATTAATCAAAACATTTCAATTTCATTTTGACCCTTTCATTCATTTCAGGAGTGTAGATATACATTCTCAAAGCTTTCAATTTTCATACCAAACTTTAGAAGGGTGGGGGGCGCCATCATGAATTTCTGCCCCGGTCAGAAGAAATCGTAGATCCGGGCCTGTTTGTAATTGAAGAAATCAAATTCTTCTAATTCTTCTTCTTCTTCTTCTTGAAATAGGACGGAGTCCTGTCATTTCTGTCATGTGCCTTCTTGTGACATTAATAATGTCCAGCTGTCATTCCAACGTTTTGGGGGCCTACAAACTGGTCTTTTCGTTCCTGGATTTTGCGTTTTGGCCCACTTCGCAAGTCGCTCTGGACCCATCCGATCTACGTGATCCCTCCAATAGCAGCGCTTTGTTCTCACCCATCGAACAACGTCCTGTACTCCTAACTCTAGCAGAGTGTCTGTATTGCGTATTCTATCTCTCAGTGTTATTCCTTTTATCGTTCGCAATATTTTCATTTCTGTTGTTCTCATTTTTCTTTTTGTTTCTGATGTCTCTGTTCTCGTTTCAGTAGCGTATGTCAATATGGGTCTTATACAAGTTTTATAAATTCGCGTCTTACTTTCAGTGGTCATATATCTGTTTCTTCATATTACGTCTCGTAAACACCCTGATATTCTTGCGGCCTTCCTCACCTGAGTGTCCACCTCCTTCGCAATGCATCTGTTGCTTGATGTTACTACACCCAAATAGCTGATATTCATAACCTGATCTATGATTTTTCCATTTACTACTAATTTGCATCGTATCGGTTCTTTGGATATTACCATAGATTGCGTTTTTTCACACGAAATTTACATATTGAGTTTCTAAGCTGTCAAGTTGAACCTATGTAGGAGGCGCTGTAAGTCGTCCTCATTTTCAGCCGTCAAAAATGCGTCATCCGCATAGCAGAGAAACCGGCGTTAATTTCATTTACACTTTCAATTATCTGGTCCATTATTGTATTGAAAAGGCACGGACTAAGACTATCTCCCTGTCTGATCCCAGATAAAACCTTAAGTTCTCTCGTGGGGACATGTTCTGTTTTTATCTTCGTTTTATTGTTAGTATTGAGTTGTCTCACTAGGTTAATATGATGTTGATTCACGCCTTTTTGTTTCAATCGATCAATAACATCCCGGAGTTTCACTCTGTCAAATGCTTGCTTCAGGTCTATAAAACATGTGTACATAGGCTTATTGAACTCTATGGATTTTTCTATTAGTTGACGTAGTATGAATATTGCATCCACAGTAGATCTATTTGGACGGAAACCTTGCTGCTCCTCGGAGATCTCTACCTTAGCATTAATTTCAGTCGCTAGTATTTTTGTTAATAATTTTAGTACACTGCTAAGTAATGTTATACCTCTATAGTTCTTTGGATCGGATTTTTGTCCTTTTTTATATATTGGTATTGTTATACACGTCTTCCAATCCTCGGGTATTGATCCAGTATGCTCTATCTTGCTGTATAGTTTCATTAGTTCTCTCTCGATCTTTGAGCCTCCATATTTGAGCAGTTCATTTGGAATACCGTCTGTGCCTGGGGATTTTCGGTTCTTCAGTTTTTTCAGTGCTGTCTGTAGTTCTTCAAGTGTGATCTGATCCTCTGAATCATACGGAGAAGATGGGCATCCGGTGTTCAGTTGGTCCTCGTTACCAGCATCATACAGGTTTTCAAAGTATGTTACCCACGTTTCTTGGTCTATAGCGTTAATCACCACTTCCTCGTTCACAGCTTTCTTTCTCTTCATTCCAGCATGTTCCAGATCTTCCTCTGACCTCCGTATAGATCATGCTCCATTTCTACCGAGAAATTTTCCCAGTATTTTTTCTTCAGTTCTTTAATTGCATTAGTTGTTCTGTTTCTCACTGCTTTGTACACTTCGTAATCTTCGTTTGATCTATTGTTGATGTACTTTATGTAGGCGTTCTTCTTTTCTCTTGCCACCTCTTTGATTTCTGGGGTGAACCATGGGTTATTATTCTTTCTATTGGTGTCTATTGTTCTTTCTCCTACGGATTCCTTAGCACTGTTTTTTAAATTGTTCTTTAATTTTACCCATGCGGCTTCTACATTATCCTCTTCTGTTATTGGGTTTTCATTAATTTTCTCGCATAGTCGGCTTTGGTAGAGATATCTGGTGCTTTCATCTTTGAGAGATTCTATATTAAATTTTGTAATGAAATTGGCCACTTTCTTTTTCTTTGCTATGTGTGCTGTACGGTTTAATGTTTCAAAAATTTTACTCACATACATGGTGATTCACCGCGTTGGTCTTTTTAAGGTTTCTCGAGTTTTTTCGATGGCAATTTCTCCAATATGCCATAACTTGGATAAAAGCTCCACAGTTTATGAGTTTCTGAGATTGTCATAGGGAATAAAGAAATCTGGGAGTCAAAGTTTCTTGAATATTTATGCAAAAAAACTATTTCCGAATGAATCTTCTTCATTTTCGATACAACCGATAGGAAGTATAGACGGTTTGCGGTTTGGGCGAAAAATGTGTAGGGCGTTTGTGAGAATATCATTACCTTGGAACACTCAGATTCAACGAAATCTAAAATTTCTCATTCGAGATCTTTATGAGTATGTATCTGTACATCCTCCATCTTTTTTCTTTACAAAATTTCAAATGAAAGTAAGGCTATAAATTTGTTGTTGAAGAGTTCACGGAACAGAAGGTTAAGGTTATACAGATGCATGCTAATCGTTATAATGAAATATTCACGAATTTTGAAAAAGTTATGTTTAATCGCCTGATCAGATGATGAATTTATTCAATAGGCACGTGATTTAATTTCAATTATTTCTATATATCAACCAATCTAACAAATTTATATCAATAGACATTTTTATTAGTCATTACCTTCAGTTCGAAAAGGGATCTGACGACAATTCTGGAAATATCTGCGCCCAAGCACAGGATTGAAAAATTGAAAAACAACGAATTCAATGATAAAAACTATGTTCATGATATTTTCATTATCCTCAATTAATCAAGTCTGATAATTTGATTGATCATTTTTTGATGAATAATGTCGTTATCATTATTTATTAGTTCATCGGAGAAAAACAAATGAATCTAAGCAAATCACATCGAAACCTGAACAAATGAGATAACTTTCCTTATTGAGTGACCTTCTCAATTCACGCTGAAGTTCAGCTTGCAAGCAGTTTATTCCGTTTTCAAGGAATTATTGGGAATATTCAACATAAAGATAACGCAAGAATTTTATGTTCATATTTTCAGCATGAGCATAGTTGAAAAATTTATTTTTTTTGTGAATATTCATTAAGGATACATCAGAACATGAAACATGCTTCTGATATCTTCTCGAAATAAATTCATTCGTAATCGCTTTCGACTAGGTTTAACGTCTGATATTGGACAGATAAAAGTTCATTCAAGAACAATGGCCCTCGAACAATATGACTTCTGGGAGCATTTCACTTGAATAACCCAGTGAAAAACGTGACGATCTAAAATTTGTTCATTTTCGGCCCACTTGATGTTCATTTGTTAAGTTATTGCCATATAAAGAATTGTCGATATTGAAATTCATTTTTTTTTTGAAATAGTTCATCGAATTTAAAAATTTATTCCGAAATATTGAACATATTACCTAATAGCTGTTCCCTTTTGAGATTCTACAATGAGCCATTATTCAGCTGTTTTTTGGCACATTTCTGGGAGACCTATTGCTTCAACACAATGATTGACTGATTCGAATTCTCGATAATTTTTTGTAGGGACAACTAAAAACGAAATTTTATAAGGTTGAAATTGAAATGAGAGAAAATCTAATCGGAAGAATTTTCGGGGAATGTAATATCATGAAGCAAAATCAAACTCTCAGTAGAATGTCAATTGAAAATTCAATATGATGACTCTCTCAAACTTCATCTGAAATCTGATCTCCTCCGGAAGCACACTGTATATTTATTGGATTGTCATTGGCTCCTTTATTGTGTCTGAATTTCTTCTCTACGAAATAAATGAATCAAATAATAATATGTGCTTCTTCTTCTTGAAAATGTAGGTATATGAGAAAAATCTATTCTTTCATAATTCATGACAGATCATATATGAATCAGTGCTTGGATTTTAAATGTGAGACATATACCAGTGTTTTCAAACACTGGTTCCATCCCACACAATTCCACCCCACTCTCTCTCGCTTATGTATAGTTTGAAGTTGAAAACATCGAAGTGAAAAATTTCAGATTAATATTCCTCGTGTTATGGTGGTAGTGTACGAAAGCGATCTGAAACGTTTCGACCGAATTACATAAAATCCTTATGAATGTTTGGTTGATAGAATAGTTCGTGACCCATATTCCCTAGCAAAATTCATGAGTTATTGAAATATTCTTGAAATTTTTTTCACTATTGATACTGTACAATAAAAAAAGTATTTCTTCTGGAAAATCCAGAATGAAATATGTTGCTTATGTCAAAAAGATACATGGAATTGAGATGATCACTAGTTGTGTTCTTTGTTTCTATCGACGTCTGAAGCGCGTCATCCGTATTTCAGCGATGAATTTCTTCCCCTCACATACGATTCCCCATTGTCGATCATTATCCATAATATTCCCTAAAAATAATTTGTATGGCAAAACGGAAAGATCAATGAAAAAAAGGTTTACAATATTCCATAACTTGAGGCCATAACTTTGCCGCCAAGCAAGCCATTAAATACATCCTAATATGCTATCCTTCTTGACGTTCATCAGATGGAGATATCAGTATTCACAAATGGGGAAAGCGAAAACCGAGGTCATGCAAAGAAAACAGAGTTTTTTTAAATAAACACGTATAAAAGACGTCAATAGATTACGTTACTGCGATTACTAAATCGCACCATATAAAAATGATTATGAGACCTCATGTCGTCGTATGCTCTTAATGTGAAATAGAAAAAACGTATATATCATATACCCAACTGCTGGTAGTCAGCGCCAATATCGTGCCTTGGTTGAACTGAAATATACGGTTTTGTACAAGATGAGAGTATCTGACGTCATCGGCGAAATTTGGCATAACGACTCAGGACGTTCCATGACGTCGAAAAACACTGAAAATTTCTCAAGACAATTCGACGTCCGTATATCGGACGTCAGATTGCAAGCGGACGTCAAAATGATGGTAAATTGTCAATGTATGGCTCTCCAAAGGTGGTTTACTGTATATATATATATATATATATATATATATATATATATATATATATATATATACAGGGTGTACCAAGTTCGACGGCCTATTAGGCATTTCTGGAGAACTAGACCTATTTGAAATCTGAAAATTGGGATTATGATATTGTTTGACATAATCTACCGAGCTAAAATATTCTTGGAGCCTGACCACTTTCAGTTATACAGGGAGCGAAAAAAAAATTTTCAAAATTTTATTTTTCTGTTTTTGTCTTTTCGAATTTGATAGAGTATGCCATTCTGAATACATTCGTACTCGAATCGTTGCATTCGTCGAAATACTTTCAAAAATATCGAGAAAAATCTGAAGAAAAAGAGAGAAAAGGGTATTCGGTATTATGTTTGTTATTCCTAATCTACATATCTTAAGCACAAACCGTTTTCACATTTTTGAAGTCAAAGACTGTGGAAATATTGTACATTTTTAAAATTTTGAAAAACTCATCACAGGGTGTTCCAAATGTTGGGACAAAAATTGGGATCAAGATTGGCCCATAACTTTCGTTTTTCAAATTAGAACCCTATTTTTTTATGATTGCGTTGGATTGTATGAAGAAAAATGATGATAGTGTTCTAACATGTTAATGCTCCTAAAATTGATAATTCTTGAGTTATTTAGGATTTTCTGAATTTATGTGGTACGTAGCGTCAAATTCATTTAATCTGTTTCATTTCAACTATGACCTGGGTCATAGAAGATGAATTATTCCACTAATGATATACACTTGAATACATCTGTACTGAAATCGTTGCATTCGTCAAAATTCTTTCCGAAATATAAAAAAAAACTGAATAAAAAAAGGTAGATAAGAGTATTCGGTATAATGTTTGCTATTTCTAATCTAGATATCTTGACCACAAACCGTTTTCACATTTTTTGTAGTCGAAGACAATGGAAATATTTTACATATTTAGAATTTTGAAGAACTCGTCACAGGGTGTTCTAAATGTTCGGTCAAAAATTGGAATCAAGATTGGCCCATAACTTTCGTTTTACAAATTAGAACCCTATTTTTTTATGATTGCGTTGGATTCTGCGAAGAAAGATGATGATGATGTTCTATCATGTTGATACTCTAAAATTAATATTTCTTGAGTTATTTAGTATTTTCTGATTCCATGTCGTACATTGCGTCAAATTCATAAAATCTGTTCCATAACAACAATGATGAATGAATTGAACAAAAAGGTGTGTCACTAGTGAGTTATTGAAATAATTTATCTTCTATGACCAAGGTCATAGTTGATATGAAACAGATTTAATGAATTTGACGTTAAATACGACATAAAATCAGAAAATCCTAAATAACTTAAGAATTATCAATTTTAGGAGCATGAACATGTTGAAACATTACCATCATTTTTCTTTGTACAATCCAACGCAATCATAAAAAAATTTGGTTCTAATTTGAAAAACGAAAGTTATGGGCCAATCTTGATCCCAATTTTTGACCCAATATTTGGAACACCCTGTGATGAGTTTTTCAAAATTCTAGAAATGTACAGTATTTCCACATTCTTCGACCTCAAAAATGTGAAAACGGTTTATGCTTAAGATATCTAGATTAGGAATAAAAAACATAATACCGAATACTCTTTTCTCTCTTTTTCTTCAGGTTTTTCTCGATATTTTTGAAAGTATTTCGACGAATGCAACGATTTGAGTGCGAATGTATTCAGAATTGCATACTCTATCAAATTCAAAAAGAAAAAAACAGAAAAATAAAATTTTGAAAAATTTTTTTTCTCTCCCAGTATAACTAAAAGTGGTCAGGCTCCAAGAATATTTTAGCTCGGTAAATAATGTCAAACAATATCATAATCCCAATTTTCAGATTTCAAATAAGTCTAGTTCTCCAGAAACGCCTAATAGGCCATCGAACTTGGTACACCCTGTATATATATGTGGAAAACCACAGAAAACAACAGAAAAAAACTGGAGGCTACCGAAATGGATGTATTCAGAAGGTCATTAGGAATATCCAGAAGAGACCGAGTACGAAATGAAGATGTTCGAGCAAGAATGGGAATAGAAGAGCCTCTCACGACCGAAATTGAAAGAAGGCAACTGATCTGGTACGGTCACGTGAAGAGGATGGATAACACCAGATTACCAAAACAGATCCTGGAATGGGTACCATCACATCGAAGAAAACGAGGAAGACCGAGGAAAACGTGGATGGAGGGCGTTTCCAAAGCCATGAACGTGAGAAATTTGGCAGAAAACCAATGGAGTGACAGAAGGTCATGGAAATTAGGCATCGGACAACGACGAAAGATGTTATAAAACCGATATATATATATATATATATAGATTTGTTCGACCGCACATACAGACCCAAATCCGGTAAGGGGATGTTAGGGTTCAATTTTCAGCTGGGTGTGAAAATTTTCAGCTGGGTTATATACCTTATTATATACAGAAAAATTTCAGAGCTTTGCCAGTGCGAGGGCGCTTCTGTCGATACCAACCTGATGTCTATAATTCGTATAGTTAACCGACGCATTCAGTCCCAAAATATGGCAACGTTGCACGTCGATTGCTTTGGAATAATCGATGCTAGCTATTTCATATACAGACATCAAATAAACTATGTCAGATCTTATATGATCCCGATATAGTGAATCGTCGTCATGAGCAATAAATTCACCACCGATATTTCGGATAGGAATCGAAAATCCTTTTTTGGTCCATTTGTATATATTAACTTCTCGGAAGCCTATACAAACCCGATGAAGGGAATCAACGTCATGTAACTGATCAGCGAGCACAAACATCTCTGGGATTTTTTGCGATGTTTCGAAAACGTTGGCACGCGAATGTTTTGTTGAGACGTAATATGTACTTCCCAAAGAGGTCTTCGAAGTCCATTGCGAATCTTTATTTATTCTGAACTGTGCCATCTGTGGCATTTCTTTGTTTGCCTACTGAGAGGTATTGGCGAGGTTAAAATAATGTTAACGTGTGGATATCTTCACTAGACATCACATAATTTGTCATGCGAAATTTATTCGGACTGTGAATATAAAACTTCTCTTCGGGCGCTGCTAGATGTCGTGATTTGCATTATGTTACCCCGAACAACCTAACTATATTGGGTTTGAGGGTAGGATTTTCTTTTTCGGGATGTGCACTCCGAGATTAATGGGAAATTATAAGGCCGAAATCGGTCGTCATAATGCTATCATCTGATTCATCGTCCCGGTCTTTTCTATTGAAGGATTTGCTAACCGTAAATTTGATGATGATAGTGATATTGATTTCATTATTATATGTTCATTGTTATATTACGACGATTAGTATTTCTAATTTTTATGCCACAAAAAGTCCGTATTCCGTGTAAAGTAATTTCCTGTTTTAGATTTATTCTCCATCAAGAAATCAGAAAAAAAGGTCATGTAAAATTTTCTAACCGAGATTCAATGTGAGCAAATTCCTTGTAAAATATCTATTGTGTGCATAAAAACGATTTCAACAAGACTTCTAAGAAGTTCTTTTCGTGACATCCCAGGTACATCCTGATAATGGTCGCCTGCGGCGGACATTTGATGTTATATGAAAGTTCTATTCATGTGTAAACAGAACATCGCAGTGGATGTCCAAATTGTTCAATGTCTCGAAATCTCTTACTTTTAACAGCTCAGAGATGTTTTTGTGCTCGCTGGGTGTTTCAGTGAGACAGTTTCAAGTTGAATTTTCATTTTCATAAATTGTTAGTCAAGTAATAGACCGTTCTACCTGACTAAGTTGAAAAAGTGAAAAATTAAACGACGATAATAATCCTTGGTGGAATATTAAATTTTCATTGGGCTGCGAAGAGAATAAAAGATAAATGAAGCGGATAAAATTTTCGTCAAAAAATTACTTTGAATAATTATGTAGCTTGATCTACTTTCTGTATTCAATTAAAGTCCAGGTATTTTGCCGTTAACAACAGTGGTGTAGTGGTGAAATATTCAGTGTGGGAAGGCTAAATAGTGACAAACCAATGAAAGGAAGGTGTATGGGTGCTGGCTGATGCCTCAAATAAATATATGAGGCACTCACACATTTTTTAAGATATTATTTTATTTACTTGCGTAAGTGATTTTAATTGTATTTGTTATTATTATCATTTTTTTCCTTAATGAAACCCGTGTGAGAACGCCGTTCCCACGGGTTCCCGCTCTACTACGCCCCTAGTTAACAACCGATTTTAACGAAAATTTTCTCAAAGCCCCCAAAATATGTTATATTGTGTACTACTAGTGCCGCCTCGACAGTAATTAATGTAACGAAAATTGTAGAAGATATGGATTTATTTCAGCAAGAAACACACAACCTAAAATCATAATTGGATGAAGAGAGGGGGTGTACCCATATCAGAAATAGGCAGAGACTCTTATTTTTCCAATGCACTTTTTATAAAGATATTTTTAAATTTTTTCATGTTTTAGTGGAACAATATTTAAAATATTCGTAATTTCTTCACAAGATAAATATAGGAATGAATGAAGAAAATATTTCTTTTATTTTCTCATCATATGTCATGAATATTTTTCTAAATGCTGATTCTTTGAAAAAAAAAGGAAAAAAGTATCGTAGACACTGAAATCCAGACCATCTTACACAATTGTACGATTTCTGAATGAAAAAAAGATTTTTTGACCTCTTATAACTTCAATTGGAAAAATATCATACCTAGTAAAGAGTTAGAGGAGTAAAGTGAATGAAGAATTACCTAGTGCAATTTTCGATTCGTAATTCAGAGGAGTCGACTCACTGTGGGTGATTTAAAGAAAAGGGAAGAAGAACGACCAATTATCGTAATGATGGAACAAGAAATTCTTGGTATGCCAATATATGATAATAAAACGATTTCGAAATTCTCATTTTGATGTCATTTTCGGGAATATTTGATAACTGTAGTTACTGGAGGTTTTTTCACTGACTCTAATGATACTTAGTTTTTTTTCTAATTGGTAGATTTCAGGAAATATGATCGGAAAACATAGACCCTACAAGTTTCATGACGAATACTTAGAAAGCTGTTGGGAAGAACAACTTTTGAAAAGCATATAAATATCATCAGTTTATGCAGATCTTCTGTATGACTTACGAGGATGATTATTATGATTGAAATAGCTCATAGATCGCTTTCATGGCATTTTCTCTAGGTCTTACAACGTTGATGGCCTTATCGACTGCTTCATCAACTGATCCTATGCTTAAAATTTTGAAAATTCTAAATAATATTCCTCGATTTCACGACACGTTTTTCCAATTATTCTGTGAATGAAACCCACCATCAAGTCTCAGATTTTATGATTCAAAGAAAAGTTCAGGTATCCAAGAATATTTGTCAATAAATGAAAAAAAGTAACCCTGGATTAGATGAAAAGTGTAATTGAAAGAAGTCTAATATTCAATTTTTATATAATAATATGATAACATTCTCAACAATATCAGGTATATTGAAGATTCTTTTAATAAATCTGTAATATTCTCTCAAATAAAATTTTCTTCAACGCAAATGACAATCAATTATGAATATTGATGGCGTACAGACGGAACGTTTAATTCTGAAAACGAAAACCACCTGAACAGGACCTGTCAGGAGGGTTCCCTTTTACAGAACTGAACATCCCGTCATACATACATACATACATGGCGTATGTATTTTCGTGATTCATGTTATTTTCAGACGTTAAAAACACTTGTAAATAACCTTAAGAGTAGTACAAAATAATAATTCATATCTGTCGATACGTTTCAAGTTTCAATCGAAATTCTCGAAATTTGCAGCATTCTTTTTTCTCGGAGTATTTTCGATTCTTAATACAGAGTTCCTGAAGTAAGTCAAAACATTTCTTTTTTCTCCTGGGTCTATGTATAATTTTGTTATTTCTTTATACCAAGCATTTTCTTGCATCATTTTTAGCTTGAAATGACCATTGTCAGAATCTTTGTCATCCTCTTGATGCTTTGGTTTTGTTTCATCTATACTCCATTCACTTTAATCGAATCACATAGGAGGTCATGATATCGTTTTCAGGAGTTGCTGCACCTGATGAAAAGTCAGAACGCACACAGAAAATATCGTTAAGGACAAAATGACGTTGCCAGTTTTTTTCTTCGCATTTTTGTTCGAATTCAAAATATTGCAAATAACTAGAAAAGGAATCCTTTCTATCAATTTATGTAATCGTTAATTATTTTCGTCCGTCAGAACTTTTCCAATTCATTCATTTTCCGAATGAATTCACATTCTGATAAATACGTAATTGCTAAGAATGTAGAAAGGGCAACATTGACTTGAAACATAAAAGTATTTTGACAAGCGGCATAACCTCCATTTAAATTCGATTCAGAGTGGAATGTGTCAACGGGAATGTGGTCAGAGGTGTTATTTTATATTTGTGAATGCACTATACCTATACTCCATTCAGATTGAGAGAATTGACCTCAATTCCCTCTCGCCCCCTTTCATACATCTAATCGGAATTGTGGCGACTTGTCACGATTTCTGCAGTAGCTGGAGGAGAACAGGAAGATCGTATTCATCGATGCAATGTATCGTCGGAGTTATATGAAAATTGCGTCGGTCCAAAATGGTGAATTTGACAACGAAAAAAATTTTTCGTTCTATTGTACTACAATTTTTTTTTCACTTCAAAATGTTGTCGCAATCTAGGAACTCTCTTATGAACAAATAGTGTTAGCCGATGAATCTTTCATTTGCAAATGAGAAGGCAATAACTGTCCAATTTCACAAAAAAAAGTTAGACGATTTCATATGACGCCGACGAAATGTGAAATTGAAAATTTTGTGCAATGCAAGATCCACTTCTGAAGAACACCCTTAATATTGAAAATTATGATTAGGTCTGTAGATTCTTTTAGTAAATTACGTTTGCATGAAGATATTTCGAAAAATTATCAAGTACAAGTATTCTGGGTGTTGTGGTTGCGACAGTTTTACAGTAACTCTACAGTAACTCGTTGCAATCTCAGAGCATCCCTAGTTTTCAGAAGAATAATTTATAATTTTTGCAATTGTTTATTCCGGTTCCGGTAAATCGAGTTTGGTCAATAGAATGACCCCAAAGATTGTGAATAAGTACACAAAGTGAAAGTAGATCTGGAGAATTGTAATGTTGAAAATTGTTGGGCATCCAGAATTAAATGTTCACCAACAGTACTTGAACTACTGAATGTCAGATGAACAAACCTGTTTTTTGCAATTAATCTGAGATCCAGCCGCAAAGTCGTAAAATGAAATAATGAAAACAGCTAGGTATCTTCCTACTGAATATGAAAAAAATTACACATTATTTCATTAAAAAATAATAAAACATCCATCTCCCAGAAAAATACCCATAATTGCAATTTTCATCATGTTTCCTCCCTGAATTTCGTTGCGTCAACTGAGAAACAATTTCACCGTGGAAATCTTTCTTCAGTGCTCTGTTATGTATCGAAATCACTCTGGAATGTCCCGAAGAGCTGGCAACAGCGCTGGGATCGGAAACGTTGGTCGTATTTAGTTATGATATATATGTGGGATTGGAAAGTTTGCGTGATGTTTCGGGATTGAAGGAGACTATTGGTTATACGACTTTTTTGAATTAAATTTTTTTTCCCCCCTCTCAGGTCACCTTGAGAGTTATATTTCTAAATAACTCAATTTTCACTTATATTTTCGGATCATGTGGGTCTTAGGTCGCCTCAAGAATGTACCGGGTCTGGAAACGTCTATTATATATATATATATATATATATATATATATATATATATATATAATTATGTTTTTACACTCTGAGATCACTTTTTTAAAAAAACAACTTTATTTCTAGAAGCAAGTTTATTTGAAGAAGGTCTGAAAAATAATGAATTATATCTAACTAGCTCATTCCGTCGTTCTGAAATCTGAAGTCGGAATGTGCTGACTCCATACATCCTGTTGATGCCTCGGACATCGTCTGAGGTTACTCACATTACTTTGTGGAATTCCTAAGGCTAGCTTACATAACATGTCCCCTCTTTTTAAGAAATGACTTCAGCGTTAATGGCTGAGTTATTTTTATGTGTTTTCACAATATTGGTAAATCTTGCTATAAAGATCTTGTACAAAAAATATGCTGTTACAAAGATAATAATCAAATTAAAAGTGAAATAAATTGAAGATACATGATTGGGATGGATTTTCCAATTAAAAACAGTTTCTTGAATAGTTGAATTGTCAATGGATAAATCAGTTAAAGTTAGATTTTCAATTGTTTCAGTTTTCATACTTGGAAGGGGTACATTGTGGAAAATAGTTGAGACTTCTTCATTATAGAAAAACTTAAAATTATTTGTTATGTTACATGTGGTTTCTATCAGATAAATTCCATTCAATTTGTAATATTCCGTATGTTGATTACAAACTTCACTGATTTGCACATCACCAGTCGAAAGGAATTTTCCCGATGATAACTTCAATAAATCGCCACGGCACTGCGAACGTTGTCTTTTGCAGTTTTCTGTTTTGCGATAAATTAAGTCTTTCATGCAGCTGGGAACTGGTTGCAGCATATTCTGTGGGCATATCCACCAATCTTCTACCTTGGGGCATTCTTCGTTGATGGACCATAAGAGTTGTTCTTCCTTGGCCAATAAGTATTTAGGCTGTTCGGTAAGGGTAACATTTTGGTATGGGACATATTGAAGGTAATATGTATCCAAGGGATTAGGAGAGGTCAATGGTACTTCAATTATAAAGATCACATCTTTATTTCTTATTTTTACTGAAGTATAACAAACAGAATAGAAATCTTTAAAATAGTAGAGATGTTTCATGAATTCGGTTGAGTTGACAAAATCGAAAAATAGATCTGAGGGTAGAATACTTTCGTGTAGGAGATGAAGTCTCGCAAAGCTGATAGCTGTGTTGATTTCTGTCAGGATCCTATTTATAGTCAACTCTTCGAACTGTGTAAGAATGAGTCGATTTATGTCGTTTTGAACTAGTCGATAATGATTATAATTTTGTATTATTTGATTCGTTGCATTGGAATATTTGGTTGTCATAGATCTCACAACACTTATGATTTGATTTTGTTCCGTTTTTAATGACTGAATTTTGTTTTTAAAGGAGTGAAAATAATTCAAATACAAGGATTCATCATCAGTGTCAAGTGTACCAAATAGAACTTTGGCTATATGTCCTCCAACATTTACTAAACCTCGTTTTTGCCGGGGAGTATATAGGTTATTAAGAAGGATCTTATTTTGTTTTATTTGGATCTTAATCGATTCTACATAGTTCGAGACCATCATATTAGAACTGATTGAATTTAGCTGGTCAACCAAAACATAATGATCATTTAATATTTTACTTATATTATTCAAGTTGTAGTGGTACATCAGTGTGTGTTTCGACTCACTGATATAAGTTTTGTCAACAAAGAAAGGAATGACGTTATGTTTGATCTCTTCAAATTTCAATGATTGAGGAGTAGAACAGAAGAATAGAATAAGGAAAAGTGAGGTTTTCATTTTCTTTTAGCTCTGAAAGAGAGAAAAAAAGGAATTATTACTTTCTCTGCTTTATTTTATTCTTGTGGTATATTTTCTGTGAATCAGGATTCTTGATACGAATATCATCTAAGATTTTAATCTTGGTGTTCTTAAATTTTGGATCTAGCTTTGCCTTTCTTGGTATAGCTAAATATGCTGGTTTTGACTCAACTAGGTCTGTATTCTGTTGTCGGTTCTGATTGATTTGATCTAATTTGGATTTTTGTTTTTCTTTACGTGAGTTCAAATGATCTGAAATTTCTCTCATATTCTCACGATATTATAATAATAATAATAATAATAATTCTTTATTCACATACACAGCAAATATATAAAGGTAGGTAGGTAAATGTGAATAATTTTAACCCATCAAAAATCTACATGGGGTGTCAAAGTACAATTTTAAAGTCATCCAACAATGTCAAAAGTAAAAAAAACAATTTTGTATATGACAAGGTTACAATAACAAACTAGACAAACTAATCAAAATGATCGTTCCAGAATTCTTGGAGGCAGTAGTATTCCTTCTTAAGAAGTAGGCACTTCATTTCCCTCTTGAGTCTTGCCTTGTTCATACTTTTGAACCTTTGGGGGATTCTATTATATATTATTATGGCTCTGTGGTTCACACCCAGCTGAGTTGTTGATATTCGGTGGTATGGCGTCTTGTATTGGATTGCGTTTCTTGTGTTGTAGTTGTGGTGTTCATTATTTTTTTCTAAATGTTCTTTGTTGTGTATATATGATACGCAGGCAAGTATGTAGAGTGATGCTAAAGTGAGGATATTATTCTGTCTGAAATACCCTCTGCAACTCTCATTGTACCCCAGGTTGCATAAAATACGCAAAGCATTTTTTTGCTTAACGAAGATCTTGTCACTCTCAGATGTTCCACCCCAGAACAAAAGACCGTAGTTGAGGATACTATGAAAATACCCGAAGTATGCATGCCTAGCTGCTGTCTCTCCTGCCATCTGCTTAATTCTCTTCATTGAGAAAGTTGCCATCGATAACTTCCTGATGAGGTCCTCCGTATGAAGTTGGAATCGGATGTTTGGCTGCAGAGTGAGACCCAAGAATTTTATGCTGGCTTCGTATTTTGGTCGGGACTCGAAGGTAAGATATTGAGTCTTATCAGTATTTATTTTGAAATTATTTGCATAAAACCAGTTTTCTGCTTGTTCTAAAATAGCCTTTGTTTTATACAGGAGCTCTCCATCATCCTTACCAACAGAAAGGAAAGATGTATCATCAACAAAAAGTACAGTGGCGTCCGACTTTGTATTTGGTGGTAAGTCGTTGATGTAAATGAGGAACAACAGTGGTCCCAGGATGGAACCCTGAGGCACACCATACTCCACACACCCCCACTCTGAACATTGTCCTCCAACAAATACTTTCTGGCGCCTGCCCTCTAAATAATTTTCCATCAGTCTCAATGCAACTCCTCTAATGCCATAATATTCTAATTTATGGAGCAGAATTTCGTGTTTGATGGAATCAAATGCCTTACTCAGATCACATGCTATTAGTCTACATTTTTTCTTTTCATCCAAAGCATTTGCTACATTTATCAGTAGGGATGATATAGCGGTATTTGTTGACCTATCATGTTGAAAGCCATGTTGTTCCTTACATATAATATTATATTTTGTCAGGAAGGCTGAAAGTTTATCCTTTATAGACATTTCTATTATTTTAGAAAGACTTGGAAGCACCGAAATGGGCCTGTAATTTTCGGGTTTTCTTTCTCCTCCTTTAAAAATTGGTATAATCTTTGCCATTTTCATCTGTGCCGGAAAGTGACCTTCATTACAACATCTGGTGATTATATATGCTAGTGGTTTTGCAATGCTTGGTAATATCTGCTTTATGAGGGATGACGACATCCCGAAGATATCCCTACTTTTTTTGGCTTTAATTTTTTTTGCTATTTTCAAGATATCATTTTCTGTAGTCTCTTTCAAGAAAATGGAGTTTTCTAAAGATTTAAATGTTCTGTTTAGGTGTTCTGAAAAATTTGTTTCTACTTGAGGACAGTTTTCTTCAATTTTAGCTCCCACTCTTATTAGAAATTCGTTTAACGAATCAGGGTCTATTTCCTTTGTGTTTTGTTGTTTCTTTTGTACCGAATAATCGTTTATTACATCCCATATAGCCTTATTTTTATTTTCAGCTCTTTCTATCCTCCTCATGTTCTCATTCTTCCTGACTTCGATGATTTTGTCCCTGTATAATTTCCTATATATATTATATGCTCTTCTACTGACGAGGTCCTTCCTTTTATCCAATATTACTGATAATGCATCTAGGTGATTTTTCATTTTTCTTACTTCTTTGTTCCTTTTATATTTGTTTCTGGCTGTTTTTACGGTAATAGTTTTTTCTGGACAAGTATATTGAAATTTTTCTGTAAATATTGTCCAAAATTCATCGAAACATTCTTTTCCACTCCTGCCAGTATATACAACATCCCATGATTCATTGCTCAGAGATTCAATGAAGCGCCTGATGTTTTCTTCTCCTAATTTCCTGACTGATATTCTTTTTGTTGCAGGTGATATACTTACTCCAGGGAGTTGGATGATCTGACCCCTATGGTCTGATAGATGGGGTTCGATAATATATGAACTGTGTTCTTCATTTCCGCTATAATAAATGTTGTCAATTAATGTTGTTGTTTTCTTTGACACCCTCGAAGGTTCTGAGAAAGTTGAATGTAAATTATAATCTTCCATTAATTCCTGCAGGTCCTTGAATCCTTTATCACACTTTATCCCATCCTTATTGAAATCCCCAGCAACACATATTTTTTGTAGTTACATCCCAGATTATCGAGTTCATTTAAACAAGCTCTCATTTTCATTAGGAACCCTTCAAAGGATCCACTAGGTGGTCTATAAACTCCAATAATGACAACATTTTCACTCTTCACAAATACACCAGCCAGCTCAACTTGTCCCTCTTCAGAGTGTAACTCAACACATTTCAGCTGTTCTATTTTTAGTCCTTCTCTATGCAGGATTACAACTCCACCGTATCCTTTTGGTCTAGAATAATGTGCACCTATTCTGAAACTGCGAAGTACCAATCGTTCCATGTTTGTCCTCGTTACCCAGTGTTCTGTGATGATAGCAAGTTTTATATCTTCTTCTTCTAAAATATTTTCCAGTTGTTCAATTTTATCCCTGATAGATCTTATATTTAAATTTAATATATTAAGTGTGGATTTCTTGCCTCTTACCTCCTGCTCGAAAAAATCGGTATCTTCTGACAGTAACACCCTTGGGCCAAAAATCCGGGTTACTTACAGTATCCAATAGAGAGTAGTCAATTCCAATCTTGAAAGCTTTGCTATAGTTATTATTGTTATTAATAATTTCTTCCACTATACTCTCCTTTCCTACGAGATTTTCTTTCAGAAAATTGATTACATTTTCTTTTGTGCAGTTTGTATTCACTTTTCCTACATAGAGCCAGGCTTTTCGTTGTATGGATTGCAGGGCTCCTGTATTATTCAATTTATTTCCTTCAATGTTAAGGTTAGTCAAAGAATTTCTTGCGTTGTATCGACATTCATTGGATTCTATGTTCGTAGTAGGCACACTTGAACTAGAACTGTTTACTCTCGGGAGTAGATTTCTTCTTATCTTGCTTTCCGAATCGCTAGGTGTCGCTGTGGTGTCCAAAGGTTTCGGTCGTACAGTTTCCTTTGAGCTTCCAGAATCCGTTGTTTTCTTACTAGTAGGATTTTGTTTATTAATAATTTTTTTATTGAAATCGGATTTAACCTCACATATTTTCCCATTTGATTGTTTAAGAAGATCTATTATCAATTCTTGGTCTTGTATCCTCTTCTCTAAATGGAATATCAGTTTATCATTTAAATCGGTATTGTCCTTCACGATTTCACATTCTGTATTCACTTCTCCTATGTCTTGAACATGTTCTCCCTCTGAACTCCCTGGTGGCAGTTTTTCACTCTCTTCACGTTTAGTTAGCGCTACTAAAATTTGTCCACTGTTTTTGATATTGTCAGGTAATTTTCTGAATATAATATATTCTATTAACTCATCCTTTTTCCATCTATTGAGCTCCGTTTGCAACTGCACTACATTCACTTCCGCCATTTTGAACATATTGCTGAATGTATTCGGAAATCTTTTCGTGTGTTGATTTTTCAACGGGCGTGCTATAATTAAGGTCTGATTTGACAATTTGTAGGGGTGTGTAATATGTCGAGGAGTGTATTGAATTGTTATAACTTAAAAGTGCTCGATTCATTTTTTCTGTCAAAGACATATTCTTTTCATCTAATACTCTAATTTGTTCAATTAGCGTAGAGTGAAACCGCTCAACTATGGCGTTAGATGTGGGGTTGTAATTCGTTATATAGTGGAGAGATATTTTATGTGTCTCGGCTAGATCTTGAATGATTTGGTTTTTGAATTCTGTTCCGTTATCGAACGTTATTTTTTCTGGGACACCGTGGTTGGAAAAGTAACTGATAAGTTGATTGGCAATTTCAGTTGCAGTCTTGCAATTTAGAATATAGCATTGACCATGTCGCGAAAACGAATCAATTATCGTCAAACAGGGTGTTCTGTTCATGACAATAGTATCAATGTATAGATGAGAAAATGGTTTTTCTCCTATTGGGTTGCTTTTGAAAATTAATTTGTTTGGTCGTCTTTCGTATTTTTGGGTTTGACAAATTTCGCAAGAGTTGATATAAGCTCTGATATCTTTGTCCATTTTGGGCCAATAGAATCGTCTTTTTATACTTTCCAAATTTTCTTGAAATCCTCTATGCGTGGTTTTAGTTTCATGAAATAATTTAATTTTTTCTTGCTGAATTTCTTCTTCCTCTACATCTTCTAGAAGTATATTAGATATTTTGAAAGAAAAAGCGTTAGCTTTGAATGTCTTTTGTGTCATCGTCAAAAATGTTTCTTCTAATTCTTTGGACTTGAAGTATAAACTGTACTGTTTATTCGGACTGACATATTCCTTAAGAAATTTGGTGAAGTCGTCCGGTATGTTAATAGATGCAATAAGTCTAATGCGAGTATTTTCGTGTAATTTCAATTTCTCAACTTTGTAAGATTTGGCTTTTTGAAATATAATTTGATTCATTGACGCGTTAAGAGATCGTTCAGTGTATGGTATTTCTAAAATTGGATTTTCTGCATTACTATGAATAGTTTCAGGAGAAGATTGTTCTTCTTGGGTATCTCCCGTACATGCTTTAGTGATTTCGTCAAGTTCTTTCTGCGATAATTCGAGGTCTTCATGCGTTATCTGCGGAATGAGCGATTCAGCATCTATGTCATCATCATCCGAGAGTTCGTTTATGTTCACTTCATTTATTTTTATGCGAGAGATTGCATCTGCGTTATTGTTGGCTCCTTTTCGATATTTAATTTCGAAGATGAATTCTTCTAATTTTATTCTCCATCTCATCAATCGTGAAGATGCATCTTTTAGAGAAAATAACCAAGTCAAAGGTCTATGATCGGTATAGATGGTAAATTTACGACCGAATAGGTAGGGTCTAAAATATTTCGTGGCCCATACTACTGCTAAAAGTTCTTTCTCTATTGTCGAATATTTGATTTCTGCTTCATTTAAGGTTCGACTCGTGTAAGCAATAGGTAGGTCATTTGGGGGTGTTCCTTGGGATAGGATAGCGCCTATAGCGTACTGGGATGCATCAGTTGTAAGGACAAAAGGTCTGTTGAAATCTGGGAGCTGCAGAATCGGATAATTTATAAGCAGATTTCTGCTTGAGTGAAATGCATCTATATATTCCTGATCGTGAATATTAAGCTTGCTATCCTTTTTCAGGTATTTAGTCATAGGTTTTGTCAATTTAGAAAAGTTCGGGATAAATTTCCGATAGTATCCTATCATTCCTAGATACGATTTTATTTCTTTAGTTGATTTAGGAAGAGGAAAATTCTTGATTATATCAATTTTTTCAGGATTTGGTTCGATTCCCTTTTCCGAAATTTTGAATCCTAAGAATACGATTTCTTTTTGGAAAAAGTAAGACTTGTCTAATTGAATTTTGAGATTTTCTTTTTCTAAAAGCTGTAAAACAGTTTGGATATCCGCTAGATGTTTTTCTGGAGTTTCTGAGAAAATAAGTATATCATCCATGTATACTATACATATTTTATTAATTACTGCTTTCAGGATTTGATTCATGACACGCTGAAAAGTTGATGGTGCGTTTTTTAAACCAAAGGGCATTCTTAAAAATTCAAAATGTCCTTCATCTGTAGCAAATGCTGTTTTTTCAATCGATTCCTTATCTAATTCGATTTGATGAAAGCCGCTAGCCAAGTCTAGGGCACTAAAGTATTTTGCATTTTTCAGTTGATCTAACAATTCATCGATGTTAGGGATAGGGAATTTGTCGTCAATCGTTTTTTCATTTAATTTTCGATAGTCTATGGCTATCCGCCATTTCTTATTGCCAGACTGATCAGTTTTCTTGGGTACGATTACTATAGGAAATGACCAAGGAGAGATACTTGGTCTAATAATATTCTTATTCAACATATCTTGAATTTGATTTTTAACTTCTTGTTTATGGATCTCCGGGTATCTATACCTTTTTACGTACACTGGATTTTCATCAATAGTTCGGATGTTATGTTTAACTCGATGAGTGAAATTCAACGGTTGATTTGGTAACTGGAAGGTTTGTTTATGACTTTGTAAGATTTTTGTCAATTGGTTTCGAATATTTTTATCTAAATGGTCTAAATTTATAGGAATAATTTCATGCTGGCTGGTCTGTTGAAGATAAAATTTTTGAATTTTTATATCATTTCCTAGTTCATGATTTTTCCAATCGATTTTCAATTTTAAGTCTTTCAATAGATTGGCTCCTATAACGCCGTCATATTGAGTGTGGAATTTATAAATCACAAAGGGGTATGTTTCTTCGAGGCCAAATGAATAAAGAGGAAAAGCTACTTTGTACTTACTATAATCTTTGCCTACAGCTGTTCTGAAATATGAATGTTCTTCATAAATGTTTTCAGGAAATAAACTGTAAGCTACAGCTGGGTCGATTATACTCATAGAACTACCACTATCAATCAATAGTTTGCAAGGTGGATTTTCAAGTTTAATATATGGTAATGAGGCTAGATGTTCTTTTGTAAAATTCAAGTCATGGGTTGCTGGTAGGCTATTGTTTGAAAATTTTGATTTTCTTGTTCGTCTTGTTCGTCATCAGTTTCGTTCTCATAAACTATTTCATCTTGAATGTCTAGTTCTCTAAATACTGCAAGTTCGTCAGGTTCTAGGGTTTCCGTATTAGTATTAATTTCTTCGGACACGAATTCTGGAGGTCCGGTTTTTCTGAAATAATGTCTGTTATTTGGGGGTTCTTGGCGAATTTGACTACTCGCGGGTCGTTTCATAGGGTATACTCTAGTTCTTATGGACATAGGCTCTGGTTTTGGTCGGTTTATTTGTTGATTTGGGTTAGGTTTAAAGACATCGCGTGGTTTTCCGAAAACTTGATTGTTAGTCGCAAATTTAGGTTCTGGTACTTTGTTAAATCTTAACGGTATCTGTTGAGAGGGGAATACTCTACTGGTTGAAGGTTGTTGAAAATTATTTTGAGTTGGTTGTACGTTTGCTACCACGGAAGGGTTAAATATGGTTGTCTTTGAAATTGTCGGTAAATAGAGCTGCTGTCGTTTAATTTCTCTGTTCTCCAATAAATTGCATGTGTCGTCAAATGATTTTGGTTGTAGATCTATTAAATTTCTGGAATTTTCATCCACGTTATTGTATAAAACAGTGTTTCCAATTTTGTCTGAGAGGTTTCTATAAACATTAACTTCAAGAGCGGAAAGTCCTTGTAGTTGAATTTGGTAATCGTATTGTAATTTAATTGCTTTTACTCTTTCAATGAAGTCTGATAATGACTCTTTTGGTTTTCTCTTCATATATTGATATTCGCTTTGTAGCACATCAAAATTTATTTTGAAACCAAATTTACTATTTAAAATATGTTTTAATTCAGTCCATGAATTGCAGGATGGTCCTGAATATATTATTGTCTTCGCTTGGTCTATCAATTTAGATTTGATAGTTGCGAAACTATATTTATTTATCAACTCATTGTCTGTGTTTCCGAATTGACTCATAAAATTTTCTGCTTCTAAAAGAAATGTTTGTAACTCATTTGGGTTACCATTAAATCTAGGTAATAATTCTCCAAAGTATTTTACTGTACTGAGATCTATTACAGATTCCATTTTCAATGTTTTATTTGAATTGATATTCAAAGAGTTAAATTGTTCTATTAAAGACTCAATGATTATAGAAAAAATAATAAAATAAATAAAAATGTGGTCTCTATCTTTTGGTCCAGGGATAGGAAAAAACTGGGATTATTAAACAGCCTAACTTACTTGACTTCTGTTTTCAACCTCGTGTCTGGGATGCTACCACCAAACTCCTAAGGGTAATCTTCGAGGGTAACCAGGTGTGGATCCAGTCCGGGTTGGTACTCCTTGTCTGCTAAGGGATTCAGCAACGCCACTTGATTAGATCGATCACACCAGTATCGTTTGAGATTGTTCTTTTCGTACTCGGTTATTCTGTCGAAGGTAACGTCGCACTAACAAAATCTCGGTTCTTGGATTTTACTCAAAGAATTGATATTCACGTGCATCTACTTTCCTTGGGAAGCACTAGTAAAATCCCATCCTCGTCGCCAATTATGTTTTTACACTCTGAGATCACTTTTTTAAAAAAACAACTTTATTTCTAGAAGCAAGTTTATTTGAAGAAGGTCTGAATAATAATGAATTATATCTAACTAGCTCATTCCGTCGTTCTGAAATCTGAAGTCGGAATGTGCTGACTCCATACATCCTGTTGATGCCTCGGACATCGTCTGAGGTTACTCACATTACTTTGTGGAATTCCTAAGGCTAGCTTACATAACAATATATATATATATATATATATATATATATATATATATATATATATATATATATAGTCAGCATAACCTTTCCAACATATAAATGAATACTTTGAAGCATTCTTCAATATCATTAAAAATACTTTCGAGGATTGTTGCCCACTGATAAGATGCACTGGTCGGGTCCAGAATGATAAGAGGTGGATATCTTCTGATATTGTTGCTGCTAAACGTAATCTGAATGATCTTTATTGGTTGCATAGGAGTTTCAATAGTCAGTCTACTTATGATCTATACCGAAAAGCAAAATCCTCTTATCATGGCCTAATTAGGAGTACAAAATATCAATACAATAAACAACTAATTGAAGTATCAGAAAATAAAAATAGAACTGTCTGGGATATGGTAAATACTATGACTGGTAGGAAAATGAAGGATCATAAGTCTATTTCGCTCACTGTAGATGACGTTTCATATGATGATCCTAAAGTAGTTGCGGAAATCTTTGTAGATTATTTCACCACAATCGCGGAGACTTCCATCAACAGTCATTTCAAGGGTTCACTATATTCCTCCTGTACCACTTCATCTATTATGAATATAAGTTTCTTCTTTTATCCAGTTGTTGAACAGGAGGTGGTTGATGTTGTCAAACTACTGAAAAAAACAAAAGGTTCTGGAGTCGATTGCATTTCCGCGCGAATTTTGAAACTGATAATTGAGGAGATTACATATCATAAACTTATCAGTAACCACTGGAGTATTTCCTCACCTCCTAAAGAAGGCCTGCGTTATTCCAGTCTACAAAAAAAATGACACGACTGATGTTTCGAATTATAGACCTATTGCCATCCAGAGTACCTTCTCCAAAGTATTCGAAAAGATAATATAAAGCAGAATGATGAAATATCTTGATAAGTTCAATATTCTTGATAGTGCCCAGCATGGCTTTAGATCTGACCGCTCAACTCAGACTGGAGCGTTGAACTTTATTGAATTTGTCTATCAGCACCTAGATCGTGGTACACATGTAGCTGCTCTGTTTTTTGACTTATCACGAGCATTCGATAGTCTCTCGCATAAGTTCATTTTAGATAAGCTTTATAACTTGGGATTTAGGGGTATCTTCCATGATTGGATTCGGAGTTATCTGGAAAACAGGATCGCGTCTGTTCGAGTTGATAAATGTTGTTCGAGTGAGCGAAACTTGAAATTCGGAGTGCCTCAGGGTTCTGTACTTGGGCCACTATTGTTTCTCCTATTTGTAAATGACCTCCCTCCGCACTTGAAGAAAATTTTCGTAGAATTTTCCGATAAGTCACTACATCGTATGATAAGAATAATATTGTTCGCGGATGATTCCTCCATAACAGTTTCAGCAGAGACGTTAGAGGAATTACGATATTTGTGTGAGCTCGTTACGCAATGTTTCGCTGAGTGGTGTCACAAAAATAGAATTATCATAAACATCAATAAATCGGAATGCATTCGCTTTAGTATATCTAGTTCCGTTGGTGACACATTTTTTGTTCGGCATTTTGACTCGGTTATCACATCAAATGACCATGTTAAGTTTCTGGGCATACACATAGACAGATATCTGAACTGGCATTCGCATGTTGATGCCCTTTGTGAAAAACTCAACGGCTCCTATTACGCGTTAAGTAGAGTTAAGAGTTCGATTCCGTTGAATTCTCTGATTAACGTCTACTATTCTTTAGTATATTGTCATCTTTCTTACAATATTCTGCTATGGGGTAACTCTTCAGATGTTAATAGTGTTTTCATCATTCAAAAGCGAATAGTTCATTTAATGTTCAATTGCCATCCACGGTCCTCCTGCAGATCCCTCTTTAAGGGTAATAATATTCTCACATTGGCCTCTTTATTCATACTCAAAGGCCTTATATATGTAAAAGAAAATGAGGAAAGTATTGTTAAGATTTCTAGTTTTCATACTCATGATACCAGGAATAAGAATGAATTATATTTTCCCATTCACAAAACTACGAAGTTTGAAATGTCTCCACATTATCAGAGTATAAAGATTTTTAATCATCTTCCACGATGCATTCAATGTCTTCAAAAGACTAAATTTAAGAACATAGTCAAGAACTTTTTATTGAGAGAATCCTTCTATAGTGGTAAGGAGTATTATAGCTATAATTTCAGTGAAAACAGCTCAATGAATCTTTGAATTATCTATTCATTATATTGTGACTTGTCCTATACATGTAATAATATGTCTCACAGGATGAACAAATCATAATTATTATTATTATTATTATTATTATAAATATATATATATATATATATATATATATATATATATATATCCAACGAACAAACTGGCATCTTTTCCGAAACGGTATAGGCCTGCATCCTCGTGTATATTGGTGTATATTCAAGAAAGTTTGCACCGTACATTCCGACTTCCAGTTATATCTAGCGGATGGACTGACATCCGTATATTTTGATACAAGTAGGAAACAGTTCGGCCTCTATATATTCCATTTTCAGGTAATCTGCCTTCCAGCAATGTTGCCAATTCGATGTAATTCTCATGTTCGTGATCGGAACTCATTCAAGATGTTTATTCATTTGATTTAACGAAATGCTGAAAGTAATTGTCACACTTGACTGAATAGTTTTTCATTTCGTTATCAATTGCGTAATTGGTAATTGTTTATTCATGCGATAATCATGTTTTTCAGATTCAAAAGTTAAATTATTTGTTTTGATTTGGATTTCGCCCACATTAATTCAGAATATCCAAAAAATTTCAAACGCCTAAATTTTCGATGCTATTTTATTCAGAAATGGAGAAGTATAGATTCAATTTGACAGACTTCTGGGATTGACAACTATATATGAAATGCGATTTTTCCGTGTTTTGATTTAACTATTCGTGATGTGTTTTTTTATATCACGTATTCTAAAAAAATTCCTCAAACCTTTCGTGGCATATCGAAGATGATCCTCAGAATAACATATTAATTAATAATAATAATAAAGGCCTTTATTTATGCATGTGATATTGCAAATGAAAAAAATACATACTTATTTTGAACTACAAAAAGGCAGGATCCAGTGCACATTTGGTGCAACTGTTCAATCCTACGTTATCCATTGGAGACATCAAAACGATGATTATATAAGATAAATATTCCGAGATTCAGCCAATCACCGTTCTGAATGAATGACGCTGTATATTTCGTTTGAAATTCTTATGTTTTGTCGAAAAAATTGTAATCAAAGTAGGTACAAATAAATATTTTCGCCATATTGAGATTAATTCTGATGTGAATATCGGAATACCATATTCTCAATATGATTGTTGACAGATCTAAAACTTAGAATATTTCTGTGTACTAAATATATGCATTGATCATAATTCTCGGAGTTCCAATCGAGTTTTCTCCACCTACTTTAACAACATTTGAGATGAATCAATAAATTTTGAGCAAAATATGAAATAGGTACTCACTTTATATTTTTTTATCGTTGCAATGCGATGAAAAAGTTTCAACGCTAAGAATAGATTAAAATATATAATTCAAACCTATTTTGATGATCAGGAAGATATAGAAATATTTTATTCAGAAAAAAACAAATGATTTAAAATAGGTATATTGTATTTGTGCAACAAAAAACAATGACAAAATGTCAACTCAAAATGATAATTTTTAAATAAGAGTTTCTGCTCCGACAAAGAATCTAAGTTAATATATCAACCTGATGATACGTGTATGTACACGTACACGTCGTTCCCATATCAGTAGTTTTTCGTGTTAAAACTCGAGGCGACGCATTTTCGAGTGATTCGGTCACTCATGAAAACCAGGTTCGTAACAAAACCCTGTACATTTTTAGTACAAACCGCGAACAATCCTATAATACGACCTATCGGCATCATCGAAAATAGCAAAGATTTTTAAGAAATAAACTTCTTCTGCAATTATATCCAGGAACCATGAGTACCTGAACCAGAAGTTGGATAGAACTCGGAATAAAATGAAAGTTTCCTCAAACGTCTGATAGACCATCACGGTAAATCATCCTGGATGGGATAAATTAATATTTGAAATCATGAAATATATTTATTTCACTATCTATTCAACGGGAGATAATGGTTATTAGCCTGAAATATCATTATCTAATAAAGCACAGGTGGAAAGTTTCCACCGTTTAGGATATACAGTGTGACACACATGGTACACCCCCATTTTCTCCTTTGTTTCTGTAGCTATCTTCTTGAAATTTGGAACATTGAATATACCCACTATAGGACACTTTTTGACATATCTATAAAAAAATCCAACTTCAAATTGTTGTTTGTGTTCGATAGCTACCTTGTGATTGAACCGAGAAGATACTTAAACTTGTCTAAACTCCATTATCGTGTTCGTATTGGTTATACAGAAGAAAAGTTGATATGGATGGATACCCCACCGATGGTACTTTCGAATGACGTCAAAGAAGCATTATGCTACCATTTGACAAAACGGAGTTTCGAGTGAAAGAAGGTTTTGACTTAATTCTTTGGTACGTATTTCGAACCACGATACTTTTCAAATCGAAATTACTATAGTGTAGCATTATTTTGATTATTTGGAATAATTTTAGGGAGTTCATGGCTCTCTAGATCGAAAAATAAAATAGGCGTTCTGACGAATCAAATATCAACTATGAGGTATCATTAGATGAAGAAAATTATGGAGACTTCAAAAATGTAATATACCGGGTTTCCTATTTGAAAATCCAAAGTTGATGTCATTTCCGGAAAAACCGAAAATTGGATTTTTTTCTTGAATATGTCATAAAGTATATTCAATGTTCGAAATTTCAGAAATATAGCTACAGAAGGGAGAAAATGGGGGTGTACAATGAGTCTGTGTCACCCTGTATACTAGAAAAATAATGAAAGTTTTTTCCTCATTTTGAATCTAATTTAACCAAACAAAGTTTCCATTCATCTAATTTTCACATAATTCAAGTCGACTGGAATTTCAATGTTTTTCCTATAATAATTCGTGAAGAAATAATCTCAAGATTGAAATATTATAATTCATCATTTCAATGAATATATTTCACGATGAATCTTTCTAATAATTGATCATGATCATTCTTGCACAAATGCAGAAGCAGAACTGGTTCAATTTCAGATTTCGCGCACCATATTAAAATCCCGGCAGAATATCTTCTCCCGCCAGCTGCAATGTTATGTTTATCTCTTTACGATGCAAAAAACGTCTATAAAGCCATAAAATTCGTCCCGTGAACGACATTCCAGTGATGCCGCTTGCTCCGGATGCCACTTCCACCTCTACATGTAAAACCGAGAATATACATATCCGTGAATATAATATACACGAGTGTGACGAGAGCGCCACCACACTCGATCGCGCGGAACCTCTGACATACAGGACGTTCAGAAATGGTCAAATTTGGCGTCCAGCTAATTATCATCGCAACGTATAGAGGATGCCATGCTGAACCGTTCTGTGTGATTTTCAGCTGATGGTAAAGTGGCATCCGTATATCGGATGCCACATTACCGCGGATGCCACTCTTACCGCGATTTTAACATGGGTGGATGCCAGAATGTACCATATATATATATATATATATACAGGGTGTTTCACGAATGATTGTACAGGCTTTCAGGGTAGATGCAGGACATTTTGGTGATTCTGACTCAGTGTTAGAAATATGTCCTAACAATATTCGTTCAAGAGATACAGGATGTTTTATGTATTTTCACAGAAATTTTCAATTGGCGTAACTCTTGAACGCCTGCGTGGATCTTCATGAAAATTTCAGGGAATGTGTAAGGGCCATTGGCAAATGTTCACACATAATGGCTTCCTGATAGCGCAGGCCCGGACTGAGAAAATGATTTTCTTTATTCCACATCTTATAAAACACCCTGTACATCAAATTTTTGAAAAGCAAAATTATCCTCAGATTCTACAATAAATACTCTTTCAATTAAGCTTATCATGATCAATGGCACACTTCGCATCATCACATTATGAGCCATTGAATATTTGGAATTTTCAATTTATAGTAAACACGGACCAGTAAATCTCCGAATAATGTGTTAATTCATATCGAATGAATTTAATTTCCCAGTATCATGACTTAAGGCAGCGTTTCTCAACCTGTGGGGTGCACCCCCCTAGGGGGCGCGAACATACCAAAGGGAAAAAATAAATATTATTTGAAAAATTAATAACTGACTGAAATCAGACACAAACACACACACAACGAAATAAATTTAGACATCTTATTTACACTCTCGGAAAGAAATTCTTTCACACCCCTTCCGCTATCAATTTTCGTACGTGATTTGTTCTCGAAAAGTTCCTATTTCTTTTTGCCAGCTTTCATTAGCCTTTCTTTCTGGTACCATTATTATTTTACCATGTGAGAAGTCACATGCAGCTTAAATCGAAATGCCATCATTCACGAATGCCGAATATACTGATATGTTGATAGTTTATGGATTTTGTAAGTGCAATGGTCGGGAAGCTGCTAGGGAATATCGAAGGCTATATCCGGATCGTCGAATTCCTAACCACCAAACATTCGAACATGTTAATCGGTCACTTCGTGAAACTGGACACTTTCCGTCAGTAAGTAAACGAGAAAGAGCGAATTCCATGGTAAACCATGAAGAGATAATAGAAGCTGTCCGAGAAAATCCTAGAGGGACTAGGAAACGCAATTCTCAACAATGGAACAATGAATGGATCGACATATCTACAATTTTTAGTAGAGTCTTTGCCAGGGCTCTTGAATGATGGAAGCAATGTTCCAAGAGGAATTTACTTCCAACATGATGGAGCTCCAGCACATTTCACCCGTGAAATTGTAGCGCATTTGAATGCAGTTTATCCGGGACATTGGTTTGGTAGAGGGGGACCTCATGACTGGCCTGCAAGATCCCCTGATCTTACATGCATGGATTATTTTCTTTGGGGACACTTGAAAAATGAAGTTTACTCCGAAGTAATCATAGACAGGGAACATTTGATTAATCGTATTCAAGCTGCATGTGAAGCTATACGAAACAGACCAGAAATTCTGAAAAAAGCTGTAGCTCATTTGATAACACGAGCTAGAAAATGTTCAGAAGAAAGAGGGGGTGTTTTCGAAAACAAGTTATAATTTTTTTCTTATTTATTGTCCATTTTTTTCAGTTCAACACAACATGTTCATAAGATACATTTCACATTTTTTTCTTAAGTACATTTTATGATAGTACAAGTAAATGTTCAATGTTAAATCAAGTTTTCGATTAAATTTAGTTTTTTTTAGAATTATTTGATGTTGCTGCCATGCATCCGTATTTCACTTATTCGAAGAAAGAATTTTCAAAGTATAATAATTCGAAGATGAGTATGTCCCCCAAATCCATGTATTGGATAGAATAAGATGCAGTACAATACCTAAGTAATGTTACTAAGGCTTTCAATCGATTTAATTATGAATCAATTCATTATTCGGAGATTTACAGGGCCGTGTTTACTATAAATTGAAAATTCCAAATAATCAATGGCTCATAATATGATGATGCGAAGTGTGCCATTGATCCTAATAAGCTTGTTTGAAAGAGTATTCATTGTAGGATCTGAAGATAATTTTGCTTTTTGAAAATTTGATTTACAGGGTGTTTTATAAGATGTGGAATAAAGAAAATCATTTTCTCAGTCCGGGCCTGCGCTATCAGGAAGCCATTATGTGTGAATATTTGCCATTGGCCCATACACATTCCCTGAAATTTTCATGAAGATCCATGCAGGCGTTCAAGAGTTATGCCTATAGAAAATTTCTGTGAAAATACATAAAACATCCTGTATCTCTTAAACGAATATTGTTAGGACATATTTCTAACACTGATTGAGACTCACCAAAATGGCCTGCATCTGCCCTGAAAGCCTGTACAATCATTCGTGAAACACCCTGTATATATATGTACAGCGGGACATATGGGAACCGATTCGGAGATCCAGCGGTATATGTGGGGACCTTTGGTACTTTTTGGACCGGACCCAATAGTTTTATAGACGCTGTGGTATATGCGAGGACCGGTCCCAATTTGTTTCCATTAGAGATGTGTAACACTGCGCTGCGCCGCGCAATTGCGCCAACTCACACCACTGAGTCGAATGTGTCAACTCATTATTCAGAAATGTATCAGCGCATGGCGCAATTCATTCAACAATTCTTACCTTCTCAATTTTCTAGTTAATATTCCTTTCAAACTGCAATTTTAGACTCAGGAATGTGCATTCAGGATTTTTAACTCTTTAAAAATTATATTTTTTAATTTTCCTTTTCATAACAAAATAGAGTTACCTCTTGGGTTAGATGAGTTGACTCATTGCGCTTTTGTTTGTATGTATGTTTTCTCTGCGCTTGTGACACAGCAACTCATTGCGCTCAACAGTTTGACACAGCCAACTCATTGCATTGAGTTTAACTCTGAAAATGACTGATGAGTTAAAACTTTGTACTAACTCTTACTTATTCGTCGTGTATTATATGAAAATACTTCCCATCGCTGGATTTTCATTTGAATTGCGATTTGTTCTAATGCTGCATAGATTCGGATTTTTCTCAATAACAAAATTAATAATTCGAATTGGTAAAAGTATGTTGTGTTAGAACGATTTCAAAATACTTTCAATTCCGTAAAATTGTTGAATTGGCATCGATGGCCGTATCGAAAGTTTTTCAAAATGAAATATTTTCAGTAGTGGTCAAAATAAGTCGACCATTTGTGTGATTTCGTTAAACACGTGAATACGCTGATTGTATTCAACTCTTGAAACTCAGTAGGTGCTCTCTTCGATACTCTGACACTGATGCGCCATTTGGCGCAATTGAGTTAACTCAAGGAGTTGGCGCAGAGAGGTGCGCTTGGGTTACTGCGTTAGCGCAGAATATTTCACTGAGTTACCCATCTCTAGTTTCCATTGGTGTATAGGTAGATATGGGTACCGTTTCCGAAATAGATAAAACGGTAATTATTGGGACCAGTGTACATACCAAATACGGAATTTCTTGGTCAAGGAAAAATCTACTGGGGAATAATATTTTCATTCTTTCTGGAATTTTGATCTATAATGCATTAATAGTTTTTTGAATATTCCAATCATTTTGAATTTTTCGCTCGTATGGATATTCATAAACACGGAAATACAAAATAACATCATAACCTAAGTTATATTCATTGAATTTCTCAAGGATCGAATTGTATTCGAGTTACTCGAATATACACCATTTTATTGAAGATTCGAGAACGAAACAAATCAATCTGATGAAATTGTCTCTTGTAATGGATACCGTTTCCAGAATACTTAGATAAAATGGTTTTTATTGGGACCAGTGTTCATTCAAAACAAGTAATTTAACGTGAAATACAGATATTCCTGCCTGGAAATAATATTTTCATTCTTTGAGGAATTTAATCTTCTAATGCGTGTACCGTTTGTTGTAGATTCCATTCATTTTCAATATTCTGCTAGTATCGATAGTTATAAACACAAAAAATGAAATAATAACCTGACTTATGCCTATGATCTTCCTTAAATAACAAACTGTATTCGAGTTACTGAAACATACAACATTTTATTGTGGTCTTACTCAAGATTTATCGTCCAAAAGAATAATTGAAGATTCGAGCACGAAACGAATCAATTTGATGAAAGTATCTCTTGTCACACCTACGGTAGTTCTAGCTCAGGTTACCGTATATTAATTCACCAATGAAATACCCTGTGGCCTGTATAGAGTACATCCCAAATTGCTTGATTTTGGCTGTTTTTGGTACTTCTTGACTAGATTTCGGAATTAGGCCATAACTTTTTCATTCTCGAAAACATCTAAAAACGATTGAAACCTTCATGAACCATTTCTTCACTAGGATTATGACATCATGTTCAGTTTTATCAATTTCTAATTTATTGCGTTCGTATTTGAAATGAAAAATTTGTTATTTCATACTTTATGAAAAAATGGAATAATGTGCTTTATTTCCAGGGAAAAATTGCCTGTACTACCTTTTAATCGTTTTCAGATATTTTCGTTAATGAAAAGGTAGTGGCATATTTTAGAAATCGATGACCATGATGGACCCTCAATCACACCCTTTCCTGACATCAAGCTCAACGCAAGTTCTTAAAGTTTTGTTCGCATATGACTAATGTCGATTACAGAGAAACATTTTGAAAGCCAAAAAGTTGATATATACGAGTTACACTCAGGGCCGTTTTTAACCTCTTGGAGGCCCTGGGCACATTAGGATAATGGGGCACCTACGAAGAATACCACATACAAAATAGAAATACAGAAGAATTCCCTACCGCCGATAATGCCGTGATGTGATTTAATTATCAAGTCGAGGGAATTTTGCCGATTTACAGAATTTCGCCCTGAAATTTCTTGCAGTGGCGTGGCGCAAAATTCGGCCTCCCCCCATCTGGGGTGTCCTCTATAGATTTATTATTCATGATAAGTTTTACCTAAAGTTTTTCATAGAGAAATAATGAGAACAATGTAATAAAAATAATTTATAAATTGTATAACAAAAATTTCTAAACGAAATAATGTAAATTCTGATATAAAAGTAACTAGAAACTACACCATTTATTCAGATTTGTCATTTAAATTTTAGAAAATATCAAATGAAATTCAATTGAGTGATCCGAAATACATTCGACGTTTTCTGAAATTCAATTTACTAATCTGAAATTCAATTGACACATTCTGAAATTAAAGTGACTATTCTGAAATACCCTTGACGGTTTTTGAATAACACTTGAAAATGGTGTAGAAACTAGAAACACATCAACGTGGTAAGAATTTCAAAACATTTTTATAAGAAAATTGGATCACCCCTTTTAATTTTTTTGTACAAACACATCCATCAACTTGTCGATAACCAAGCCTCTGGCCACTTCTTGTCCAAAGCTGAGTAAGCTCGAAAGTCTGATAGACATGTTTGCGACATGTTTAAGGAGAGTACCGAAAAGCTTGACGGTATATTGAGAAACCCCTCAATAAAATGAAATTATTGGGGCATCATTTCATGCTTTTAGTTTGGCTTGGGGGCCCCTTTGGTGCCGAACCTACCAGCATCGCGAGTTCTGTGGAGCCCTCTGATACGCCACTGATTTCTTGTCTTGTAAAGCTGTCTGAAATTATGTGGTTAAATGGGGATTTCTTCGGAAGCTTCCCAATGAATACAATAATGTAAGAATGTGATCAACAACACGGTTCGAACAGATGTTTTATGGCTAACCACCCCAACAAATAACACAAGCTAATAATTGCTCTTATCTAGTGTATGCCAGTATGAGCAAGGGTCATAAAAATTGCAACCTTCGAGAACTTGTTGATAGAAAACTGGGAATTCCAATCCATTTGGACTTGTGAATGATCACTTCCGTCTTTTTACCTGAAGGTAATTTTAGTACGCAAAAGGGAATTTTGAAAGAAAGAACCGTTTAGGTCTTTTCGAAAAAATCAGTTCTATAATAATATGAGGGAATTTTCTATGAAATGCGAAATTTCCAAACATTATTGAGGAAATCTTCTTTCCTCTCGGTTCAGAACAATTGATCTGAGCGGGGCCCCTATCGATCGCGGGGCCTGGCACTTGCCCAAAGTGCCCTAGGCGGAAGAGGGGCCTGGTTACTCTGATATGTTCTGAGTATCGCTCCGTGAGCTTAGCAAAATACTCAAATCCAATCGCTCTGGGCGAGCTGAACCAAATATCAAAATCTTGTCTGATCGCAAAAGCGACTCTTTAATTCCTAATCGCTATTCTGGAGTGCAAACTTCGAAAATATGCAATCAGAATGGGGGTTGTTCCTTTGTTTCGAGAAAAAATTAAACGTTTCCCACTCATTTTACATTTCCAATAAAAAAAAATTATTGAAGAAAATTTTCCATATTAGTTCTACAAAATTTTACTCTTCGCTGATCGGAAAAACCCGAACACTTTTATTTCATTCCTATTTTAAGGTTAGGTTCGCATCAGGCACTTCACAAACTCCAACCTTCTGTTAATGAAAAACGAAATTAATCTTACAGCATATGACGCTATCCCAATGCAAGCAATATTGATTATTTCTTCCAACATTTTTCTTGAACTCAAAACAAATCATTTCTCAAACACTATGTTGTTTGGTATGACTTGTTTTATTATAGTCATGAACATAATTTCGTCTTCGTCAACTCGAACGAAATGAAGATAGCAAGTAAGAAAAGAAAGCAAATAGACAAATGCTCCGCTAATTGGTCAAAATGCACACTACGACAATGGAGAAGGCTGTATTCATTAGAATTTTCCGCTCTACATTCATATTTCATTATCGTTTTCGAGGATATTTCAAAGGAATTGTCCGTTCCTACTCTCATGACATATCAAAAATGCAGTTCATTCTGGAAAAATTGATTTCAGGCCTTCGTTAACTTAACAAACAGGCATAACACGAACAGAATTCAACAAAGAACAAAGTTTTTCGTAAATCAAAAAGTTCAACAGATCAGAGGATCACAAATTTCATGAAATTGATTCTTTATAACTTCAAATGCTTTTCAAATGAAAAATCTATTCGAATATTATTCATGCCTTTCAACTGTATCTAAGTCAGGAAAAATTTGATAACGATAATTTCATAATAAAATAACAACCATTACATGAATTAAAAAAGTGTTGCCGGCAATATCGAATACCCCAGCTCCTCAAGTCGGAAGCTTCGACGTTTACGATTTTTAAATCATTATGATCAAGCGGTGACCGATACGACACAACAGCTGCATTGCTAAACGTAAACATAAACAAAGACAGAAGATAATTTTCCATGTTAGATGTAACAACCAACAATTCGCCCGAGGACGATAACATTGGATTTGATCTGGAAATCTCTTTTCATGCGTAGTTTGATACCTTTTATTCGGGAGATTTTGATAAGCGATTCAAATCATTTCTGTAGGAAGGATATCTAGAATGCATGTGCAAAATAAAAAATTTCGTGATAATCGAATTATACCATGATGTTTCTTGGTTTTTGAGTTAAGGTTACAGACCGAAATTGACAGTTGGGCAATTTCAATACCTATCAGTTGGTCATTACAATTTTTTGTTTTTCCATTTGTTCGTTTCCTTAAAAAAAATTTCAACGAGCAGCGTGTGGAAACTGCTAGTTGTATTGATACGATATTCAATATTCAGATTGACTGGAACTCATTGAAATTTTCACTCCAAGTGTCTGCAATTTTGTCTCAAAACTGAAAATAATTCCTCTAATCATTATATTGAGGCAAATTAAGTCTTAGTAAGTACCTATCCTCATGGCATTTCAGAAGATGTTTCCTCCTAATGCGGCTCTCATAATATTCTCGTAAAACGCTGTTTCTGTATATCTTGTTGGTCCTTAAATGTAAGGTCGTACCGGAATATATAGGAAATGAAAAAATCGAATGTATTCATTTACAATGAAACTCTTTCAGATATTTTCGAAAATGAAAAAGTTATCTTCGAAATCGATAAAATACTAAAATATTGTTACATCTACGAAACAAATGAAGATATTATCTTGAAACGGATTTCACGAAAATCGAGCCCAGAACTCCTCACAACATTTTTACCTATCTAGTCTGAAAGGTCTGGGATACCCACTATATATTGTATGGATCGCATTTACTGATACACATTTACATTTTCTAATATACATAACCATTCATTTAATTATGTTTATTGCAGAAATATAATTATATCGATTTTTTCATTTCATATTTATTCTGGTACACAAAGGGTACCAAGGGTATCAAGAACAGATATAGTGGTAAATATGGGACATCTTGAAAGTTGCATTGCCACGAGGATACTTACCTTTTGAGATATCGAGTCTAGAATATTTTCGAATGCTAGCGATATTATTTATTTTTCCTTCAATGAAGGTTAGTCAAGTTGTGGCTACCGATGATATGTGTTAGTTTCAAGCCTTTTCATATTTCACTCAAACTAGGGAAAAAATTTTTATAGTTCATTTTTCGATGAAATTTTGACAAAAATATTGAATTCAAGAAACTTTCATCAATCCGGCTCAGGATTATAATTTTTATGATTAATGAAATATCATGATATCGTGAAATCCTCGGACAATATATCCCATTCCCTGCCACGATAGCAGTCTTTTTAGGGTGACAAGTTCAGAGGGTTACATTCCTACCATTTTTCGTAAATGAATAGCCCGAACGTAAAACCTCCTTGTATATGATGAATAAGTACTTTGTTTTTTTTTTTTCAAATTTGCTATATTTTATATGAATATAGAGGGAAGTTAAACTTGAAAGCAGTTGGTTTATGCTGAGATTTTCAAATGTGTACGTGGCGTTATAAATGTTACAAAATTAGAATTAATCAGATTTTTTTTCTGCATATTCTTCACTGAATCTTCGAATGTTGATTGAAATAGAAAATAATCTGAAAGTTGAACTCACATACGGACCTACAATACCGAAATCAAATTTCCTATCAACTTCCAGAGAGAATGAAAAAACAATAGAATTAATCGGCACTCGTCACATTAGGGATCAGAACTGGATTATTAAAAAATTCACAAAGAAAGAATTTCAGCCTTTTTTGGAATTCAAACTTTGACACTCTAACAGTTTTTCCTAAATATCTCGGAAATGGTACATTTTGGATATAGGGAACCCTTAATAAACTCTACCTATTTTTACCTCACAAATTGATATGTGAGTGATAAAAATATGGTTTTCATTTGAAAAATTCGAGTTTTTGGCTTTTTTTGAATTTCAACTTTGACACTCCCATTTTACTTCCCAGTATTCTTCCCCGTTATTTTCTCTACAGAGTTATGTTGGATATGTTGTCAGTAAACCATTTCAAAAAACAGATCTGAGATTGCGCGTTGCGCTTTAATTGAATTCCGAGTGTTTTACAAGCCTACAAACTATTATAGAGTTCACTCGTCGTCTAAGGATAAACCTCGTCCCATAATTATCAACTTTAAGACCAAACTCTATCGAAGCGAATTTATGAAAGCATATAAAAAGCATAAGAGTCTAAACACTGCGGACATTGGAGTGAAAGGTCCCATTTCAAATATCTATGTCAATGAGTCTTTGACAGCCCACAACAGGAAGCTGTTCTACGTGGTTAGGCAATTTGCGAAAACGAATGCATTCAAGTACTGTTGGACTCAGGACTGTAAAATTCTTTTGAGAAAAGATGAGGGATCTAGGATAGTCCATGTGACGTCAGAGAATCAATTGCAGAATTTGTCCAACTAATTCCTTTTAATCTTACAGTAAGCGACACATAGTTCAATGAGTGTTCCCCTTAGCATATATTATCAGAATTGTCGTGGTTTAAGGACGAAAACTGGTGATTTTTATACAGCTTCTTTGATCACAGATTATGATGTTATCTGCGTTACCGAATCTTGGCTTAAACCTCACATAAACAGCTCGGAAGTTATCTCGGGTAACTACAACATATTCAGAAGAGATAGACATGATACAAATAGCGTCAAAAAGGATGGTGGTGGAGTATTGGTGGGTGTATCGGCGAGTGTGAGGGCGGAGATGCTGACTAATTTGAGTGGTGAGTCTGTGATTGAGGATTTGTGGGTGAAGATCACTATGACGGAAAGTGAGAAAAAATTTCTTTTGTGTGTTTGTTACTGCGATCGATTATGAAATTTTCATCAGGCTTAGAAGTGAATGTAAATTATTGATCAGAAATGATTATAAATCTCATATTTCTTCAACCGAGAAAAATATCCGAAGTAATCCGAAAGCCTTTTGGACTCATGTGAATTCTTTAAAAAATAGTAATAAGGTGCCTTCAGTAATGACTTATAATGATTCTACTTTTGATGACGACTTTTCTATAGCTAATGCATTTTCTACCTACTTTGGAAGTGTTTTCGAATCTTCGGAAAAACCTGTACTTTATAAGAAAAAATTTATGAACACTTCAACGATAGCCTTCAACTATATAGATATTCACTCAATCAAAAATAAGATAAATAATTTAGATAAAAACAAGGGGGCAGGACCGGATTTGATACCACCCATCTTCATAAAATCTTGTGGTGAACTGTTGGCAGATCCACTACAGATAATCTTCAATCATTCCCTCCACCAAGGTAAATTCCCGAAAAAGTGGAAATTAGCTAAAATTGTCCCAATTTTCAAAAAGGGTAAAAAAGACGAGGTCCGTAATTACAGACCTATCTCTATTCTCAGTCATTTCGGAAAAATATTCGAATCAATCGTAACTGATTTTTTCTTTCAGCAGATCTCTCCTAAGCTATCATATCGGCAGCACGGTTTTTTCAGAGGAAGGTCCGTGTTAACTAATTTAGCACCCTACATCGATTATATCACAGAAAACATCGACAAAGGTAATCAAGTGGACTCAGTTTACACAGATATGACTAAAGCATTTGACAAGGTGCATCATTCCACTTTGATGGCTATATTGGATGACTTTGGTGTGGTGGGAACATTGTTGAATTGGATTGAATCCTATCTTTCGAATAGACGGCAGTTTGTTGTTGTGAACTGTATATCGTCTGTGGTTATGCATATAACATCCGGCGTACCACAGGGTTCTCACTTTGGCCCTCCCTTGTTTGCAGCGTATATTGATGGCATTGCAGCCTGTTTCCTGTTTACGCTTTTTGAGCTGTTTGCAGACGACTTGAAATTTTACAGAAGTATTCTGTCCTACCAGGATCTTGTACTCTTTCAGGAGGATATTGATCGATTGGTCGTGTTCTGCGCGGGGAGATATTTCGATTTGAATATAGATAAGTGCTGTCATATAACATTCACGAGGAAGATTGATGTTATCAGATTTCCTCTGTGTGTTGATGGAAAGGTTCTGAACAGAGTGGACCAGGTAAGGGATCTTGGAGTAGTCCTCGATTCCAAATTTTCCTTCGATTTACATATAGATGGTGCTGTTTCTAGGGCTTTCAGAATGCTTGGTTTTGTATTCCGTGTCACCAAGGATTTCACAAATGCGGCAACTCTCAGGTCTCTTTACTTCTCTCTTGTGAGAAGTCATTTGGAGTTTGCTACTCCTGTTTGGTCACCATTTTATCATAAGTACATTGATAGGATTGAGAAAGCGCAAAAGAAATTCATAAAGACTTTTAATTATAGATTTGATCGCTCTCAGTTGATGTGCAATTACGATGATAGTTTGAGGAAGTACAATATAATGAGTCTACAAAATAGGAGAGTGTTCTTCGATTGTATCTTTTTATTTCGGATTCTGAATAATCATTTTAATTATCCTATGATACATTACCTGACTATTAATGTTTCACAGTATTCTGATCGTCGGAGGGCACTCTTCTATGTTCCTAAGGCCAGGACAAATGTGCGATATCATTCCGTTTTTCTGAGGGTGATGCGTTTTTGTAATTGGCACTTGAGCAGAATTGATGTATTTGATGTGAGTGTACAGGTTTATAAGAGAGCAGTGACGGTCTACATACAGAATATGTAATTTAAATTGATACATTTTTGTTCATTTGTTGTCATTTTATTCTGGTTGCTTTTTTGTTTTGGTAGATACTTTATTTTGTTGAGCCACATATACAAATGTATAATTTAAGATTTAATTTTTGTGAACCTCTGTAATTGGGATTTCCTGTAGAGGTTCCTGTTCAAATAAATAAATAAATAAATAAATAAAAAGCCTCAATTTGTAAATTTTCTCGAAAAACAGTGAATCACTCGAAAACGGCTCTAGATAGCTATAGGGAGTGATACGGAAAATTAATGTGGCATTCAAAGATCTATCCGAAAAAGTCATAATATACAGGGTGTTCCATTTGAAATAAGAAAGTTGGTACCACTTCCGGTGAAGGCGGAAGTCATTGATATTCAAAAATATATCATAAATGAAGGTCATCTTGGCTTATATCTCCACACAAAATTTAGAAATGATCGAATCATTATTTCTCCATAAACTTCTAATGGGCACTCCCGGTGGGACACCCTGTACGTTCTTTCTATTTCACATCAAGATCATAAGACGACATGAGGTTTGGCAACATAGTCTCATAATCATTTTTATACGATGCGATTACTAGACGTCTCTTATACTTGTTTATATGAAAAAACTCTGTTTCATTTGCATGACCTCGGTTTTCGCTTCCCCCATTTGTGACTACAGATATCTTCGTCGGATGAACGTCAAGAATATTAGGATGTATTTACTGGCTTGCTTGGCGGCGATCTTCATAAAGCCTCGAGTTATGGAATATTATAAACCTTTTTTCATTGAACTTTCCGGTTTGCCATACAAATTTTTTTTAGGGAATATTTTGGATAATGATCGAAAATGGGGAATCCTATGTGGGGAGACATTCATCGCTGAAATACGGATGACGCGCTTCAGACGTCGATAAAAACAAAGAACACTACTATTGATCATCTCAATTCCACGTATTCTTTGACATATTCAACATATTCATTCTTGATTTCCTATAAAAAATACTTTTTTATCGTGCAGTATTAAAACTGGGAAAAATTTCAAGAAGATTTTGATAACTCATGATTTTTGCTAGGAAATATGGCTCACGAACTTTTCTATCTACCAAATATTTTATGTAATACGGTCGAAACCTTTCGGATCGCTTTCGTACACTACCACTGTTACACGGGGATTATTAATGTCAAATTTTTCACTTCGATGTTTTCAACTTCAAATTTCAATTATACATAATCGAGAGAAAGGGGCGTAGAACTGTGTGGGATGGAACCAATGTTTGAAAACACTGGTATTTGTCTCACAATTAAAATCTCAGCCTTGATTAATATATCATCTGTCATGAATCCATTATTCTCATATACCTACATTTTGAAGAAGAAGAAGGTACATATTAATATTTTATTCAATTAATTCTTAGAAAAGAAATTCAGAGACGATAAAGGAGCTAATGACAATCCAATAAATACACAGTGTGATTCCGGAGGAGATCGTCAGACTTTAGATGAAGTTTGAGAGAGTCATTTTGATTAAATTTCCAATTGACATTCTACCGAGAGTTTGATTTTGCTTAGAGATTTCTCGAAAATACTTCCGATTAGATTTTCTCTCATTTCAATTTCAACCTTATGAAATTTCCTTTTTAGTTGTCCTAACAAAAAATCATTGGCGTCGATACGGGGGGGTTATGGGGGTAATTACCCCGCCCCCAGGAACATGATGGCATTATGACTTTCAAAAAAGTTAAAAAATAAGTCTTACAATCATTACATAGGAAGATAGCATGACAATATAGGGTGTACCAAGTTCGACGGCCAATTAGACGTTTCTGGAGACTTGGACCAATTGGAAATCTGAAAATTGGTATTAGGATATTGTTTGACAATATCTACTGAGCTAAAATATTCTTGAAGCCCGATCACTTTTCATTTATATAGGGTATGAAAAAAAATGTTAAAAAAATTTTTTTCGTTTCAAATTTTTATTAATCATTGCATTCTTCGAAATACTTTTCAAAATATGAAGAAAACACTGAATAAAAAAGGGATAGACGAGTATTCAATATTATGTTTGTTATTCCTATTCTATACATCTTATGTACGAACCATTTTCACATTTTTGAATTCCAATATAGTGGAAATATTGTATATTTCTAGAATTCTGAAAAACTCGTCACAGGGTGTTCCAAATGTTGGGTCAAAAATTGGGATCAAGATTGGCCCATAACTTTCGTTTATCGAATAAGAACCGTATATTTTTATGTTTGCGTTGGATTCTGCGAAGAAAAATGACGATACTGTTCTAACATGTTAACGCTCGCAAAATGAATACTTCTTGCGGTATTTAGGATTTTCTTATTTTATGTCGTACGTAGAGTAAAATTCATGAAATCTGTTTAATATCAACAATGATCTATGTTCATAGAAGATAAATTATTACAACAATTTACTACACCCTTTCCAATTGTAATTCAGAAATCGTCAATTTACATTCAGAAAACATTACTTGTATTCCAGATTAGTCAATTGTGTTTCAGAAAACATCAAATGTTATTCAGATTTGTCAATTGAATTTCAGAAAATATCAAATGAAATTCAATTGAGTTATCCGAAATACATTTGATGTTTTCTGAAATTCAATTGACTAATCTGAAATTCAATTCACGCTTTCTGAAATTAAAGTGACTAATCTGAAACACACTTGACAATTTCTGAATTACACTTGAAAATGGGTTAGTGATAGACTTTTTTCTGAATTCATTTATCATTGTTGATATGAATCAGATTTTACTCTAGGTACGACATAAAATCAAAAAATCCTGAATACCTCAAGAATTATTCATTTTAGGTACATTGACATGATAGAAAAATATCGTTATCTTTTTTCGCAGAATCCAACGCAAACATGAAAAAATAAGGTTCTAATTCGAAAAACAAAGGTTGTGGGCCAATCTTGATCCCAATTTTTGACCCAACATTCGGAACACCTGTGACGAATTTTTCAAAATTCAGGAAATTCACAATATTTCCAGTCTTCGACTTCAAAAATGTGAAGACGGTTTGTGGTTAAGATATTAAAAATAGAAATAATATGAGCCACACTTGATCCCAATTTTTGACCCAACATTTGGAACACCCTGTGAAGGGTTTTTCAAAACTCTAGAAATTTGCAATATTTCCACAGTTTTTGACTTCAAAAATGTGAAAACGGTTTGTGCATAAGATATTCAGAATAGAAATACCAAACATAATACCAAACACTTTTATGTCCCTTTTTACTTCAGTTTTTTCTTTATATTTTGAAAAGTACTTTGACGAATGTAAAGATTTGAATAGGAATGTATTCACGATTGAATACTCTATCAAAGGTTGTAACAAAAACCAGAAAAAAAAATTTTAAACAATTTTTTCATACCCTGTAGTGAAAGTGATCAGGCTCCAGATCCAGGTTCCAGAAACTTCTAATAGGCAGTATAACTCGGTACTACATCCTAAATTTTTTTACCCCCCCCAGAAAAAATTCCTAGCGACGCCCTTGCAAAAAATTATCTAGAGAGTTCGAATCAAGCAATCATTGTGTTTAAGCAATAGGGCTCCCAGAAAAGTGCCAAAAAACAGCTGAATAATGGCAACTTGAAGTAGAATCTCAAAAGGGAAAGGCTAATAGGTACTATGTTTAATATTTCGGAATAAATTTTTGAATTCGATAAAAATCTCAAAAAATCACGAATTTCAATATCGACAATTCTTTATATGCCAATAATTTGACGAATGAATATCAAGTGGACCGAAAATAAACAAATTTCAGATCGTCACTTTTTTTCAAGTGAAATGACCCCAGAAGTCAGATTTTGCGAGGGCCATTTTTCTTGGATGAACTTTTATATGTCCATTATCAGACGTCAAACCTAGTCGGGAGCGATTACGAATGAATTTATTCCGAGACGATATCAGAAGCATATTCTTTAATGAATATTCACGAAAAATATACATTTTTTAAATACGCTCATGCTAAAAATATAAACATAAAATTCTTGCGTTCTCTCTTTGTTAAATATTCCCAACAATTCCTTGGAAACCGAATCCACTGCATGGAAGCGGATTTTAGCGTGAATTGAGAAGGTCACCAAATAGGTGAAGTTATCTAATTTGTTCAGGTTTCGATATGATTTGCTTTAGATTCACTTGTTTTTCTCCCATGAACTTATATATAATGGAGTACGGCATTATTCATCAAAATATAATCGATCGGATTATCAGAGTTGATTAATTGGGGATAATGAAATTTTCAGTTTGAACATATTTTTTTAACAGTGAATTTGTTGTTATTCAATCCTATGCTTGAGTGCAGATATTTCCAGAAATGTCGTCATGTGATCCCTTTTCAAGCTGAAGCTAATGTCGAATATAAATATGTATTGATATTAATTTGTCAGATTGGTTGATGTATAATGTATAGAAATAATTGAAAATGTATCACATACCTATTGAATAAATTCATCATCTGATCAAAGGGCGATTAATTGAAAGATTTCAATGTTCCGTTGGAGTAATGGGTATTTTTTAATAATGAGTCTAGAGCAAAAGCAGTTATGAAGAATTGAGAAATATAATATTGAAGTTATTGCAGAGGCAATTTGCTTGTCAATATAAGGAATTTTCATCTACTACTGTTTGAAAGATACGAAAAAATGATATTCACAAAATTAAAAGCAATCAATACTCAATCTCTAGAATGACCGATAAATAAATTGGAAAATGTATAAGAAACATGAACAAACAAAATCGTAGGTACTGTGAAAAGGACTTATTTTACAGTTTGAAAAAAGTTGAAAGAAATTTATCAGTTATAGGTTTTCCTCTTATCGGATGTCTCATTTATTGAAAGTATACATCGATAATGTTTTTTCAAGGAATCTCCTATTTTGTATTTATTGTTTTCAGAAACTAATCAACTCCATTGAGTTCACTCATTAGTGACCTCAACGAATCTGTGGGCTTTAATCAGCTTGAAAGTTTTTGATCCATCCACCAAAATCTCGTGAAACCCACAATTTCAAAATTCGATATCTGATAAATTCAGAATGGATTCGTTATTATAATTTTCGACCAATTAAATATTTTCATACAAGCATTTTCGGTAACATTTTGATGATGAAAATATTTGCTGGAAATGTAAAATAAGTAAGTAACCTGATTTTCAAGACAAAATTCGTCAAATCAATCCGGAACCCCCTGAGTCACCCATGGCAAATAAAAAAATTGAAAATGAAGGAAAGATAATGCAGAGATACTTTTCCTAAATATGGAATATCATTCTATGAAACAGCGTAGGAAAATACTCAGGGCCAGTTTAATAAACTCATCCACCGAAAATTGAAATTTCACCTCAGCTTGAGAACCGGTTTCTGTATACTCAAACTTTTCAGCCTTCAAACTGAGGATGAATTTCAATTCTCGGTTGACACGTTTTTAATACTGGCCATGAATAATCTTCCACCATTTCGCAAATTATTCTGCGAAGCAGAATAGGACAATACTCAGGGTTAGTCTTATGTTTTATGAAAATTTTAGAAAGGTTGATTTTCATCAGGATTGAACCTACTATAGAGGATGTTCTTCAAAATTGTCAGGGCGGTTTCAGGAAAAATAGAAATTGCAATGATCAGGTTCTCAGTTTGACCACATTCATCGAATCGGGTTTCGATGATAAATTAAAAACAGGTTCAGCTTTCATAGATTTATCGTCTGCCTACGACACGGTATGGAAAGATGGTTTGATCTATAAACTTTATACACATCTTAAATGTGGAAAGATGATTCGTTCATTAGAGAATATATTGTCGGATAGAAGATTTCGTGTTTTTGTTGATGATAATAGTAGTAAATTCAAAATATTGAACAATGGCCTTCCACAAGGATCTGTTTTAGCACCCCTTCTATTCAATTTATATTTATGCGATATTCCTTGTACTTCATCTGAAAAGTTCATTTACGCCGACGACATTGCACTCGCTTTCCGTCATTCTGATTTTAGAAGTATTGAGGAAAATTTAACTTCTGATCTGAAAATTTTGAAAAATTATCTTTTCGAATGGCGTTTGTGTCCAAATCCAAATAAAACCGAGGTTTCGTTATTTCATTTGAATAACCATCAAAAATTCAGAAAATTAAATGTCCTTTTCGGGAACTTTCCTTTGAAACATAATTTTACCCCCAAATACTTAGGTGTTAAATTAGATTCCTCTCTGAATTACAAAGCACATTTGGATGACTTACGAATGAAACTAAAAACGAGAAATAACATTCTACAGAAACTTGCTGGTACGTCATGGGGTGCTGACCCGACTACACTTCGCACAGCAGCCCTTGCCCTGGTTTTTTCCACCGCTGAATATTGTTGCCCTGTTTGGCTCAATAGTGTTCATGTTCAGAAAATCGATGCACAGCTCAATTTTTCAATGAGAATAATTACTGGAACCATCCAATCTACACCTATCCAATGGCTACCAGTGCTATCGAATATAGTTCCTCCCCATATTCGAAGACAGTCTGCAACTTGGAATTCTTGGAATAAATTCAATTAATTTCCGGATTCTTTTCCGAAACTTTCCTACGTTCCAGAAAATAGAATTCCAAGACTGAAATCTCGTAAACCTATTTGGTCGAATAACTTTCTGAATTCGAACTTCAGCTACAACGAAATCTGGAAATCCGAATGGGATGTATGTTCTTTATCTAATAAAGATCTAATATCTGTTCCATCGAATAAAGTTCCTGGTTTTAACCTTCCTAGGAGAATATGGTCCCTTCTTAATCGAATAAGAACAGGTCATGGTCGTACCAAGAGCATGCTTTTCAAGTGGAATTCGGTTGATAGTCCTAATTGTGAATGTGGTGAATCAGAGGAAACAGTTGAACACCTAATTAATAATTGTTCGATTTATAAATTCCAAGATGGCATTAGAGCCATACACAATATATCAAACTCATTTTTGCAATGGGTTGAAAATTTCAGATCAATTTGATGAAGTATAAATTGAATTCTCTTGCTGTTCTGGCTTTTTTTATTTTCAGGTTGGAGTTTGTGTTTGGAAATCCTTCCTCCGAAGAGCCGTCCCACTGATCGTGATGTCCTTCTATATAGAATATTCAGATACAACAATTTTATTTTATTTTTTTAACGGGGAGACAGGTTTTTTCGGCTGAGGTTTTTTCCCCTGGCTCTATAGTATCGTATGATACTGGTGATGAAAGTATCGTATGATACTATAGTATCATACGAAGAATGTTGTGGTACCCCGTTCCTTTTTTTTACCTCAGCTTAGGTTCTTTTTGTTTCAACATTTATTGTATTATTTTAGCTCTCTCATTCAAAAGAATATATATATATATGTTTTATTATATGCAGATGATTTCAACTCTACTGCTTTTGGAAATACTATAGAAAACGTGATATCCACCGCTCAATTACAACTAAAGAAGGTAAATCAATGGTGTGAAGCAAATAAAATCAAATTAAATATAGACAAAACAGAGGCAATGTTTTTACCGAATAAGGAAATCAAATCTCACACCTCCCAGGGCAATTAAAATGAGAAACAATGAGATAGTTGCACACTCGTCTACAAAATTAATGAGAATCTATATTGATGCCGAAATGAAGTGGGAAACCCACTGCGGCACCCTTAGTAAACGTCTGCACTCGGTGATATACTCACTAATCGTTTTAAAGTATCACTTGAATGCGCCAGTTCTCAAGGTAATATCTTCTGCAAACTATCATATGGTATAATTTTTCGAGGTGGCAGTTCTTCATCACACAGAATATTTCTGGATCAAAAATGAGCAAATCAAACAATCTATGGAATTAAGAGAACAGAGACTTGCCGTGGTGTTTTCAAGGAGCATAGTTTGATGACGATGACTGGATTGTATATTTATAAATGTTAAATGTTTGTTCGTCAACATAAAGAACTTTTCATAGATTTTGAGAATCGCAACAAAACAAGAAGAATGGATAGATATTCATTGCCCAAATGTCGTCTCACTTTATCGCAGCATCAAGTAGAGTTTATGTCTCTTACCCTGAGTTGCAGGAAGTTCCATTAAATTTAATGCTGCCACAATTCTCCATTAAACGGAGTCTCCATGGCTACCGTCTATGGATTCAATTTTAATTGACGTTCCTGCAACTCAGTGTTAAGTTCTAAAACAGTTCACCATCATCTTATCACAGTGCCCAGAATGAAAAAATCTTCAAAAATAGAACTCGAAAACTGATTTTGCAATGCGAATTCTATAATATTCAAGAATTTTTTGACTACTGCTGCTCTATAAATAAGTAAAAATTGTGTTTCTTCCTTTTTTTTTGTATGACGTATTTTCTTTTTATTGCACATAATCAATAACTGTGATGAAATGAGTAAATATTATTATAATTATTACTTTTATTATTATTATCACTATTATAACCATGTCAACCGAGAATTGAGATTTATCCTCTACTTGAGGACAAGTTTAAGCTCACAAAACTGGTTTTCAAGCTGAAATTGAATTCCAATTCTCGGTCGACACGTTCATAATATCGGCCATAAGACTGGTTCCTGAAATATAGATCCGAAGTGATTGAGAGGCAGGGGAGATCTAATCTGTATCAACTACTTTTTGAGATGAACCGAAGAACACACTAGCTAAGGCAGCGATTACGCAAAAAAAATTCTATCGAAATATTCTATGGCTGCTCATCATTCGAATGATATATCCTACAGTATTCACATATCAATAATATTTTTATTTATTTTATTTTTTTTATTTATTTCCTCAATTAATTGCTTCACACAGACTAGAGCCTTTGAAATAGGTACTCGATTATAAACTTGCTAATTTCTTCATGAATACATTTCACGAATGTGAATAAATGTAGATAGTTAATGAAATTTTATGTATCCACACCATACGAAAGGATTGTGAAACGTATTGAAAACATTCAAAATTGAAATTTTCATTTTAGACTATAATATTATATATATGTCCAAACCCTATAAGTTTTAGAAATTTGTACATATTTCATTATAACTAGAAGTATGCAGCTATCTCTATACCTTCTTCTCCTTTTCTTCTCAAACTGTCGAATAATAATTAAACCTGAGGGATTCATGATTATTATTGAAAATTTTATGAATACTGATACAGACAAATACTTCGAAAGATCTGGTATCATTGAAATCGCAATGACATCTTTAGAAGAAAACCTCACAGTATCTTTCGAGAACGCTTCACAGCAACACGTATCATTGCAGCCGAGATACGGAAATTTCATGTTAATAGGTAGTTCGATTTTCGTCTTATGTTCTAGAAAATTGCAATACCTATTTATTCGTATATTCGTGCAAATGTTTCAATTTTTTTTTAGAAAATCATAAGTTGTATCAAGGGCATAATAAAAATGATAATAATTCATTGCTAACATTGGTTATAACACGAGCGTTCTAGAAAATTCGGCGTCAAGTAGGCTATGGATTTTCGAAGGTTTAATTTTCGGCTTCAGTCTCGGAATTGACAAAGCCAAACGGTAGTTTACGGAATACTCAAATATGAACTTTCTAATTTCTTCCTGAGTACAATTCATGAACTTGAAAAAATATAGTCAAAGTGACCTCTACCACACCCCAAATAATATTTCAACAAAAAAAGGGGAAATGGTGTACAGACAACGAATGAAAAAAATTGACTTATTTAAGAGGCCCGTCCACCTTCTCCTGTATACATATAATTAGTATAAACTCAGCTATTTTGATGGCCAGTCCATCAGGTTTAAATTTTCATGAGCAGATTTTTTGACGTCCATATACATATACCTAGATGGATATTATGATAAAACTATTGTTATATTGATAGCTTATTGTCATTCGAACCGAGAAGGCTAACATTTTTAGGAGCTTTGGATTCAACTTTTCTCGGTAAATAAATTGATTTTTTTTTTATATGAGAAGAAGTGGCATATATTAATAATTATTTTCAATGAAATAAAAATTATGAATATATTTGATTGTCCAGCAAGAAATTGAGTATTATTCCTTGTTAGGTAGGACAATGTATCATACCGAATAAAATTCAAACCTCCATTTTGACTATTTTAGATTGATTTCAAAGCAATCAAATTTGGCCTAGGTCTTGTTGAAATTGTACTGGCCATAATCATTCCTTAACATCGAATCTACAATATTTACGCATCGTTTTTTTCGTCTTATTTATCCATTTCATTCCCGAATATGCCTCATAACAAAATTACAAAGTTCACAAGATCACTGCCGTCGAATTCAAATTTGAATCAAAACAAACACAAGCCGCTTGTGAATTCAATCCTTTCGTCCCTCCTGAGATCAGAATATATTCGAAGCGAAGTCAGAAGTCGACCCGATTGACCATAGCAGGGGAGTCAAGCCTCCAATGCGGTTCTAAAGGTTGAGATATTCTCTACTAGAGACTAGGATCTGGGATATTCTGAACTACAGAATACCCAGCCTTTCGAGAATCTTCTCTCGTGCACGTACAGTGAAATAGTATAGCGCCAAGGTGTTGTTCGAGATTTTCACGTTTTCGATGAGGTTGAATGAACTGAATATTACATTTTTCCATTGACCAAACATTCCTAATTTAAAATTTGAATTGAATTTCTAAAAATTATGATGGTTCACTTGAGTCAGAAATATTCGTATTTCATAGAAATTTGGCTCTAAGCTGTGTGATGAGGCTAAGCCCCCCTTGCCCACTCTGACGAGTCGCCCTTGATATGTAATAGTTCGATTTTTTCAGAATGCTCTGCAAGTCGGAAAATTGAAAATATCCGCTTCCTGATTTATCATAATTCCAAAATTACACTGTAAAGTCTAAGATTGAAAACTATCCATCTATCTGCACACCTGTTCTTTTCTTCAAAATTTTCAATAATAATTATTATTAAAAGGTTCGTAGAAAAAAAGTAACAAGTGTACAGGTAAAGAAGGACAGATTGATAATATTATATAGTGAACTCTCGATAAATCAAACATCGATAAGTCGAATTCTGAGATAAATCGAAAAGATCTTCTGTTGCCCAGTGTAATTTCAGCTCAATGAGTTAAACATTGTTCTTGATTCTTGAAGGTCTAGAAGATGAGTCTAACTGCTGGAAGGGTTGTCTAGAGAACTACCACCTCCATAAATTGTACTCCCGACCACCATCGCCTTTATGGGTCGGACTTTTTGATCTAATCACTCGTGATTCATAATCGAGCCATGGTTCGATCAATCCTCGGAATAGTTGACATCACTTGACGAATAACAGATTGAATTACCAAACTTTACCTGCTTGCTAATGCAAATAACTTAATTTTTCTTGAAGATGTACCGCTGACAGTACGATTACGAATTATTTTTAACCTAATGACGCTTAGCATGAACATTGTTCGGTATTTAACCAGTTACCCACGAATTTTTGTACTTAATATACCAATAAAACCATTAACCAATAATTGTGATTTGTTTATTTTCACCAAAATCAATATAACTAATTGAGAACAACCAATATTTCTCTACATTGACTCAAATCACATTCGTCTTAACGTTACTTACAGACTACTTGTACTATTCTCCCACTTTTTCCCCCGCGCTTGGGCACGCTAAGCCCTTGAAGAGCGTCCTTTTCTGTCTTCGTCTCATGTGCGCGGGGTACGCCGTTTTATGCAGTTCCTACGCTTTTGCACATAACGAACTAATTCTTATCGTCTTAATGCGACCGAACATACCCCCAACTTGAGATATAATTTCAACACACTGGTCTTAGTCTGTGGAAGAAGGCATAGGCAATGGACACAATTTCGTTATGGGTCTCTTGTATGATCCATCTGAGGTCTTCACTGTTGCTACACGCACTTTAACATCAGGTCCCTCGTACACCTTACTCACACGACCCAACCACCACTTCATAGGGGGTAGATTATTGTCCTTCACAAGAACCAACTGGCCTTCTTCTAGATTTCGTTGCTCCTTTGTCCACTTGCTTCTCTTCTGCAATTCTGGTAAATATTCTCTGGACCATCGTGACCAGAATTGTTGCAGTAACATTTGCAGATGCTGATATCTGGAAAGCCTGTTCATCGGAACATGCTGCAAATCTGGATCTGGCAAGGAAGTGAGTGGACGACCAATGAGGAAATGACCTGGGGTAAGGGCTTCAAAGTCATTAGGATCTGGGGAAAGCGGAATTGGGGGGCGGGAATTCAATACTGCCTCAATTTGAGTTAAAACAGTACTCAAATCTTCATATGTGAGTACAGCGTTCCCTAAAATTCTTTTTAAGTGGAATTTACACGACCGTACTCCGGCTTCCCAGAGTCCACCAAAATTGGGTGATTTCGAAGGAATAAATGACCAATATACTCCCTCACCATTAATTTTTTTGCTCAATTCACTCGAGTTTTTCTTTAAAAATGTGCATAGCTCTTTCAGTTCGGTATTCGCACCAATAAAATTAGAACCGTTATCAGAAAAAAGTTTTGAAGGTTTTCCCCGTCTCGCTGAGAATCTTCTGAAACATGATATGAATGCCTCGGTAGAAAGGCCTGTAACCAACTCCAAATGTATGGCTTTTGTTGTGAAACAAATATATACACAAATGTAACATTTAGATGTTTTTGAACCTCTACCATATCTATCTTTGACAAGAAGGGAACCAGCGTAGTCTACTCCACTGACATAAAATGGAGGTGCAGGATTGACTCTGTCCCTAGGTGAGTGACCCATTATCTGCTCCAATGAAATAGGTTTTGCCTTGAAACATTTGATGCAGTTATGAACACTGGCACGAACCAAATTCCTACCACCAATTATCCAATATTTCTCTCTTAATGAAGAGAGCACCAATTGAGGACCAGCATGCAACAGTCGCTGATGTTCCATTTCCACCAATAATTTTGTAAATGGATGTTTAGACATCAGAAGAAGCGGATGCTTCCTTGAGTAACTAGTGCTTGATAACACTAGACGTCCTCCAACCCTGAGCATTTCATTGTCATCGGTAAATGGACTCAACTTCTGTAAGGTTCGACCTGTCAATGTTTTGTTCCTTGAGAGTTCTTCCAACTCTTGCTCGAACATTTCTTGCTGAGCTATTTTCACCAACATGAGCATAGCAAATTGCCCTCTGCAACCTTGATAAGGAGTTAAACCTTTCAAATGGGAACACCTGTTTGCTGAGAGAAACAGAGACAACATTAACTCTCAACTCAGGAATCTCCTTCAATCTTATCGGTTGCGAGAATCCAGACCATTCTGCATTATCCAAAAGTAACCAAGTTGGTCCATTCCACCATAACGAATTTCCCATCAGCTGCTCTGGGTACATTCCTCTGGATAAAATATCAGCAGGATTCTCCTCGGACCTGATGTACCTCCAGCTGTTGAGGTTTGTCAAGTTCTGAATTTGGGAAACTCTATTACTAACAAAAACCTGCAATTTGTGTGGTGCAGTATTGATCCAACTCAATACCACCGTTGAGTCACACCAAAGCCAAACACTATCAACGTCCATAATCAAAGCAAATTTGACCTTATCCATCAACTTAGACAACAAAAGTGCACCACATAATTCCAATGAAGGTATTGTCAGCTTCTTGAGAGGACTTACTTCAACCTTAGAACATAACAACTCAATACTGACATTACCATCTGCCAGTAAGCTCCTCACATAAACACAAGCTCTATATGATTGCATCGAGGCATCACAGAATCCATGCAATTCAATTCCTGAACACTGATGACCTACAACCTTTCTCGATACACTAAGATCCTTCAACATGGACATTGCACCTTTAAGTCGAAGCCATTCTGTTTCCAAAGTGTCAGGTAATTTATCATCCCAACCAACATTCTCCTGCCATAATTTTTGAATGAGAATCTTTGCCATTACGACTGACGGGCCAACGAAACCCATGGGGTCGAAAATCTTCGACACTTCTGACAGAATACTTCGCTTGGTAGCCTTGTGATGGTCAGACGAAAATTCAACACAATACCTCAGTGTGTCATCTTTGAAATGCCACCATAAACCTAAGGTTTTGTTTGTGTGCCTTTCACCAACCTCCTTTTGTTCTGGTTCTTCACCAACACCATTCAACTGATTCCGAACAAAATCATTATTCGAGACCCATGTTCGAAGAACCATACCACCTGACTTCAGAATGTCAGTTACCTTGTGACAAATGTTCACAAGATCTTTTGGTGAACTTCCTCCTGTCAGCAAGTCATCAACATAGAAATCCCTCAGGATGATTTTAGACGCCTCGGGACATTCGTCTGCATTTTCTATACCCAACTGTCTGAGACATGTTATGGCTAAATATGGAGCTGATCGAGTACCATATTTCTCACAGTATTGAGTGTCCATTCAGTCAGTTTATCATCTGGAGAAAATCTCCAAATTATTTTCTGCAGTGATCGCTGCTCTGACTTCACCCAAATCATTCTATACATCTTAGCAATATCGGCACAAACGACGATCTGATGTTGCCTAAACCTAACCAAAATCAAAAATAGATCGTCTTGCTGTTTCGGACCATTGAATTGAAGATTATTAATCGATACCCCAGTGTCGCTGCTGGCACTTCCATCAAACACAACTCTTAGTTTTGTTGTCTGGCTATTTTCATTTAGTACACCATGATGAGGCAAATAATATGAAGCCTGTGCCAACACTGGATTTTCAACAATCGACATATGACTCAGCTGTTGATATTCCAACATGAAGTCCTTATACATCTTTCCCATCAGAGGGTTTCTTTCCAACTTTTTCTCCAAATTGAAAAACTTTTTGATAGCTAACCGACGAGACTCTCCTAATTTCACCACTGAGTCCTTTAATGGAATTTCTACAACAAATTTTCCATCTGACCCTCGGAATGCTGTTTCCTGAAATATTCTTTCACATTCCTCTTCTTCAATGGAGGCATATTTGTTTTCATTAGGAAGTTCCTCTATTTCCCAAAATCTCACAAGGTCACCCTGTAAATCATCCAACCCAACATGTAGACTTGTCAGTCTCTTAGCTTCCAATGATACCAACGGACCAGTGACCAACCATCCCAATTTAGTTTCCTGTAACGTTGGCTGAGTCGGTCCCAGTTTGATCCGCCCAATACATAACAAATCATAGAACAATCCAGAACCAAGTAGTAAATCAATTTTTCGTGGTTGATTGAAGTTTGGATCTGCTAACTGTAAAGTTTTGGGAATTTTCAAATGACCAATTGCTAAATGCCGACTAGGGGTTACACCTCCAATACTTTCAACCACCAAACATGACAAACTGGTCCTATAATTTGTTATATTTGACAGCAAATTCACCTGACATCTATCACCTACTTTTGTCGATTTACTTCCAATACCAACAACTGAAACTTCCACAGCCTGTTTGTTCAACCCCAACTTATCAACCAACGAAGTGAGAATCAAATTTGGCTGCGATCCACTGTCCAGGAGTGCCCTACAGTTGTGCCACTTCCCATCAGCACCTTGAATCTGAACCAACGCAGTGGACAACAAGACTTCACCTGATACCTCCTCACCGTCATTCAAGAAAACGGATTTTACCTCTGTAGAAGGACCTTGAGTCGACTCTGCACCCCCACCATGCTCATTCAATTTTGGAGTATCGACACGATTCATAGAGTAACCGTCTAGTTTTGGTTCATAATTTTCAGAAGTTACTTTTCTCGACTGAATCAACTTTAAAGCATCTCCCTGTACCGCTCTTTTCAGGTAATGGAATTTTTAAACATTTGAAATCACATTATTTTGATGAACCAATGGTTCAAACATATCTTTAAATTCCAACCAACTTTCCACTTTGCCTGAAAAGGATGGTAAAGGAATAGCTGGCAATTCTGGCCTCGAATGGGGAGCCAACACAGAACATGAGGAACCATCCATACTTTTAATATCTTCAACTGTCGCCGTTTCGAATTTACTACTAAATTGTTTTATCAAAACACTAGCTTTTGACAGAACACTAAAATATTCATTTTCAAAGTTTTTTCTTTCTGAAAGAATACCCTCATATTCATCATCCCCAATTAATTCTTCTAATTGGCCATTTATCTCGTCGAATTCACCCAAGAGATTTTCACAAGCAATACGTCTAGTATTCAATTCCACATAGAGAATCTGAGTAACCTTATTTGGATCATCAAATTGACTCAAAAATTTCTTAAAACTAGTCAATTTGCTCTTGACTGATCCTCTCTTCCTGATAAGATTTTTAATCATATCGGAATTCATCTTAATTAATCAAACAAGCAAACAGAACAGGGATAATAAGGAAAGATAAGGACTTTAAAGAACTCACCAAGTTTTGCGAACCAGTTCCTGCAATGATCCTTCACTTTCAAGCGAATTCTGCTCCAAACACTGCTCGTATCACTAGTCTGTTACGCCACTGGGTAACTGCCGTGATCAGGTAGATAGACGCCTTCCACAGGTGCTCAGCGCGCCGACTCCTTCTTAATCCAAATTCAGGTACACAGGTATCTCCAACTAATAGCACTTAGTCTTGTTTCAACTTCCAACTGCTTTCAATCAAATTTCCAATTTCCAGCAAACACTTCGATTTCACTAACGCCGTTTACCAACAAGATGGCATTTCTTCGGTTTCCAATATTGTATCAATCTGGCTCGTTTGGATCAAATTTATGTTGGGTATTTAACCAGTTACCCACGAATTTTTGTACTTAATATACCAATAAAACCATTAACCAATAATTGTGATTTGATTATTTTCACCAAAGTCAATATAACCAATTGAGAACAACCAATATTTCTCTACATTGACTCAAATCACATTCGTCTTAACGTTACTTACAGATTACTTGTACTATCCCAGACGGCACAGAAATATTCCATGCATATTCAATGAATATACTGCTGGCATATTGAGATATTCCAAACATATTCCAAATCTCCCAGGGCATAAGCCTGGCAGATAGCAGGAATATCGAAGGTCACCATGAAACATCTGCCAGGAATATCCCATAATCTTCAAAAATATATCCATGGCATATGCCATACAGATTCATCTATGAAAATCTCCCTTACATATATGCTGGCAATATCTTTTTATCTCCTGATTTGTCCATGCCATATGCTGGTAATATCTTTGTATATATTTAAATATATGTAAATTTTTGTAGCGGTACTAAATAATAATGCATTGATTAGATTGTTTCAAAAAAATTTATTACAGTTTTAAGAATATTTTGTACAATAACAATAATTAACAAAATTATCACATTAAATCATAAAAATGAACATAAAGTAAAAATATAAATCAACTAGGTATTTTACAAAACAATACTAAGAATAAGTAAAAATTAACATTTGATGAATTAAACTAAAAAATAGGGAAAACACAATGAGGTAATTTTTTAAATGATATAAATATTGAACTGTGAACTTCAATTATTTGGTTTGTGAACTAGAGGCGATTTCGATTGACTGGTTCTTGGTTGGTTCATAGATTGGTCCGTCAGTTTTGGACCAACCGCATTCGAATGACATTCTGGTGACGTCTCAAATCAGATGTTTCTCCAAAATTTGAACAGAATTCGAAAGCGCAGTTCGTTTGACGTTGTCATTTATGAACCGAGCGGTCAACCGTTAACCAACCAAAACAGCCATTTGAAATCGACTCATCAGATTATGGGTCGGTTTCACAAATCGAATTAATCGTTTTGAAATTTCTACGAATCGTGGTGGCTCCAGTTAATTAAATGGTACTAACAAAGTTTTGTAAAACCAACCTTATATCTATATATCAGCACCTCAGAGGTAAAGTGTGTTGAGTCACATTTTTTCAGACACGACCTATCTAGAATATTGGATTCACATTAGTAAATTCTAGCTAGTGGAACACATTTTTGACTCCCTAGGTTTATGAAGACGCCAAGTAATGGCAGTACACATTCTTTGAAACAATTATCGAACTGAAAAATCTCTCATTTGTCTAATTTTGATATTGTGACTTGACACACTTTACCTTTGGGGTGCTGATATAGATATCCGTGTTAATAACATCCCAGGCCTTCCAATTCCCAGTCTCCAGCCCTATCAACACTCATTCTTCCAGTCTCTCAGACATCGTCTTCTGTATGCCGCTCATCCAGGTAGCTTTTGGTCTTCTTCGCCTTTTTCCTTGGAATTCTTTGATTTTGGCCCTGAAAAAAACCAGTGATTCTAAGATTTTCAAGATAAGAGGCTGTCTACTGCTATGATAATAGTGGAATCTGTTCTGATTATTTAATATTTATAAACTTACTTTGAATTTTAGTAAGCAGTGTCGGCAATTCATATCGAGGCAACCTTCCTTCTCGAGGACGATCCCTCTTTTTGATTTTTAGGGCCTAAATCCGTATTGATGCCACTAATATTTTCGACCTGTACAGCCTTTTTGCTTGCAGGAACAAAATTACGATCTACAGCTTGGGTGAGACTTACTGCACCCAAGAAGCTCCTCCACTCATGCTCTTGTAGTTTTTACGTTTGGATTGAAAGCAAAATTTTGGTTAAGCTATCTGCACAACGTGGAGCCATTTTTCAGTAACAAATTTAGTATTTTCATTCTGTTTAAGAATCTCTGAAAATATTAATAAAACATAAAATGGGTTTTATGATCACTGAAATTATTTATATTATACCTTTGAGAACATTGCACAATTTTATTAGGGATGAAAAGTTAGTTTTTGCCTTTTTCCCAACCCAACTAAAATATAGGAAATATCCTTTCTATCACTTCCTCACTGTAAAGTCCTCAATTCTTTGACCTGAAAAAACGTAAATACACATAACCAAAGATAAAGCACTGACAAGTGATTGGCATATTACGAAAACCTTTTTCAAGCATTCCAAATATATAAGAGTACCTACCAACGCTGATTTGATATTCACGCTCCTACAGTCATGCTCTTGTCTGCCTGTCTTATCTTTTATCATGTGCTCGGCTGCATCACAAACTATTTATCACATAATACTCAAACAGTAACATATTTTCAACTCCACACACAATTTAATAATTTTTCAATAAGACTCTTTCAACTCATGGAGCTCCATAAGTCATGTCACCACCGTGACGTGACGACCATTTTGGAAGTTTGGAACGCCAAACTGAAACTGCTAATCACAGAACACAAATAACCTCAATCCAAGACCACAAACAAAAATATGAATATTTTGACTGAAAACGTCGTGACGTAATGTTTACATCCATAAGAAAAAGTCAAATCTCAGTAAAATCGAAATTTGATATTCTTATCGGTAAATTCAGGGAACGAAATTGCAGGAGTTAAGAATGGATAGAGGCCAGAAAATAGTTAATTTTTTATTTATAAAGGAGTAGTTTTATTCCTGTAAAGAAATAATGTCATTGACATTTCTGTCAGATATTTTGATAAAATTCAAGGAAATATCTAGAAAGGGCGAAAATATGGTTCGAAGTGGCCACATAACTTCCTCAACCTACAATGGCTCTGAAATGTTTGAAATGCAATGTATTTGGTTCAATGAAAAGCAAGAAGTATTAAGTTGAACTAGAAAGATTCTAAGTTCCAGACATCTCTGTCACCACATGGCAGCTTCATGGAAACAAAAATATGAGCAAAAGTGATTCGATCCTCCAGTGGAATAAGCTACTCTCACCTCTGCTGACTAATATTTGATTATCATATATGATTTTTGACAACTTGTCTACGCCCTTTTCACATATCTGCTCGAATATCATATATTGTTTTTCCATTTATTGAAAATATATATTTGATCTCTTTCCTATAAGATCAAAATCATAATGGACCTCTTTTTCTGTTTCATCGAACATTTCAATTATTTAAAAAGTCACTCGACTCTCAGTCGATAGACGATATAGTATAGCATGTCAATTTTTAACAAATAAAAACGTTTAATTTGTTGCCTGCTCTTTCATTTCATTGTATCAATCATATAAATAAATTACAAATCATTGATTCCATTGTTTACTCAGTTTAATAAATGAGATCAAATTGTTAAGCGAATGAAAGTGTTATTTTTTAACTTGAATCCAACTATGATTAACTTGATGATAACTGCGATTCCTCGAAAATATAATCTATATAGAAAGTTTGTAGTTCTTTAACAGTTTACTGGAAAATAGCAAACTATTCAATTATTGATGAGTTCGGAACAAAAGCAAAATCGAGGTAGTGGTAGTGCCCACACACAATTATCGTTCAAAAAGGGTTTTGTAACGTTTGTGATATTCCATGAAGATTCATGTATATATACCAATAAATACTATTGAATAATATTCTAAACGCATATCATATAGATATTCCCATAGCATATACCAGACATATCTGGGATCGCATATATTTGGAATATTCCTTTGAGAGCAGATATATTTGATATATATCTGGCATATGCCTCGCATATTGCAATATCTTTTGGCTTAATGGCAGATTGGAGGAATATTCCGAGAATATAGGGTGCCGTCTGGGATTCTCCCACTTTTTCCCCCGCGCTTGGGCACGCTAAGCCCTTGAAGAGCGTCTTTTTCTGTCTTCGCCTTATGTGCGCGGGTTACGCCGTTTTATGCAGTTCCTACGCTTTTGCACATAACGAACTAATTCTTATCGTCTTAATGCGACCGAACAAACATATCCGTATAATAAACATGAAAATAAATAAAAAAATTAACAAAATTTGAGATAATGCTCAAATTCCCTCAATTTATAGTACATGGATGCAGTCACGGCTTAGTTCTGCAATTGTTACCAGCGTTCTTTAGAGTCTGTGGTACATCTTCTGATTGCTATTGAAAAAAAATAACGTATTCAGCAAGCAGCTAACAATTGGTATATGGCAGTTTTATATGTGATCTATCAAATCATATCAACTGTTTCAAGAACTGTCAAAAGTGATCGAAACAATGCCAGCTTAGGAATCATCTGTGAAATAGGATATCTGACTAACTTGAAAAAGTCTGTTACCTGCTCGATTTTCTGGCCATATTTTTTCATTTCATGAAGGAATTATGGGCGTATAAACCTTTTTGCTGACAAAGGAGATGGTTAACAAAACAACGAAGATTTTCCTTTTCATTTGTACACTGAGTTCATAATACTCGTTTCGAGTAGGTTTCAATTCTTTCATCAAGATTTTATGAGGGAAGCAGTTGCAGCCATTTATAACCCTTTATATCTCGGATTATCTGAATTTTTAGTGAACACTTTTTCTAAAGAAATGATGCCTATCTCCTCAGTTTTGAAAAACATATTTATCGATAGATAAATAGATATGTCATTATTTCAGATGATATTTTCTTACAGGAAAACACAAAAATGAAACAGCACAAATAATAAATTCAACAAGACTTAAATAATCTTCCAAACAATATGGCTCTAGATCTACTATAAGTTTCTTGGTTCTAATTTTGAACTTTCTGTTACTATTGATTATTTTGAGATTATGAGATAATTAATTGAAAAGCTTTACACACATAAGAGATGGATATTTTTCAGATAGGGACAATCGATGATATGGAATGTTAATATCAGCTGTTCAAGTTCTATAAGTAGTATTGGTATTATATAAGTACATTAGACACTCATGAATGTAAAATCCATAAACCGTCAGAAACCCCTGCACGAATCTCTAAATTTCATCCCTAGCATTAATCTAGTATTATTTCTGACTGATAAATATCGACTTTAGTGCTGGACTCACTCCCCAAAAAATCATTCCATATCTGATAAGAGATATATTATCCTCTTCGTATCATCTTGAATGTATTTATTCATTATTCTCATGGCATAACATACTTTGTTCTATTTATTCAGAAGGTCCTCTATATGATTTGAGCATTGCAGAATTTCATCTTAAACGACCCCCAGAAAACTGGTAAACTTCGAAGTTCTTACTCTATCCTCACCAGAATTCATCATCATTTGCTGGTCATCTTTTGATCCGTAAAATCGAAAAACAACTACATCAGTGTTATTTTCATTCAGAATGAATTTTTTCCTTGATAGTCATTCTTAGATTCCTCTCATTTCAGCTGTAGATTATTAATATCACATTTCGCTATTAAGAAATTGGAAGCATTCACAAAATTGGTCGACTCTGCATCTTCAATCGAATCTGCAACCTCACATATATCATAAATCATTATCAAAAATAATAATACTCCGGAATGCTTTCCTGTGGTACACTAAATTTATTCATGAGTCAAGTTGAGAAAGATGTTCGGCCATCTATAGCTACTCTCACATACACATGAAAAAATAGACCTTTTTGAGTGATAGTTTTTTTATATTTGAAATTTTCGATTTCATATATGATAATACAAATTCCAAAATATTTCATTTGATATTATTTTTTCAATTTGAGCGATAATTTATTTGTTTCTCTTTTGAAAAAAACTGATTTGAATGACATCTAATATTGAAGAGATATTGGAAAAAAACATAGGGACTCCCACTCCGCGCGACAGCCCTCATGTACCAGCTATGAGCGCCAGCTCAGGAAGGTTAAGTTCGCGTAATATGAAGGGAATTAACATTTGTTCATGATTGAATAAACTCACTGAATGCATATGAGAGAATAGGTGCAGACGTTAAATGGCAACGCTGTTGGTCGTCTAAAAAACGTGGGGTATACATAATATATACGTTCGGTCGTCAACCTCTACGAACATGAACGGACGTGAGATAGCACTGAAGTGACTGGAAAAAAAATTGGTGAATAAGAAAAACTGAGTACGACACTAGAACCTACAACAACTCGTTTCATCTTATACATCATTAGATTTGCGAGAACCCCGTTATTTCTGATGGACCCCAAAAGCCTGGATTTATACGGGACGTCTATCAGCACTAGGATGTATATATATATATATATATATATATATATATATATATATATATATATATATATATATATATATATATATATATATATTTATATGTATATATACAATTACATAATATGGCCCCATACTAATAAGATACATTGTTTATCTATATGCCATTTATTCGATATATTACTATGTTGTATTTTGCAGACTAAGCAGTGAACACCTGCAGTCAATTCGCAGGAAGAATGAGATAAGAGAATATTATAAATATCTGTGAATGACATTTTCTAGTCAGTTAATTAATCGATCTAGTAGCTCTAACAAGTATTAACGTTGTATTGTATTGAATAAAGTAAACTAGTTTTTTTTTTAAAACGAAGTCTTCCTCCCGAAAAACATAATTGGCGACGAGGATGGGATTGTGCCGGTTTTGTTAAAATCTGTGAGTTCCTGAAAAAGAAGAGGTCCATCCAGTCCACAACACCTTCGGTTTCAACCGTTGAGCACAAGAAGAACTAGGTGAAGAAGACAGGAGCCCGATCACCTGAGTAGCGCCTCGTGACGGTTTCAAATTCAGCAAGACAACGTGGTGAGCAATCCTTTAATTACTCCCAGTGTACCTAATCTGGCCCAAAATTAGTCAAACTTTTTCCCAAGTTTTGAGCGTAAAACTTGTTTAAAGTTTTCTCTAGGTTTCTTCTAAAAAACCGATTTATAAAGTTTTTCCTAGGTCTCTTATTTCAGAAAACCGATTAAAATAGTTTTTCCTAGGTTTCTGAAAAAAAAAAACCGACTACGTAATTGAAATAATAATGGATAATTGATAAAATTACATAATAATTGATTTAACTGATATAATTGATTAAATAAGTGAAATATTAAAATAATTCAATATTACGTCGATTAAACAATTTAGAGGTCGTAAGAATAAAACAAACAAAATGGCAGTAGATTTGTCGCTAGCTGAAAAGTTTGGTATGCTGTTACCTAAATTTTCTGGGGTTGAGAACGAGTTGCATTCGTTCATAAAAAGTGTTGATGATTATCTAGCGATGTTCGTAAATGAAATTATTATGGTGAAAAATTATTGCTTCGCAGTGGTCAAATCGAAACTAATAGATAGAGCACTAGCAGAAGTGGCAACGTCTGACATTCCGAATAATTGGGATGTTCTAAAAAATTTCTTGTATACAAAATTTGGCGATCAAATTAACTTAGACGTTTTGATACACCAATTGCAATTCTTAAATAAAAAGCCCAATGAGGATATAATATTATTTATAGACCAAATAATTTCTTTGAAAATTAGAATAAATTATAGGATAGACGCAGATAGAATGCCAGATACAGAAAAAGCAATTTATAAAAATAATAATAATAATAACAGCTCTTTATTGCATTTGCAACCGGCCATCGACCATGGGTCCTTCAGCCTGTAATTTTACAATCTTTGATATATTTAATCATTGCTTAAGTAAAAATAAAAAATTAAAATGTTACATATTTTGAATTTTCTTAGTTTAGATTTTTGATTTTAGTTAGAAGTGGAAGTTCTGGATATTTCCTTTTGGATGTATTCCTTCTGCCCTCTTGGTATTGGGAGATCACTTCGGGTAATTGCGTTAACCTCTTATAGAATGTTTTATTCAACCTGTTAATCCTGATCTTAATAGGCTCTATTTTGGTTTTCAGATAGAGTAGATGATTCGGAGGATTATGAAGTGCATTATTGGGATTATAAAAATAATATTTTAAAAATTTGTAAAACTGTTCTAATATCAAACGCGCCTATGGAGCTAAGAACATATTTAATAACGAATAATGAAGTTTTTTTTGATGACACAGTAAACGCAACGAAAGACTATATGTGCAATCTAGCCAAATATGAATTACTTGATAAGAGTAGAAAAAATGAAAGTTCCGCTCAGAATCATTCAAAATATGTTCCAAGAAATTTTAATTATACACAAAATAGATCAAATCACGCATTTAATAATTACGGCGAAGTACCTAGATTTTCTTCGCAGCCAATTCCATTTACCCAAAGGAATACTAACTACCAATATCCAAATCATAATAATAATTTTAAACCGAATCATTCAAGTAATGTTTTTAAACCAAATCCCAATCAAAGAATTACTACCCCTCCAGAGAAAATGTCGATTCAGACAAGAAATTATCCCAAGAAACGTTCAAACTATTCTACACAATATAATCCAAATCCCCAACGTAATTTTTATCATAATAATTACCAGAATGGAAATCAACATGATAATCCTAATTTTTACTTTGAAGAATTAACTCATTTAGATACGAGGAAACAGAGAAATGAAAATCAATTTAATTACTATAAACCTTCAACGTCAAAAAACCACGACAATAATAGCCGAAATTTTCTCGAACTTACCCAAGAAGACTTAAATTATAATATTAATCATTCTAATCAATTACCCTTTATTGAATTTGAATATCCAAAATGTAAACTTTTAATCGATAGTGGCTGTTCAGTATGTCTGATAGATCCGAAATTTGCTTATAATAATTTCTATGATAATATTTTTCAAGAAGAAACAACGTTAACTGCATGCATGAGGCAGGAAACTTCAAATGAAAAAGTATTACTTCCTTTATTTTCAGAATTCCGTATGAATGATAGTCACCCTTTTGTACTTTATAAATTTCATAATAATTACGATGGCCTTATAGGAGCCGATTTTCTTAATAAATTCGGTTTAGCGTTAGACTTTCAAAACTAAGTATTAAATAATACCTATTCTAGAATTCCTTTTAAATATCAACAAGTATGTCAAAATCCAGTAAAAATCCCTGTTGATCTCAGTCATTTGGAACCCAAGTTAAGCAATCAATTAATGAAAATTCTCCAAATGAACTCGAAAGCTATTCAGTTGCCAGGACAACTATTGAATTTTACAAGTAAAATTAAACATAAAATTCGTACAAGCAATGAAATACCTGTACACTGTAAAATATATCGATATCCTGAAACTCATGAAGAGGAAATTAAAAATCAAATTGAAGATTTATTAGAAGGGAAAATTATTAGACCGAGCATTTCTCCGTGGTCTTTTCCCATTGTAATGGTCTCAAAGAAGCAAGATTTATCCGGAAAAACTAAATGGCGCATGGCTATAGATTATAGAAAATTGAATGATAAAACTATAGATGATCAATATCCTTTACCACAAATCGAAAATATTTTAGATAAACTTGGAAATAAAAAATATTTTACTACCCTTGATCTAGCATCTGGTTTTCATCAAATTGAGTTAGATGAAGAATCTATTGAAAAAACCGCTTTTACAGTTGATAACGGACATTATGAATTTCTTAGAATGCCATTTGGATTAAAAAATGCCCCTAGAACATTTCAGAGATGTATGAATGAAATACTTAGAGATTATATTGGAAAAATTTGCTATATCTACATGGATGATATAATTATATTTTCAGAATCAGTCGAGGAACACTTAGCAAATATTCATACTGTTCTTGAAGTCTTAGAGAAAGAACAATTTCAGATTCAATTAGATAAATGTCATTTCTTCAAGAAAGAAATAGAATTTTTAGGACATATTATTACGCCAGAAGGAATCAAGCCGAATCCAAATAAATTGAAAGTGATTTCACAATTTCCAATTCCTAAAACTCAGAAAGAAATTAAATCATTTTTTGGTCTAGTCGGATATTATAGAAAATTTATTCCTATTCCCAAAAGTATGGAAAAATGGCTCTATAATAACTATCCCCAAACACGGTACAGACCATAATAAAGTTCAGAATTACAAACCCATCACACTGCTGCCTGTACTGGGAAAACTTTTTGAAAAAATCATAAAAAGAAGACTGGAGGAGAAACTTACCGATGCCATACCAAAATGTCAATTTGGATTCCGCCCAAAAAAATCAACAATCCACCCGCTCACCATATTTGTATCCAACACACATGATGCTCAAAGAACCAAGAAAAAAACAGCTGCTATCAGATTGGATATCAACAAAGCATTTGACAGCGTGTGGCATAAGGGGCTACTTTTTAAATTTCGCAACCTAAATACTCCGAATTACTTGTTGAAGATAGTGAAAAGTTTTCTGGAAGAAAGGCATCTCTCTGTAAAAATAAATGAGACAACATCCACCTCATTCTCTCCAGAACAGGGTACACCACAAGGTTCTCCCCTTTCTCCTATCCTCTATAATATATACTGCAGTGATATCAATGATGACAATAACAGGGAACAATATCTCCTGCTGTATGCCGATGACACCATTATAATATCCCATGGTAAAACTGAAGCTAAGTGCATAAAGGAATTACAACTTTACATGGACAGATTGATAACCTGGTTTTATAAATGGCGATTGCGTCCCAACCCTGAAAAATTAAAATTAATAGTTTTCAACCACAAGATAAGACCAAGTTCTCCTACGGTAAAAATAGACAATAGAAATATAACACCATCTCCATCGATAAAATACCTGGGCATACAAATTGACAACAAGGCAAATATGAAACTTCAATCCAACATCTCGAAGAAAAAAACAATCGCAAGAGCCAAACACTTCAAATGTCTCACCTACAAGAATGAAGGAATAAGTATTGGAAATGCTACGAAAATATATAAAACAATCTGCAGACCAATTCTAGAGTATGGACACACACTATATGCAAATGCCTCAAATTCAGTAATACACAGTCTAGAGGTAGGAGAGAGGACATCACTGAGAACAATAACACGAATGAGACACCCCCAAAATAGATTGCACAACCCACCGAATGAACTGCTCTACAGAAAAACCAGGATACAGCCAATATCAGAAAGACTGAAAATCCTAAACGGAAGATTTTTCAATAGGATCAAAGAATTGGACGACATATACGGCATGCTCCACCGAGATACAGTGACCAACCCACCCAGACCCAGGAAATTTCCAGCCCAAACTATAATGGACAGCCTCTCGTCCATGGCTAATTAGATTAAGTCTCAAACTAAATTACCAATACAATATATTTTTTTTTTTTTTGAAAGATTATTGTAAATAAATGTACAAGGCTGAACGACTTCGGTCGATGGCCTTTGACTGTAGTCAATAAATGACAGTTATTATTATTATTATTATTACTAATTTTGCAAAGATTACTAAACCTTCAACTAAATGTTTGAAGAAAAATGCGAAAATTAATATTGATGATCTCAAATACATTGAAGCTTTTGAAATATGTGAAAGAAGTTTAATGAACGAGCAGATATTGCGTTATCCGAATTATAAAGAACCCTTTGTATTAACCACAGACGCATCAGGATTTGCGATAGGTTCTGTGTTATCTCAAGGCATTCCTCCGAATGATCTTCCCATTGCTTATGCTAGTAAAACCCTTAACGCAGCAGAATCTCGATATAGCACCATTGAAAAAGAATTACTCGCGATCGTTTGGACATCCAAGCATTTTCGTCCTTATTTGTACGGGAGAAAATTCACAATTTATACGGATCATAAAGCTTTAACATGATTATTCTCTTTGAAAGAACCTAATTCACGTTTAATGAGCTGGCGTATTAAACTGGAAGAATTTGATTATGAAATTAAATATAGAAAAGTATCAATGAATCATGCAGATGCATTAAGTAGAATAATATTGGAAAATGGTGAAAATACGATTATAAATTAAGACTTCGCATATTTTATTGACATTACGTTTGAAAACTTTACGAAACTATATGAAACAAATAATATTCCCGATTGTCATAATATTGAAGAAAAACAAGCAGATTTATTTAAATCCCCTAATAAATATTCGTTAGCCCATTGCGTATCAGAAGATTTTCATATAAGTAGAGGCATTGCCCGAGATTTTAAGAGAAATAAGGGAAATAAAGATGAATTAAAATCGCAAAATAAAAAAGTAGGAGAAGTAGCTATTATTCAAAATAAAAACCGTGTTATTTACTATTTGATAACCAAGATATCCTATTACGATAAACCTAAGAAAAAAAAAGTTCTTTGCCTTTCGAAGGCACATCGAGAACATTTTTGAAACATAGATGAATTCAAAATAGTAATCATCGAAATGAATACCATTTTCAATTAGCAGGCTCAGAGATCTTTTATCATGAGATTGGAGAAATGATATTAGATTTTGTCACTGAGATGAGAGATATACCGGTTTCGGCCTTGTTGGGCCTCATCAGTATCCCGCACATCTCAGGACAAAATCTTCATAAAAAACTTCAGAATTTATAGCAATTGGTTGTGAAATAATGAGTAAAATATTACAAAGTACTAAGGAGGTGACATCCAATTGCGTCAAAATGAAGTTTCACATCCCCAATCAAATGCAAAAAAAAGATATCTGTATTTCCTCTTTCACTGAATGAGATTTTAGCAGTGGCTCTATTCAGGGCCCGCTTGCTAGTTTCTCAAAGTGATGGAAACGCCCAATTTTTTTTGTGACTGTGAAGCCTGATGTTTTTAAGAAAAAGAAAATTCTTTGCCTTTACGAAGGCACATCGAGAACATTTTTGAAACATAGATGAATTCAAAATAGTAATCATCGAAATGAATACCATTTTCAATTCCCAGGCTCAGAGATCTTTTATCATGAGATTGGAGAAATGATATAAGATTTTGTCACTGAGATGAGAGATATACCGGTTTCGGCCTTGTTGGGCCTCATCAGTATCCCGCACATCTCAGGACAAAATCTTCATGAAAAACTTCAGAATTTATAGCAATTGGTTGTGAAGTAATGAGTAAAATATTACAAAGTACTGAGGAGGTGACATCCAATTGCGTCAAAATGAAGTTTCACATCCCCAATCAAATGCAAAAAAAAGATATCTGTACTTCCTCTTTCACTGAATGAGATTTTAGCAGTGGCTCTATTCAGGGCCCGCTTGCTAGTTTCTCAAAGTGATGGAAACGCCCAATTCTTTTTGTGACTGTGAAGCCTGATGTTTTTGAGAAAAAGAAAATTTTTTGCCTTTACGAAGGCACATCGAGAACATTTTTGAAACATAGATGAATTCAAAATAGTAATCATCGAAATGAATACCATTTTCAATTCCCAGGCTCAGAGATCTTTTATCATGAGATTGGAGAAATGATATTAGATTTTGTCACTGAGATGAGAGATAAACCGGTTTCGGCCTTGTTGGGCCTCAACAGTATCCCGCACATCTCAGGACAAAATCTTCATAAAAAACTTCAGAATTTATAGCAATTGGTTGTGAAGTAATGAGTAAAATATTACAAAGTACTAAGGAGGTGACATCCAATTGCGTCAAAATGAAGTTTCACATCCCCAATAAAATGCAAAAAAAAAGAAATCTGTACTTCCTCTTTCACTGAATGAGATTTTAGCAGTGGCTCTATTCAGGGCCCGCTTGCTAGTTTCTCAAAGTGATGGAAATGACCAATTCTTTTTAAGACTGTGAAGCCTGATGTTTTTAAGAAAAAGAGAATTCTTTGCCTTTACGAAGGCACATCGAGAACATTTTTGAAACATAGATGAATTCAAAATAGTAATCATCCAAATGAATTTCATTTTCAATTCCCAGGCTCAGAGATCTTTTATCATGAGATTAGAGAAATGATATTAGATTTTGTCACTGCGATGAGAGATATACCGGTTTCGGCCTTGTTGGGCCTCATCAGTATCCCGCACATCTCAGGACAAAATCTTCATGAAAAACTTCAGAATTATTAGCAATTGGTTGTGAAGTGATGAGTAAAATATTACAAAGTACTAAGATGGTGACATCCAATTGCGTCAAAATGAAGATTGACATCTCCAATCAAATGCAACAAAAAGAAATCTCTACTTCCTCTTTCACTGAATGTAATTTTAGCAGTGGCTCTATTCAGGGCCCGCTTGCTAATTTCTCAAAGTGATGGAAACGACCAATTCTTTTTGTGACTGTGAAGCTTGATGTTTTTAAGAAAAAGAAAATTCTTTGCCTTTACGAAGGCACTTCCAGAACATTTTTGAAACATAGATGAATTCAAAATAGTAATAATCGAAATGAATACCATTTTCAATTCCCAGGCTCAGAGATCTTTTATCATGAGATTGCAGAAATGATATTAGATTTTGTCACTGAGATGAGAGATATACCGGTTTCGGCCTTGTTGGGCCTCATCAGTATCCCGCACATCTCAGGACAAAATCTTCATAAAAAACTTCAGAATTTATAGCAATTGGTTGTGAAGTAATGAGTAAAATATTACAAAGTACTAAGGTGGTGACATCCAATTGCGTCAAAATGAAGTTTCACATCTCCAATCAAATGCACAAAAAAGAAATCTGTACTTCCTCTGTCACTGAATGAGATTTTTGCAGTGGCTCTATTCTGGGCCCGCTTGCTAGTTTCTCAAAGTGATGGAAACGACCAATTCTATTTGTGACTGTGAAGCCTGATGTTTTTAAGAAAAAGAAAATTCTTTGCCTTTACGAAGGCACATCGAGAACATTTTCGAAACATAGATGAATTCAAAATAGTAATCATCGAAATGAATACCATTTTCAATTCCCAGGCTCAGAGATCTTTTATCATGAGATTAGATGCGGATTAGATGAATTAAAATGGCCTATTATTTTGAATATGATAAAGTATATTTTTGCAAGATGCAAAGTGAAAATAATTATTTATTATTTATCGCCACTGCATGCTGAAGTAAATAAAGAATTTATAGATTTTAATGCAATCGAAGATAATGAATCAATTTTTAATAATGTAACAGACGAAGAATTAGATGAATGTTTAAATCTTTTAACTGAGCCTAATACAGAATTTCCCGTTTTAAATGATGAAGATTTAACTGAATTACAATCAGGAAACATAATTGTCCATAGCGATATAACAGTTCATAGTAATACTGAAAATCCTATTTTAGAACTCCCTTACACTGAAAGAAGTATTAATGCTTATCCATTACAAATCATTTTGAAGATAGGTCCAAGCTATAATGTGACGAAAGTGAAACTGTTCGGAGATAAACTACGATTATGAGTCTCCCTTAATTCGATTGATAGAGATATTTTCCGATTTATTGAAGAATACGTTCAACCTCAAAAATCATATACTATATTTTTTGTCTCTGAAGAATTAGAAAAACCCTTTATACGAATTTTACAAAATAATTTCAATTATAAAACCCTACAATTTAAAATTTCTAGAATATTCGTCGAAGATGTCGAAGATAAAGACGAACAATTATTACGAATCCAGCAATATCATGAAACCAAAACTATTCATCGCGGATTAAAAGAAAATTTAATAAGTTTGAGACATAAATATTATTGGCCGAATATGAATATAGACGTACAGAATTATATTAACTCGTGTGAGATATGTCAGAAAAATAAATATGAAAGAACACCTATTGAATTACAATTCAAGCCTAATCCTATTGGTTCGAAACCATTTACTCACATCTATTGTGATACAATTCGTTTTAATCAAAATTATTGTCTTAGCATTGTAGACTCATTTTCGAGACTAGGACAATGTTACCCGCTCTTACAGAAAACAGGTACAGAGGTTATTGACAAATTGTTAATTTATTTCAGTCATTACGGTGTCCCAATCAAAATTACATGCGACAATGGATTAGAATTTAAAAACAGTATCGTACAAGATTTCCGTAGAACTCATAAAATAGAAATTCACTATATAACTAATTATAATCCGAATTCAAATGCATTAGTAGAACGTTTTCATTCGACCTTAATCGAGCAATTAAGAACCATTGGAACAACTAACACATTTCAAAATAGAATTTCCCAGGCCTTATTGAGCTATATTAACTCAAATCACTCAAGTCTAGATATGACTCCAATGCAAATAATCAAAGCAGATTTAAACTATTCTCTTCCAATTGAAATAAGTCATAATGAAAGAGTAGAAAATTATATTCAAAATTATCGAGAAAACTTGAATGAAATATCAAAACACTTAGAGTCAAAGAATCTGAAAAATGTAAACCGTTTAGAAAAAATTAATGAAAAACGTAAATCTGAGAAAGATCACCCCTTAAATAAAAATCCTACTTATATCAAAACTCCCATTACTAGGAATACTGTGTATAAAGAGATAGATGCTCGCGAAATAGATTCTCACAGAATAAAGGATTGTAAGAATAAACACATTTATCATAAGAAAATCGTGAAACAGAGAAAGAAATAATATCATTTTGTTTCAGATTCAAGATGAAACACTTCATTTTCCTCCTTATTATACTCAAGATAATTATAATAACTTGTATTAAAATTACTCCCTTGGAAAACAATACACTCCCCATTTTACTTGGAAAAGCTTATATAATGTGATGTATGAACTATAAAATGTAATAGAATGTTACCTTTATTTGTTTAGAATGTGAAATACGCTTTATGTTGTTATCATATGCCATATGTGTTTTTTCGGTAACTTCTAAGAATTCATTCTGTATTAGTTCGTCAACGAATAAAGAGATGGAAAACATATGTCGTTATTTATCGAAGACATTACATATAACGAAGAAGAATATACAACTAATTTATCATATTGATTTGAAACAAGTCGAGGATCTTATTTTAAAGTATCAGAAAGAAATTGATAATTTGAAAAATAAAGAATTATTGGGATTTACACAAACGCCGCATTATGAATATTTACAACATTCGAATACAATTAATATTAAAACTTTAGAAGAACTTGTTAATGGAAAAATAAGAGTTAAAAGAGGACTTATTAATAATGGAGGTAAAATTTCAAAGATTTTATTTGGAACGTTAGATTCAGAGGACGAAGAACTTTATAAAAATTATTTTGAAAGTATGGCAAGAAACGAGGACACACTTATGAGGAATCAAAGACAGATTGCTACTGTAATTAACGATTTGAAAAATAAGTATATTGATAAATTTCGACAATACCGCAATTGAGGCACATTGAACACATGCATCTTCTCACATTTGAAATTAAGGATATTAAAAGTATACTAGATGAAATCCAAACAGCAATGAGCTTTGCTAGATTACATATTCTACATGAATCTAGTTTGCCATATATAAAATTCGCAGAATTAATTAAAAATGACACTATTATTCCAATGCATCATTTGAAAGATAATTATCAGTTATGTCATACGAAAGTAATGTTTAAAGAGAAAGTTCTATTATTTCTCATATCAATTCCGACCGTTTATGAAGAAAATTTTAATTTATACAAATTTTACTATATCCCTCAGAAGAAGTTAACCCTTCCTTATACCAATCCTTATATGTTCACTCAACAAGAAGAATTGAAATGGCCAACCAGTGAATGTCATGCAGTCGAAAAAGATTTCCTTTGCGATCAAGACTCCTTAACAAAACCTCTAGAATGTATGAAGACGATATTGAAGACACTCAGAAAATTGTCCCAGGAAAAAAGTTATATCTATATCAAATTTAAAAACCTTAGAAGATGGAAGCATCCTTTCAATAAATAATATGGAAATTCAAAAAAAATGTCCTCAGCAAACAAAATATTACTTCACTTCACCGATGGCGATAATCCAATCGAAATGTATCATAAGTAACTTCCAAAAAGAGATATTCCCAACTTCGATTAAAAATGAAGAAAAATACATAATTCTACCCAAGACGGCGATAATCCCACGAAACCAATCCCAAGAAGAGGAAAAAGAAGAATTCCAGGAAAAAGATATTCCAGATGTCAAGTTAGAAGATATTCAAAGATGAAATCCAAGTACATCATCAACTTTTATGATTATTATAGGAATATTTATGTTTTTAATTATTTTATACTTTTTATTTAAATATTTTGAAAAATGTAAAGCTACACCTAATCAAAGTGATACCTTTATCCAAAGGGGGAAGGAATTGCATAATATGGCCCCATACTAATAAGATACATTGTTTATCTATATGCCATTTATTCGATATATTACTATGTTGTATTTTGCAGACTAAGCAGTGAACACCTGCAGTCAATTCGCAGGAAGAATGAGATAAGAGAATATTATAAATATCTGTGAATGACATTTTCTAGTCAGGTAATTAATCGATCTAGTAGCTCTACCAAGTATTAACGTTGTATTGTATTGAATAAAGTAGAGTAGTTTTTTTTTTAAAAAGGAAGTCTTTCTCCCGAAAAACATAATTATATATATATTTTTTTTTACACATTTCGCGGTTCCTCAGGTTGCCCGGATTCGAAAACCAAGAGCAACTTTTATCGGTGAAGATAGATCACCTGCCGTACGATGTTGACGGTTCCTAGGACGACTGCCTTCTGCATCCAGTTTATGGTGTTCTTAGGTAACCTTAATTCCTGCAGATGTCTTGTTGTTTCCCGATGAACAAGTCCGTTCGCACTAATTAAAAGCGGCATTATTTCAACCTTTTTCAGCTTCCACATGTCTCTCACTTGACGTGACAGTGCCTCGTATTTGTTTATCTTTTCCCCGTAATCTTTACCAAGGTTATAGAGGACTATACCCCAGGAGGGGTACCGAAAAATCTATGATGATGGCTGTATTGCATCTTTTATTCCATATCATCATGTCGGGCCTATTATGTTCCACTGCTCTGTCCGTTATTATTGTCAGGTCCCAGTAAAAATTTACCGTTTCGTTTTCCATTACTGTTTGTGGAACATAGAGGTGGTCTGGTGTAAAATGTGAAAGTAGTTGATTTTGAAGGCACAGCAGCTGGTGCATTTTTTTCTACATGTTGTTATGACGAGCTAAATACTCCTGCAATCGCTGAACACCCTGACGTGAGATGTTGCACGGTCTCTTCTGCACTTTTGCAAAGTCTACATTTGGTATCGGCGACTTGCTGTTTTATTATGTATTTTGTGTACTTTCGCGTCGGTATCACTTGATCTTGTATAGCGAGTAGGGTTCCCTCGGTTTGTGGAAACAGGTAACCCTGGGTCAGCTAAGTATTCGAACTGATCAGATCGACCTCCTCTTGATGCAGGCTAGCGTAAAATCTTCCGTGGAGGGCTTTTCTCTGCCAGTTATATATCAGCTGCTCCGACAAGTCTCTAGTCACCGGCTCGTCTGAGTCGTCCGCCCGATCTAATTCACCGATGCCCACCTGCGCAGCTACCTACTGATGCAGAGGTGGGTATGAACTATGGAAAAAGGTTTTAATATTCTGTTTCTCTTTCAATCATGCATTCTCCACGCTGGTCAGGCCTCGTCCCCCTTGCTTTCGAGGTAACTAAATCCGCTCTATTGCTGAGTTCGGATGCAGCATGTCATATTCTGTCAGGGTAGTTCGAATAGATCTGTCCACCCGCTGAAGGTCTGTTCTTGACCACTTCAAAGTCGCAGCAGTGTGAGTGAAAGAGGGTAGAGCCCAGATGTTCATAGCTTCTATTTTATTTTTCGCAGATAATTGTGTTTTTGATATTTTCTTCACCCTACTGCAAATATATATATATATATATATATATATATATATATATATATATATATATATATATATATATATATATATATATATATATATATATATATATATATATATATATATATATGCCGATGCGTGCATTGCTGGACCAAATCACACATCTATACGACCATTGCTGGACAGAGCGTGGCATTGCTGGACGTCCAGCAATGCCCAATATATTTTTATATGTTTTGGCGTGCTTAACTGGACAATATTTCCCCCACCCTTAAATCCATAAATTTTGCTGGGTTGCCATGTTGTTTGCTGAACATTTCGTGAAATTGCAAGTTAGTTTGCATTGGTCGTCGAAGGGATACAGATCTCGACAATGTAATCATTGGTACTCCAGTTGGATAATAATTCATTCGTCATTCGAAAAAATCAAAAGAAATCAACAGAAAAAAGTAAACCCTCATGTACATCGAAAGATATCAGCATATCAAGAGAAATTCAACTCAATTTGAGATAAGGTGTATCAAAGGTTGTGATTCCTGCAGTATTTGGTATAGGTAAGTGATTTTATTTTATTTATTTCATTCCAATAGGAGGTAAGTTTTGAAAATTATAAGTGGACACACCTGACTGATATTTGCTCAGGTTATTCAAGAGTCAATGATTATTATTATTATTCGTACAAGATGCATATGTGACGGTGAATCTGAGCTTAATTTCAAAAATATTTTTGTAATATTTATTTAAATTCTAGCAAAAAAAGGAAGATACAGTATAGATGAAGAAGAAGTATTAGAAGACACTGTCGCTCGCCACTCTCAGGAGGAAACATATCCGAGTCTCAGAGAATGTTCCATTTTGATAGAGACGAATAAAGTTTTGAGTGCAAGATCTCCAGTGGCTCCCAAAACGCACAAATATAATGTGTAGAACTTTTTGAACCGTCGAAAAAACATCCAGATTTCATATAAGATCTCATCATTTTTTATTTTTTGAGTTCATCTGATTGGAATGTTCATTATTTTCATTTATCTTCTTAGCTTTGCAATCAGTATGAGCATAATATTTTATTTTTTGTTTGTTATTTCTTGGCTATGCCAAGCAATAATTTTTTTCTGTGATATTATTGATTTTTCCAAAGATATTCTGAGATATTATTTTATGTTTATTATTTTTCATTTTCTAGTTGGTTATATTTCATACTATTCAGTTTTTCATTTTGTTTTATTATTTTTTCATTATTTTCCATTTATTTTACAGAGCGTTGTTAATATATTAAAATATATTTATTATTTCTTTCAATATATGTGTATATTTCTATTTCATTGAAAATTTTTTTCAATCATTATGGATCTATTATTGTTGGTCGATTTTTATTGTTCAGGATTAATGAATCTGATGTGACTCATGGGCATAGCGGTTTCTGAAGATCATGAAAAAAACTTCTTCGACCTACTTGACTGTGTAGAATATTCATACTAAGACCCATCGAGTAAAGATGCATGATTTGTCAATATAAAATGCAGTGTATTGATGGAGGAAAAAAAGTATAACTGCGGTATTGAATGTTTTCAAACAAAATGCTCAGACAGGTATATGATAGTTTTTATCAAACCATCTCATGAAATGAAAAAATTAATCATGAAAATATTTATATTTAAATTAACTATCAAATGAATTTCGGAAACTATTTACCAAATCTTTTTCTTCATTGAATCCTGATGGTGTGAAAAATTGGTGGAGTAGTTAACAATTTTTTTCAAAACATAGGGCGTTTGCCTTTATTAAAAATTAAATTTTCATAAAATAAAATCTTCATTCGATTTGAAGACAAACCGAATGTTGCTCAAATATTCAAATTGCTCTCCATCGTCTATCGTCTAATGATAGACCAAAATCATAAAATCGACCATTTATTTCTCGTATGTTGCTCAAGAGAGAGATCTAAATGTAAAATTCAAATTTGTCTCCATTAATGCAGTTGAGTGTTGACAAGTCTGGGAAACAAATCGACAGATTTCAGGGCAAGTGAAAATGGAGCATTCCACAACAGAACGACAATATTTCAAGAATAAAGAAAGCTTGAAGACAGCCTTGAAGCACTTTCATGAAAATTTTTCGAACTTCGGTTTCTGAGAATCTACATGTGATTTTTGGAAAACAAATGCATCCACAACGTGTCACAGTGTGGTGTGCATTTCTTTGAGCATGAGGCTGAGCAAGAAGTGACTATTATTGAGACATGATAACACAGTTCTTTCAGCCGAAATTAGAAGATGATGATTTGGCCAGAATATGGTTTCAACAGGAAGGAGCAACATGCCATACAGCCCGAGAAAGACTTCAATAACTGCATGACACATTTCCATGTTGTGTTTTTCTTTCGTTTTATTGATCAGAATTGACCTTCTACATCATGTGATTCAACACTTTTACATATCTCTTTATTGGTTATTCGAAATCAGAGTTCTATTTCAAGAAGCCCATAACCACGTGTGCATTTGAAGAAAAAGATTCAAAGTTGCATCAACGCAACATTTGCAGAATGGTCAAGAATAATTCGACAGGAGTGTGCGTATGTGTATGCAAAGCTGGGGAGTCCATTTGCAGCGATGTGTCATTCAATTTATGTTTCAATAAAAAAAACAACAAACAAAATACTAAAATATGTATTTTCAGTTAATCTGACTCCAATTAATAACATCAAATATCATGAACACTCAAAATGTCTTGATCATTGCTGGACGTCAACAATGGTGCATTCAGTCCAGCAATGTGCACTTCTACAAAATATCAGTTTTATCACACACTGTAGTTGAAATAATAATTCCTTCAACATTCATGTACACAACAGAAATGTGTTGGTCATTGCTGGACGCCGAGAATGACGTCATGTCCAGCTATTGACTCTCGCAAAAACGATACGGCCCAGCAATGTGCGCTTCTATTGTATGAGTTAATAAAATTAAGTAGAGGTGGAAAGGGTTCACTGATATAGATGAGTATCCAAAAACGTTGATCTCAAAGAAAATTGGCTTATGTTTAGCGACATATGCGAGTTCTTCTAAATATTTAATTTTTCTACAAATTATCTACTTTCAGATGTCAGTTTTGGTTCAGTTGAAAAGTTTTGTTTTTATTCTTGTTTTCTAAGTAAAACGAAGATTCATTATTTCATCTCTTTAACTTCTCTCCAAATTGATCAGACAAGATCCCACTGAGAAAATTCAAAATGTTCGTGTCGTATCTGTATGGTTGTAGTCGAAGTAATTCGCCTTTCAATGTGATTCTTTTCAATAAGCTTGTTAATTTATTGAAGACCTATTCAGAATGCCGGATGATTTAAGAACTGAAATACATATTCATAAATCTTACATACAGTTTCGGCAATGATTTTCTAGCAAATAGATGGGTTGAGCAAACCCACCTTTCCCACTATTTCATCATGGGTTCCATTTCAATGAAAGTGAAAGCAGACAAAATCGTTTTAGAATTATTTCTTATTTTAACTGATGCAACTTTTTCTTTCCTAGAGGATATATTCTATCCCTTGATTCATTTTTCTGAACTTGTATAATTATTTTTATAAACCAAGTGACAAATTCGGGTAGTATCCCTGTTGCTCGCAATTATAAATGATAACTAATTTTTTGGCGAAATGAATTCCTATTCTATTATATTTCCGGACATTATGTATATCGCCCAGTGGTCGTTGGCAATATTTATCGAATTTCTTTGAACCTAGCTTTCTGGCGATTGGATTCAATGCATAGGGAAGCACAGTGGCTGAAAAATGCGAACACCTCTGTTAAAGGGCACAAAAGGTCATATGCGGAATCACTGACAGTGTTAGACATTCATGTCCACCACCTATAATATCAGATCCTGGCATTTGAATTCAATATTTGAAGACATTATACGTGATTCAGAACAAAAAGGGAAGATCGGGAAGAAAAATATCAAACTTAGTGAAGACTATCCTGTTCAGGAACGTACGTTTTCAATGTTTTATCATATGAAGCCAATAGAGCAAAACACATTGAAAATGTAGGAACGGTTCCGCCGATTCTTGCAAAAAGTTACCCAGAGTTGGACAATATATTTCATTTTTCAGTTGACATATGGAAGTTCTTCAGAATTTTGAAATATTCATGCAATTAACATGTTTTGAATATATCGATACTCATTTATTCGTTCGTACTTTCTGGGTATAAAGAAGAAAAATACTTATTGTCCAATAACTTTTCTCCAAATGATCCGCAGAATATCATTTAGGCGGACAAGGACTTATTGAGGAAATTTCTCATAAAATGTTCGTCTTGTATAGGTTTTAGTCTATTTAATTCTCCTACAAATATGTAATGTTTTCGAATACAAAAAATGCAGTAAGATATCAGATGAAATACCTTAATATGTTCAAGAAATAACACTAATTTTCTTAATCATGATTTTTATGCATGCTTCTCTTCTACATATTTATTTATTCTAATTTACGAATATGTAATGTAAACCATCATCCTGAAAAGGTATTTGATTTATCATTAAGTTATCGAAAACGTAAAACATTTGTAGGAGAAAACATGAGCTAAAACCTAAACAAGAAGAAAATTTCAAGAGAAATTTTGAGATGAAGCTTCTAGTGGGACCTTGTCCTGAAGAATAAGAGACTGATCAATTTGGAAAGAATTTAACGAGATGAAAAAATATATCTACGTTAAAATCAGAAAATAAGGATAAAAGCAAAACTGATATCTGAAAGTATATAATTTGCATGATAAATTAAATATTTCGAAGAACTCGCATATGTAGCTAAACATATTCTGCCGATTTTCTTTCAGTTCAACGTTCTTCGATACTCATCTACATCAGTAAAACCCTTTCTACCTACGTTTTCTCAATTTTATAAACTTTGTTCATTGTAATTTCTGTATGTGATAAATCTGATAACTCATATAATAGAAGCGCACATTGCTGGACCGTATCGTTTTTGAGAGCGTCCATAGCTGGACATGACGTCATTGTTAACGTCCAGCAATGACCAATAATACTTTTGTGTTGTGTTCATGAAAGTTGAATGTTTCAATAATTTATTAAAATGTTATTATTATGAATTGTAATTTCAACTACAGTGTGTGGATAAAACTCATATTTTATATGTAGAAGCATAATGCTGGGCAGGTTCGTTTTTCCGAACGTCAATGGTTGGACTGAATGCATCATTGTTGACGTCCCGCAATGATCAAGACATTCTGAGTGTTCATGAAATTTGAAGTTATTTATTGGATTCGGAAAAACTGAAAACACATATTTTAATTTTTTGTTTGTTGTGTTTTTTATCAAAACATGAATTGAATGACACTTCATGCAAATGACCTCCACAGCTTTGGATACACATACACACCCTCCTGTCGAATTATTCTTGACGATTCTGCAAATGTAGCTGAATTGCGTTGATGCAAATACACGCGTGGTTGTGTGCTTGTTGAAATAGAACTGTGATTTCAGATAACCTATTAGAACCGTACTGGAACAACATTTTGGCCGTATCATTATCTTCCAATATCGGCAAAAAGAACTGTGTTGTCATGTCTTAATAATACCTAGTCACTACTTGACCGGCCTTATGCTCAAAGAAGTATGTTCTTATTATGCTTTAAACCGGAAATGCACACCACATAGTGACTTGTTGTGGATGCATTTGTTTTTCAACAATCATATCCCAAATTCGGCAATTTTTCTTGAAATTTTTTAAATGCGGTCTTGAAGCATTCTTCATTCTTTAAAAGTTGTTTGAAAATGAGGACATGTCGTTTTGTTGTGTAATGCTTTATTTTTACTAGCCATAGTAAGTAGAGTCGATTTGTTTCCCAGAGTTGTCAACACTGCACTGCATTAATGGGGACAAATTTGAATTTTACATTTATTTCGAAACACCTTCATTCTTGAGCCAAATACGAGAAATGAGTGGTCGATTGTATTATTTATATCCATCATTAGACGATAGATGGAAAGCAATTTGAATATTCGCGCAACATTCGGTTTGTCTTCAAATCGAATGAAGATTTCATTTTATGAAAATTCAAATTTTTATTTTTATTTTTCTCTCTCAGATTGAGAAAAGCGAGTGGTTTTGTGAAGAATCTGTTTATCCGAGTCATGGATCATTTGATCCATGAACATTCTCTGAGAATCGGATGTTGCCTCCTGAGACTGGCGGGTGAAAGTTTCTTGTAGTAGGTACTTCTTTTTTCTCCATACTGTATCTTCTGTTTTTTTGCTAGAATTGTAATATATATTTCAAAAATATTTTTGAAAGCAAGCTTAATTAGATTGACCGTCCTCATTCATAGAAATCACAATTACTTTGATTTATATTCTTTCGTTACAATTGAATCTTGTATGAATAATTATCCACTTCAACTAATATGAGATTTGTGAAAAATGATAACCAGAACAAGAATTATAATACACGAGAACAGAACTACTGACCTAACGAAGATGAAATGATTGAAGATTTCCCATTTTGCAGTCTACAGCATACAAATCTAATTTCGTCTCTCAAAGGTATTGAATGGGAGAAAAAAAATAAATATAATACAGCATACGTGACTTCATTACATGAGGCGATCTATTTTACTGCATATGTTTCAACTTATTTCTTTTCATAACCTATCAAATTTTGGAAAATATTGAATTATTCGATGAGCACATAATGATTAGGTACTATTATTCATGAGGGGCTGAAGTTTTCGACTTCAGCCGCAAGGCGAGTATCGCAATTCACCAGAGTGAACAGTATTCATGTACGAATAGAATACTTCACCCTGTCTACGACTTCCTCGGTAAAAGTCAAATTAATAATCTGCATTTCCAACAATGACAGTTCTCATCGAAGATTTTGACAGAATGATCTGTGTTCACTGAAAATTCAATATTGAAGATTAACGTCAAATATTCCACTTGACATCGATTCTATTCCGTTGCAGCAGTGAATAATGAATCATTAGTCACCGGTGAATAATGACTAACATAACGTTTCTGAAAGATCATTCAAAATGTACGTATTATAGAGCAGTCGTGGAAAAATTATTTATAAAATCCTTATCTATCACTGAATAAGTATACTTACGTTTGATATTTTCGATCATCATTTTCTTCCTTTTCTGAATGATTAAATGCAGGGTACGCCTTTTCATTCTTGTTTGCAAAATTCGAAAAAAAATTAAAAACTTTGAAAAAGTGTATATGTAAAACAGTAGGGGTCACACAAACAGTTCTTGTATGTGATGTCGAAGAGTATTGGTCTGTGTTCTCATCTACCCTGCAGAACTTGATAGATGAGTGCTCATATGAAAAGAATATTATTCAGGTACCATCCAAGCCATGGATCGATCAAAACATCCTCAAGTTGATACGCCATAAAAAATCAATATGGCAGCGCTATACACGTCATAAACAGCTGAGCGACTACAATGACCACCGACGTTTCTCCAATTCGCTCTCTTCTCTAATCAAGAACGCTAAAAAAGATTATGAATCTAAGCTGGTTCAATCTAAGGACCCTAAAAAATTTTTCAAATATGTGAGGGCAACCCTCACTTCCAAAGTTGACACCCCGCTTGTGTATGATGGCAGCAATCATCTTTGCTCTAGTCCTGAAGAGTCTGCTAATGCATTAGCCGACTCTTTCGTCTCTTCTTTCAACGTTGGAAACTCTAATTCCCCTAGGCTAAAAAACTGGAGATTATTGTAACATTCCATTTTTCAACGTTCAGAATTCTAGTTTCACATAATGAATATGATGTTAAAAGATGTCCATTTCAGATCAAATATTTATGGAAAATCGCACAATACCATATGAAATTTTAGGCGCTATATAAAATAAAAACTAGTTATTATTATTATTTCATGTTATATCATTTTAAACGATGTTGTTCCATTTCCGTGAAAGATAAGATGACCTCAAACGGTTTTCAGCACTGAAGTTCATGTACCGCAAACAGATCCTGAGCTTACTATGAATATGTTTTACTTATGCTCGTCCAACATAAAAACGTTTTACTGGAAACAGCATATAGTTTGTTTCGATAATAACCAAGATGTATATCTAAAAACTTCACTATGTACTATACAGCTATTAGAAAATAACCGATTTTTATTGATGCTGTTCTACAATCATGAGATTTAGTGGTTATTTAATTCATGACCCGCTAGTTTTGTAAATACAGATATTGAGCTTATCAATCTGAAACCAACTTAATGAAAGCTGTAATAACAATTTGACTTGAAGTACATGGTGGCCGAAATTGTTGATACCTGAACGACAACTTTTCAACCGAAAGAGATAGAGAACATCAATGACATATTACGATCTTCATTCTTAAAAAAACTGATAATGCCAACCGCATTCCTTTATCTCCTTTTGTTTCCGAGTTATAGGCCAGAACATTATCTCCGTTTCTGTTTGTGCTAGGATGTTGAAATTGAAACATTATACAGAAACTTTCTTCATATCAATCCAGTGTTGTAT
>CM076609.1:89752299-89851072 GCA_038502775.1 Hippodamia convergens | reverse complement strand
TATAATTAATTTCATTTCCTGCAACTTGAAATCATATTCATAGGAATTTTCATCACAAAATTTGGAGCAGTTTAGGTAGTTGTACATGCGAAGAGTCGATTGTACTTCTGATTTGTGTTTAATTTGGCAATATGTCTATTCCACTATCATATCAATGGAATTTTCAAAATGTTTCTTAACGGGAGATATCTTCCTCCACATCTATTACCTAAAGTCCATAGCAGAATGACTAGCGTAAACCGCCATCGAATTTTCAATCAGTCGTAAAATTTCCTTAAATTCCTCCTCGGCATCGGATCGTGACGTCATTAAAGTCGATTATAACCTCGGTCTTACAGTAAATGGAAAACGATTTCAATAAAGTCTAGTTAGCGGCGAATGGTACACATTAAGATGACTTGCATGGAATATGATCCCGAGTCGTGGCCATGCCGGTGAAAACCTGTTATCTTGTGACGATCCGATCGAAGATGTAATTCCAGAAGAACATGCCATTTTCTCCAGTTGAGATTAAGAGTGGTAGGTACACGGTACTTCTCCTCGGAAACTGTACTTAACAATTAGTCATACACTGTGGAATCTACTCACGGTATAAAATTCTCTTTCAAATTTTGACCTACACACATCGTCAGAAGTCTTCAAATACTTACCAGCGTTTCTGTCTTCATACTTACCTGTTTAAAATATGTTCATCAACATCAACATAAGTTTCTTACAAACTACCACTTCCACAGTTATAATACACGAGAGAAGGAAAACTTTACGCTTCCATACTCAAGACTAGAGAAAACACAACAGGTGTTGAATTACACTTGCCTGAAATTATTTAATAAACTACCTTATTGTGTTAAGAAGCTGAGTGCCGTTGGATTTCATAAAAAAGTAAGAGAACTTCTATTGGAAAGGACAATATATAACATTAATGATTTTTTGAATTGATTGAAATTTTCTTAAAATGATTGTTCGTCTTACTTGTCAATGTGGTAAATTCGTCTTATACTCATTTGTGTGTAGATCTATCTTATATCTATTTTTGTTTATTTATATTTTACTCTCTGTCTGACAAACCGTGTGAAGCTTTGACGGTAAAAAATTATTTGTCTGCTTTTTACTATTTAGAAACTTTTGATGACAAATAAATATGTATGTATGTAACTGCCATCAAATCCGAACCATTCAACCGAACGCAGTCAAAATTTGAGGGGGGCCTTCTTCCAGTGGCGTAGTGAGCTTAATTTGCGCCCGGGCAAAAAACCTTTTTAGCGCCCCCCCCCCCCCCTTCTAAATTCATAATGGCATATAATATTATATGTGAAATATACTCGCAATTAGCCAAATCAATTAAGTAAGATGAACAAAATCATAGGCTCAAGCAATACCTTGAAATGAAGTGAAGAAAACAAGAACAGATTTCGTAATGTATACAGGGTGTACCAAGTTCGGCGGCCTATTAGACGTATCTGGAGAAATGGACCAATTTGAAATCTGAAAATTGGGATTATGTTATTGTTTGACATTATCTACCGATCTAAAATATTCTTGGAGGCTCACCACTTTCAGTTATATATTCTGTTTTCGAATTTGATAGAGTATGCAATTCTGAAAACATTCGTACTCAAATCGTTGCATTCGTCAAAATACTTTCTAAAGTATCGAGAAAAAAACTGAAGAAAAAAGGGGATAAGAATATTCGGTATTATGTTTGTTATTCCTAACCTAGATATCGTAAGCACAAACTGTTTTCACATTTTTGAAGGCGAAGACTGTAAGAATATTGTACATTTTCAGAATTTTGAATAACCCGTCACAGGGTGTTCCAAATGTTGGTTCTAAAATTCGTTTTTTCAAATTTGAACCTTTTTTTGATGATTGGATTTTGCTAAGAAAAATGATGATAATGTTCAAACACGTTGATGCTCCTAAAATTAAAAACTCTTGAGTTATTTAGGATTTTCTGATTTTATGTTGTTCGTAGCGTCAAATTCATGAAATCTGTTCCATATCAACAATGATAAATGAATTCAGAAAAGAGGTAGTCACTAGTGAGTTATTTGAATAATTTATCTTCTATGAGCAAGGTCATTATTGATATGAAACAGATTCTATGAATTTGAGGGTACCTACGACATGAAATCAGGAAATCCTGAATAACTCAAGAATTATTAATTTTAGAAGCATTAACATGTTGGAACATTGTCATCATTTTTCTTCGCATAATCCAACGCAATGATAAAAAAATAGGAATCTAATTTGAAAAACGAAAGTTATAGGCCAATCTTGATCCCAATTTTTGTCCCAACATTTGGAACACGCAATCATAAAAAAATAGGGTTCTAATTTGAAAAACGAAAGTTATGGGCCAATCTTGATCCCAATTTTCGAACCAACATTTGGAACACCCTGTGGTCTTCTAATTCCATTGTGAACTGTATACTTGGGTGCATGTTATTTATGTGTGTCAGAAATTCATTGAGCTTTTCTCTTCCATGACTCCATATGACGAATGTGTCATCTACATATCGAAACCATACTTTCGGTTTGAGAGGTGCGGTATTCAGAGTTTTCTCTTCTAATTTCTCCATGAAGTAGTTCGCTACCACTGGGGCCAGTGGATTACCCATTGATATTCCATCGGTTTGTTCGTATATTTCCTGGTTGAAGGTGAAATAGGATGATGTAAGGTTGAGAGAACAGAGTAAATCATCGAAAGACAATCACACACTCGATCTAGGGAAAACCGTTATCAATCTTTCCGATCGCTCTCTCACTGAAGACGAGGTGTCAATACTTTCTAAGGGAGGAATTATATAAGGAAGTACAATCTGCGTCCCCGTCACACTCAGGCAGTTCAGTCCAGTGAGAACATCTCCTGAAATATAACTCCTGAAGATGCCAGACACTCGAACTGGCGAAACGTCGAGAACTAATCTACGACGACGGCCTAAATGCTCGAAAGAACATGTCACATTGAACGATGGCCGCGAAAGCCTCAACCAATTCATTAATGGCATCAGAGTTTATCATTTCAAAATTTTCTCTTTCAACACTTGAAACTGCCAAGTCACTTGGCTATCTTGTCCCATCGTTGATCGTAGATATGTCAGAAGTAATTTGAATTGATCGTTGCAGCTAGCAATTGAAGCTGAGAGAATAAGTGAAACTCTCATCAGGTTTGGAAATATATTCTCCATGCCAGCTTATAAAAGTCAGAAATTCGAAAGGAGATCAAGATTGAATTTCTTTTCTAGTGCGGGGTTACATTTTGCTATCACCTAATTGTTGAAGAATTCTATTCCGTTGAAACAGTGTTATAAAGTTCACCCAAATTTTTACAATTTTCTTCAAGGTCGTTGTCAACATTATCTTTGTTATAAATTTTCAATATCTAGTAAAAATTCAAATTGTATATCAAGGTCACTTAATCGTAAACATATTTCTTATGGGAGACGATCAAGAATGCTCTTCATAACGCGAGAAATTTCTCTTTCGGCAGAAAAACCAACATCTCTAACTAATTCTCTGGGTATTTTGCGGCATCTTATCACACAATATCCCTCACCGCTTATATTCTGGCGCCCCACTGTAATTTAGATTCACGTTTGACGGGTTTTTTTTTCACGGCATTTTTTTAATTTTTCCATCGTGAAGAAAACAAATATATGTTTTCAATTAGTCCAGAGTATGTCACAACGATTGAGTCTTGTTTAGCTGCAGTAACTCCTACTAATTCCAGCAATTTTTTTGTTTTGCTAACCATTTGGCGCCCCTGTATGACTAGCGCCCGGGGCATGATGCCCCCCCTTGCCCCCCCTCACTACGCCACTGCCTTCTTCAACATGTTCTGTCTCAAATCTTGAAGTATACTGCTCCACAAGAGTTAGGGATATCGTATTCAATCGTTTTGAAAAGTATGTAACTTTCGAGAAAAGCGAAATAATTCAAAACTCGAAAACAACTTGAATCAATCCAATAAAAATCAGTATGAGACATTTCGTCAATTTGGTAGCCTTTTTTCTGAAGTTTGCTTCTTTGCATATGCTTCATGAATGTTCTTATTTTGAATGGAGTCAGTTTATCAACGGCTTCGATTTGCAACGAGTTTTCTGAAAATGCCAAGACGTAAATTCACAAACGATGAGGCTATAAGGGCTATCGGAATGCTACAGGGTGGCCTAACTCAGGTTATTGTAGCGGAAAGGCTCCAAGTCAGCCATAGGTTGATATCTCGACTTTGGAATAGGGAAAGAACAAGGCTTGGTGGGCGACGAAAAACAACACCTGCTCAGGATCATTTCATCACCGTTTTTGCGAGAAGAGAGTCTACATCTACGTGTAGAATGCTACGGAATACTCTTAAAAATGCAGATGCGGTTCAAGTTTCCATCGAAACCATCAGACGACGTCTGAGAGAGGTGAATCTAGGTTCTAGCCTTCCATTCAGTTCCATTAATAAGTGACCATAAGTGTCAAATACTGGAATGGGTAATGCAACATATAAATTGGAACGATAGATGGCGTAGTGCCTTTTTCAATGATGAATCCAGATATAGACGATTTTCAGATTCTCAAAGAATTCAAGACAATGACTCATGTGGAGCAGTTTATTTTAGGTAGGAGTTCCAAAGGTGCTCCTCTTGCAGACTCTTGCATCCACAGAAACAACCAAATCAACACTTTTAGTAATCAGCCCAATATAGGCAAATATGTTAAGCAGTCAAGAACCAAGAATCAAAGACAAAAATTTGACAAGAACACAATTTAAATGGCAGCGTCTTTTTTATTCATAAACAAACATTTGTTAGCGTGAGCAACATTTGCCATCCACAACAAACTGTGATTATTTGAATATTAACACGCATCTTGAAGTGCAATGGCATTCGGAATTTCCTATTTTATTATGAGAAGAGGGCAATTAAACAAAAAATATCGTACAATTGTTCAATTCACTTTTCATTCACTTCATAAATAACTATTTCAAAAATCTCATTTCGTTTTTTTCAACAGCTCTTACATAATGTGTCAGAATTAATGGTCGCACCCCGTATATCGCAAATACCTCCAGCCCGCGAAATAACGGAGATATTATTGCGTATCCCGAACGGAACAAAGGTTATTGAGACACGTTGCCATTACGTAACCCAGTTCGAGGAATAACATGATATTCAGAACTGAAAAAGAAGAACAGAAATCCTTTCAATGCTCACCTCTGTCACACGTCTCAGAAGATCAAACAGATAGCTCTATTTGAGTCAGCTCGGAGGATGTTTGCACAGGGGATATCTAACTGGCCGTAACGGCAGATTCTCACGTGATGGGTCGTGTTTTTTTTGGTTTCGTTGTCATCGTAATCGGAGAATATTTATGGACGCATTAGTGCACTGTTGGTGCAACGGAGGTTCTTGGGAAACGCGATATTAGTGCGCTAATCGACAATTCTTGTCGTTTTGGATGTAAGAGGGTATCTGTGTTATCTTCTTGTTCCTGGAGGAGAGATTAGAACTTTGTTTCAAGCATAGTTTGTACTATCCTGCTGTTTGACTTAAATTGCGAAAAAATATAGTTTAAATGAGATTTTTTCATGAAAATTCAAACTAATATTTTTTCAAGTTGTAGGAAAAAAATTCATTTCAGCGTGTAGCTCTGCAGCGTTAAGAAAAATCGAGTAATATAACGAAATTTTATTCCCAGAGAATTCAAACATCTGAAGAGTATCAATACAATGTATTGCCTCCACGGGCATCAAAATCATCTTGATGTCTTCTTTGCATACTACACACGAGGTTGTTGAACATTTCTTGAGGAATTTGTTTTCATAAACGGGACAGAAGCACTCTCAGATCATTTAAGGATTCTGGGGTAGGTTGATGATTATCTAATCTTCTTTGGAGCATATCCCATGCATGTTCTATGTAATTCAAATCTGGTGAGTGCGAAGGTATTGGTAAATGTGGAATAACAAGCTCCTCGCGCGCATTCTCAACTATGGCTGCACGGTGCGGTCTAGCGTTATCTTCTAGAAATTGAAAAGTTTCACCAACAGCAGCGTGAAAATTTGGCAGAACATTGTCAATGACATGCTCCCTATAGTTTAAGGTGGTAATATTCCTAGGACAATTGTGTAGATCTGTGCGCCCGTTGAAACATATCCCGGCCCATACCATAACACTATCCCCTTGGAATGGTACACTTCTTGGACATAGCGACGATTATGGGGTATGCTTGGGATTGTCCATATCCTTATTCTTCGTGAATCTGAAAATCGTCCATATCTGGATTCATCAGTCAAAAGGACACAACGTCATTGATCGTTACAATTGATATGTTGCCTTGCCATTACAGTCTTTGACGCTCATGATCACGTGGTAATTTAACTCCTCTCAACGGACGTTTAGAACCTAGATTCACCTCTCTCAAACGTCGTCTGATGGTTTCGAAATAAGAACATTCATGAACCAAACTTCAGAGAAAAGGCGACCAGATTGACGAAATGTCTCATACTGATTTTTATTGGATAGATTCAAGTTTTTATTGATTTTTAAATGATTTCACAGCGATTTTCTCGAAGTTAACATACTTTTCAAAACGATTGAATACGATATCCCTAACTCTTGTGGAGCAGTATATTTGTCAATAGTGGGGTGATCAATAAAAGTATTGATTTCATTGTTTCTGTGGATATTCAAGAATCTGCTTACAAATATGGAGCTCATCAACTTTGTGGTGCAAATTTTCAATGATCAAGTCAAGCGCTCTTGTTAAAAATGTATGAGCTGAATATTCACTTGCATACACTGCGTCCTCTGTCTAATTTGGATGCTGAATACCCGAGTGAATACCCAATGCCCATACCAACGCGCCACCACTGACGGTATGATCATGGTCTACCTTATCAGTTGGAAGAGGTAATTAGCAGTAACCGAATTAAGCTAGATTGTGTGGAATCTTCTTATTTGTTGATTGTGCAAATAAAATATGCCCATTCCGAGGTTAAGTTAATTTAATTACTCATTCCCATATAGATTTAATGAGACTTCAGAATTATTTGAGCTTCCCTGTTACATTAGATGATTAAATTTGATGGCAATTCATGATTCAGACTAGAAAGAAGTGCGAAAATATAATAGGGGTTGATAAAACTGGAAATCTACTCAAAGAGTTAATGAAAACTTTGTGATCGTTATAGTCTACCGAATCATAAATATATTATGAAAATCAAATGTTTACTGTCTTATTTATTTACCGATAGTTCACACGTTCGAATATAATCAATAAATATTCATAAATACATTACTACCCATATAGGGATCCAGATTTAGGCTTCTCAAATGTGGGTGAGGTAAGCTCAGTATTTTTGGATTTTCGAAATTTTTTTATTGTGAAATAACCTCCTGAGTGTCATGGTCTTAGGAAACTAAGAACAGCAACGAGGTCCTTGAAGAAATTGCAGTAACGCAATATAAATTCCACGAATTCGCTATTGCAATATCTAATAAAAACCGATTGAACTATCGTTCGATGTTCGTGAAAATACCAAATGTTGGAACGCCAAGACTTCTTACTTCATTGATTGAAATAGTTAGCATTGATTGAGGCAATTCAGCGTTGCCTTGAGATTTTTAACTCGTGTCTCTGTGAGTGAGGTTTATTGGTTGTTACAGTGCCGCAGTATACTGCAAAACTACAGAGTGATCGATCTCCTTCGATTGATTGAGAACGAGTTTGATAAACATAAAAATGTAGGCTTACAGATGAAGATTTAAGATATTTTGGGTTCTATCTACTTTTCTATATTCATTTTCTGTCAAATTTATGAGGACAAACTTGAACAGTTCCGGAAACTAGAAATGAACTTTTTTGTACAACTGCCATTAAAAGTGACACTTTTAATGAGAGCAGACACTGTTAAAATTGATTTTTTAAGTGGAAGCGTAAAATATTTCTAACATAGTGTTGACAAAATATTTTTAGTACTCCATTTTCTTATGATGAAACCAGATGAGAAAAATTCATCAATTGCAAATTTTTATTATCAATATTTCACAATCATTACTTATGAACATTAATATTAATCGTAAAACTAGAACAATTACTAACATTGATGCCCTGTGACGTTAGGGAGCTTCGCAACACATTATTAGAATCCTCAGCACCATCAGTACTTGTAAAAACCAGAAGTACAATATTGGATGATGATGATCCAAAATCTGTTGAGGTTGGGAGAATTTTTTCAGCAATGACATTTCTATAAGCAATGGAATGATCAACATAGTGCTCGGCTACCGTCGTAGACTTCCACCCACCATGTTTTTTTATATCCGTAATATTTGCTCCTGATTCTGCTAGCAATGTAGCGGAGGATTTTTGGAAACAGTGTCCTGTATATTTCTTTGGTTCTGGCAGTTTGAATTTTTCCAAATGTATTAATACCAACTGAATTGGCAGTGCATATATTATTCATGTATTTCAGGAAAAAACGACGATGTTTGATGACAGAAGGGCGCAGTGCAAAGTACTTATGAAAATAAACTACATACTTCCCGATAATACTGAAAGAACGACTGACTTTCGTTTTTGTATTTGGAAGTTGAATAACCAATGATTTATTTATTATTTCGATGTTTTCCACTGATAAATTATACAATTTTTCACGCCGACAGGATCCAAATAATCCGAAAATAGTTGCAACTTTAACCATGAAGTATTTCTCATCTGGTGCCTCCTTTATAAACTTTTCAACTTGTTCACGAATGAGAATTTTCGATTTTTTGGGACGATATCTTCACTTTTCCGTTTTAAATATGATATCACCTTGAAATTTTTACTAACGTCCACACCAAATTTAAGGCCCGCTTGACTTTATCATTGAAAATTTGCTCCACAAAATTGATGAACTCCATATTTTTGATTTTTGTTCTAAGTATGCCAGGAAAACAGTTTCACTGAAGTTCCCTTTTACATTTTTCAATTTACAAAAGCCAGGAAATTGTTATATGCAATATCGTACTGCTGAAAAGATTTTTTAGGTAGGAGTTCCATATTTGCTCTTCTTGCAGACTCTTCAATATCCAGAGGAACAACCAAATCGTCACTTTTATTGATAATTGGACTCTCGACAAACATATCAAGCAGTTAAAAACCCAAGACGAAAATTGGACAGGAACGAAATTCAAATGACAGCGTCTTTTCTCATTCGTTAGTAATCATAACGTTGGCAACATTTGCCACTCACAACCACCTTTTGATTATGTGAATATTAAAATGCATTTTGAAGTTTATTGTCATTTCAAATACGCCCATTTCATTATCAAAATAGGACAGTTAAACAAAAAACCTCGTATGTTATTTGTGTTAAAAGTGATTTTATTTTGTTCATAAAATTGTTCAATTCCCTCTGTTCATTTCACAAACTTTTTCACTCACAAAATAAAAAGTCACTTATAACACTCATAACATAAGTAACTATTTTTGAATTTTTTTTAGTGCCCCTTTTTCCTGTTCTCTCGATCTGATCTACGAAATTGAAGGGGGCACCTCCAGATTCTGACGCACTTTACGTCATGGCCCCTACGAAACCGCGACTCTGCGGTAGCGTCCGTTTACGACGGCAATAATAGTCTAGTAAAATCGCGATTCAGTCTCACGATATTTGCCCACCTAGCTGCTTTGATCTAGTGGCCCGTGCACGCGCAGTATCTTGAACCGAGCCGGCACGTGTTCAATTCGCGAACAGGCTGTTTTCCGCGATTTTAACAAAGTTTTCCCGAGGAAATTCGGCGTCGAATGAGGGAAACAGCTGTACAGTGAAATGACCTAGAAATGTGGTGATTTTGTGGTGTCTTTGACGTGTTTGTGACAGTTGTTAGAAGGTGAAGATTGTTTGTTGAGGGTACTGAGAGATGTGTGGATACATTGTGAAAAACAATGGTGAATCTTGTTTTTCCTTTTCTTCGATCATTTTCCCAACTTCTCGGATAACACAGAGATAAGAAAATTCTGTTCATTCTTTTGATGCTGTCTCCTCATTCATGATATTGATCTTTGGTAATAAAAAGAATCGAGAACCTAAAAAGGACACAATGAAGAATAATTCAAATTTGAATGAATCATTAAGCAGAATGTCAATCAGAACTTGAAATTTTTGGAAAACATTTTTCTCCTGTGAACATCTGGGTAGGGTAAAAAGGAAGAGAATGTGATAAAAATTAATTTAAAAAAAATAAAATAAATGCTAGTGATCAATCCTTTGAAGGGGTTGAGCTTTTAAATGTAAGAATCAGCTCATCTCGATTTTCAACAAAACTACAAGAATATGGCTCTATAAAATATTTTTAGGAAAGACTCAAGATTCACGATTGAAATTCTAAAGGTGTCTCATTTTTTATTGCATAAATAGATTTTTCATTGAATTCCGATTCTTTTTGATTCCAAAAGTTTGAATTTTCCCGAGAAAATTCTCTTTAAATGAGGAAATACATAAAAAAATCGCAAAATTGAACAACTTCGAGGTTTTTTCATTGAAAATTCTCATTTTTGAAATTCTCCTAGAAGAAAGGCTGATGCTTTATCTCCGATAGCGTGATTTTCAGAATATGATACAGGAGGTCACAAATTCTTTGTCAAAGTTAGAAGTGACGATACATGAAAAAATCGTTTTTTTTCAAATTGAAACCCCATTTTTTCGAAGCATTTTCCCAAACTGAATATTTTTCGAGATATTCAGGAAAAACGATTTGGTCTTCAATTTTCAAAAACGATTCATTGATGTTTTGTCACTTCTAACTTTGACAAAGAATTTGTGACCCACTGTATCATATTCTGAAAAGAAACATCAGCCTTTTTTTTCGGAGATTCTCAAAAATGAGAATTTTTAATGAAAAAACCTCCAAGTTGTCTGTATTTCAACAGAGTTCAATTTTGAGATTTTTTTCGTATTTCCTCATTTAAAGAGAATTTTCTCTGAAAAATTCAAATTTTTAGAATCATAAAGACTCAGAAGTCAATGGAGAATCTATTTATGCAATAAAAAATGGGTCTTCCCATTCGAAAAACGAAAGTCCTAGAACCTTCCAAAAACATACGACAAGTCGTCTTCTAGCTTGAAGCTCACCTTTAGAATTTCAATCCTGAATCTTGTGTCTTTCCTAAAATATTCTATAGAGCCATACCCCTGAATAACCTAGTATATCGTCAAAATTCATTAGAATAATTCAAAAATCCTAGTTTTAGGTTTTTAATATCATCTTTCACAAAAAACATTGTTTTTCACGAAATTTAGTGAAAAACCTTCACCTCATTGACCAGATTTTCAATCAGAAAATTTCACTAAAATTTATCTGCCTCTCCAAAAAAGTGAATTTCATTGAATTTCAAGAAATGATTGGCACACCTTTCTTCCTGGTTGAATTTTTTCTCGACTCCTTGTTCACCTGTGTACCAACTATGAGGAGCATTTCAATTTGAGCTTCTGTTCTCTGTTGAAAATCACCTTGAATATCTACACTTTCTCTCGATGCCGTTATATCATCTGAATTCATACGATTTTCAAGCGGGTAATTCATATACATATTATGTACAATGAAAAACGCCAAAGTACACTGAGAGAAGTATTCACTTGATATTATCGATCATGCGTTATAGTTAATAAATCATTTATTGGCCAAATGGACAAATAAATATTTCTTTCATGGAAATAAAGAATTTATTTAAGTTTTCGCAAATCGCCTTCACTCAATATTATATCACATTTATTTATGAATAATAACATTCAATAATACCGAATAAAGACGCATTACACTGAAATAAATATATTTAGTAATAATTAACAAACTGCATGAATTATGAGTGAATGTTAACGTCTGATAGCAAAATTGAAAATTAATGGCTTTGCAGACGGAAGTGAATTCTGGAATAACGACCAGTCCGTGCAGGATTTGAACCTGCGACCCTCGAATTACTAGTCCATTGCGCTAACTCTGTGCCATTGGGAAGGTTGAAGGTTTCATCTGATCTTCGGTTGGCGACTCTCCCAGAATTCGATGTTAGTTTGTTAGTTTTAATTCTTCATGAACTATGACGCTCGTGAAGAATTCTTTGGAGAGATATTCGCTATCGGTGGTCATCGATGATTCGATTTTTACCTTTCATCCGATTGCGTCATTCGCGATTTATCGGCAGGAGTCGGGTAGTTGAATCTACCGACCACCGAACAATGTTAACTAGCCAAGAAGATGACTGAAACATGTCAAATGCGGTTTGTTCATTGTTAATAAATCCTGTATTTTGAGTAAACATATCGTGGAGTGGTGGAAGTTTGGAATCATTTAGTAATAGAAACCAAACGTTCGTTTATTACCAAATGAACATATGTTTTCAATTAATATATCTTATATTTGAAGAGAACTGCAGTTTAAATGAAATACATCATACCCAAATATATTAAATATTAACAAATACCGTGTAAATAAATATTTCGTTATATATGAATGAATTCTTTCAGAGGCAAGATCTGTTAGTTAATAAATAAATTAAAGATTAATAAGTGGATTTGTCTGTTAATGAATAATATCAAAATAAATACTTTATTGATAAAAACAAATTTATTTCTCTCAGTGTACTTCATTGTTCTGCTCAAGGCTCAATACCACGTAAATTCGATAAAAAGCTCATTCACCTGACATATTCTTCAGAGCCAATGAACAATTTGAGGAACCATAAGTAATACAAAAATTTGGAATGATTCGAGATGAGATAGGTTGGAGAAGCTGAATTATAGAACAACAAATTTATCACTTTAATTAGATGAATAATTCATGTAACTCTTATACTTTCGTCTGATAATAGCAATGCTAGTGATAGAATCGCTCATTTATTATACCAAGGTCGTCAAAAATTTCTCCAAATGTTTCAAAAGAATAATTTAACATTTTCGACTAATTATGGGTAACGTCGATGTTACAATTTATCGCTGAATATACTGCTCCTTAAATGTTGGGACTGTCTACTTTTTTGTCTAAGTCATTCATTTGCCCAATTCTTTGATTTATAGTTTCAGGAGTTAAGTCAATAAAGACATTACATATCAATCTTTTTGTGAATTAATAACTTAATCGCATTGGTGAGTTATTTGAGTAAACCAAGGATCAACTCTCCTATCATTAGGTAAATATATTCTTAAAAATTCCACTTAATTTTTCACTTGGTGACTCGCTTTTGACGTCATCCCATTTCTAAATCTTCTTTCTCTACAGAGAGAGAGAGAGTGAATTGGATCAAGAGTTTATCCCTCATCCCGAACCGTAAGAAACCAATCAAAATTTGCTGAGGTTGAAAGGCCATCGAAAGAAAGCAATTTCGTTTCCGATATAACTTTTTAATTGCCAATCAACGTCCACTTGCTCTTGGTCCTTCCGGAGCCATAATCAAAAGGTTCACGAAAATTCAATTATGGCACTGCTACCTGAAGATGTCGATCGATTTTTCTGAAGGTGAAAGCAGAAACTTCGAGAGAAGAAACTTCCACGTGACCAGGAAAGAACACTTTCGATTAAACGTTTTTGAAGAGATCTGAATATGGTTTATATCGGATAAAGATTTAATTTGTTGAATATTGTGTGAAGAAGGTACAGGGTGGTCAGATTAAGTACTACATCTCATTTTTTTATCTCTTTTAATCTGGAAAAGTTATGGCGAAAAACTGTTAGAACTGGTGTTTTATCAAAACTCATTATTTCACCTAAACACAGTAGATGTTGAATTTACGAAACCCTGTCTTGAAGAGCCAATTGCCTTCAGAATTCGATCTCATTGTGACCAGTATTGAATTTCAACTGTAACCTATACCTACCATATCACGATTTTGAATACATATTCAATTTCTTCATTTGTAGTTTAACAATATCGATAGGTAGACCTATAATATACCAAGCTGAATGATCTTGACCCGACGTCGTAGAAAGAACAATCACTGGACGAAAGTTGATTTGTTGATCTGACGTCAGCGCTATAACAATCGGTATTTCTTTGTACGAGGTGCGCCGGAAAATTAAGTGGCAGTACCAGAAAAGTTTTTTTTTTTTAATCCGCGGAAGCGAAGGAGTCTTCAAAATGTAGGCATTGAAATGCAAAACCCAGCCTACCTCTTGTAAAATGATCAACCTGATTTAAATTTGAGGGCAGTGTTTGAAGTGGTCCTTACTACTGTTTATCACATCAAATTTTCATGATTAGGTGTACAACTTTGCAATAGCTAGCGTTTTTCTGAAGTTTGGTTCTTTGCATATAATTCATGAATGTTCATATTTTGCAATGGGGTTAGTTTATCAACAGCTTCGATTTGAAACGAGTTTTCTGAAAACGCCAAGACGTAAATCAACAAACTCTGAGGCTAATAGGGCTATCGGAATGCTACAGGGTGGCCTAACTCAGGTTGTTGTAGCGGAAAGACTCCAAGTCAGCCAAAGTGTGATATCTCGACTTTGGAATAGAATTAGAGTTGGAAAGACTAAGGCTTGGTGGGCGACGAAAAACAACACCTGCTCAGGATCGTTTCATCACCGTTTCGGCGAGAAGAAAGCCTATATCTACGTGTAGAATGCTACGGAATACTCTTCAAAATGCAGATGGGGTCCAAGTTTCCATTGAAAACCATCAGACGACGTTTGAGAGAGGTGAATCTAGGTTCTAGACGTCCATTGGGAGGAATTCTATTAATATGGTATGGGCCGGGATATGTTTCAACGGGCGCACAGATCTACACATTTGTCCTGGGAATATGACCGCCTCACACTATAGGGAGCATGTCATTGACAATGTTTTACCAAATTGTCACGCTGCTATTGGTGAAACTTTTCAATTTCTAGACGATAACGCTAGACCGCACCGTACAGCCATAGTTGAGAATGCGAGCGAGGAGCTTGGTATTCCACATTTACCAATACCTCCTCACTCACCAGATTTGAATTGCATAGAACATGCATGTGATATGCTCCAAAGAAGATTTCATAATCATCAACCTACCCCAGAATCCTTAAATGATCTGAGATAGCTTCTGCCTCGTTTATGGAACCAAATTCCTCAAGAAATATGCAACAACCTCATGTGTAGTATGCAAAGATTATGTCAAGCTGTTATTGATGCCCGTGGAAGCTATACATTGTATTGATCGTCTTAAAAAGCTTGAATTCTCTGAGTATAAAATTTCGTTATTTCACGCTGCAGACCTACAGGCTGAAATTAATTTAATTTCTTGCTACTTGAAATCATATTAATATGAATTTTCATCACGAAATCTCATTTAAACTATATTTTTTGCGATTTCAGTCAATATCCATAACTCATGTGGAGCAGTTTATATCAAGTAGTTCAAAATGTATTCCAGTAAGATGAATTTCCAGTGGCACCATTTATGAATCTTTATCTCTGTAGGGAGAGCTGCTAGAAAACAAAATGATGGAACTTGTCTTCTTATTTTTTTATGTTTTATCTGAATCCGAGAGATTTGGTACATTTTCCTGGACATCCTGTATAATAGACCACTACCAATGAGGCCGGGAAACTTTCTTACTGTCGTGAAAGCCTCAACCGATTTCGAAAATGTTACATTGAAAGTAAAAGCAATGAAAATATCGGGGTTAACTTAAAAATGCAGTCTACAGTCTGGCATGATTTCATCTAGAACGCTATCAGCGGTATCAAATTCGAAGAAACCCATGTTTACATTTGGCGCAAAGCAAACTGGGCTCCGATATGGAAATATGCACGTCCTTCTACAACACCTGGGTCTCGCTATAGCCTGGGTTATGTCATGGATTTGAATAAATTCAACATGGTATGACGCAAAAGTTATTCTCATCGTAGATTGAAAGTAGACTTTTATTGTTTTCTAATGCGATACGGTTATGGAGATTGTCTGGTGGGATGTCGGCCGAGAGAATTGTGCCCATGTTTATTAATTTGACCGATCGTCTCGGAGTATATACAGGGTGGAGCGATAATCCGGAATATCCTACTAATAGTAATAATGTGAAAGGTTGTAAGGATGTTTGATACATTTACACGTAAAAACTACTGAAGGGATTCAGATGAAAATTCACAGTTATACAGGGTGTACCACGAATTTGACACTTTGAAATAAACTGCTCCACATGAGTTAAGGATATCGACTTAAATCGAAAAAAAATATATAGTTTGAATGAGATTTTGTGATGAAAATTCATATTAATATGATTTCAAGTTGCAGGAAATAAAATTCATTTTAGCCTGTAGGTCTACAGCGTATACAGGGTGTTCGAGAAAAATCGAGTAAAATATCCAAATGTTATTCCCAGAAAATTCAAGCATTTTAAGACTATCTTCAATAAACGGGCAAAAGCTCTCAGATCATTTAAGGATTCTGGGGTAGGTTGATGATTATCTAATCTTCTTTGAAGCATATCCCATGCATGTTCTATGCGATTCAAATCTGGTGAGTGAGGTGGTATTGGTAAATATGGAATAACAAACTAATCGCGCGCATTCTCAACTATGGCTGCACGGTGCGGTCTAGCATTATCGTCTAGAAATTGAAAAGTTCCATCAATAGCAGCGTGAAAATTTGGCAAAACATTGTCAATGATATGCTCCCTATAATATAAGGCGGTCATGTTCCCAGGACAAATGTGTAGATCTGTGCGCCCGTTGAAACATATCCCGGCCCATACCATAACACTACTCCTTCGGAATGGATGGACTTGTTGGACATAGCTACGATTACGGGGTATGTGTGGGATTGTCCATACCCTTATTCTTAGAGAATCTGAAAATCGTCCATATCTGGATTCATCAATGAAAAGGACACTACGCCATTGATCGTTCCAATAGATATGTTGCCTTGTCCATTCCAGTCTTTGAAGCTTATGATCAAGTGTCAATGGAACTCCTCTTAATGGACGTTTAGAACCTAGATTCACCTCTCTCAAACGTCGTCTGATGGTTTCGATGGAAACTTGGACCCCATCTGCATTTTGGAGAGTATTCCGAAGCATTCTTCACGTAGATGTAGGCTTTCTTCTCGCCGAAACGGTGATGAAACGATCCTGAGCAGGTGTTGTTTTTCGTGGCCAACCAAGCCTTGGTCTTTCCAACTCTGAACCTGTCCCCCTGATTCTATTCCAAAGTCGAGATATCACACTTTGCTTTACTTGGAGTCTTTCCTCTATAACAACCTGAGTTAGGCCACCCTGTAGCATTCCGATAGCCCTATTAGTCTCAGCGTTTGTTGATTTACGTTATGGCATTTTCAGAAAACTCGTTCCAAATCGAAGCCGTTGATAAACTGACACCATTTCAAAATAAGAACATTCATGGAGCATATGCAAAGGAGCAAACTTCAGAAAAAAGGCGGCCAGATTGACGAAATATCTCATACTAATTTTTATTGGTTCGGTTCAGGTTGTTATTGAGTTTTAAATGATTTTACAGCGATTTTCTCAAAGATTTCATACTTTTCAAAACGATTGAATTTGATATCCCTAACTCTTGTGGACCAGTTTATTTTATGGTCTTTCGCTGAAGTAGAAACTAGAATTTCATATACAGGTGGTCTCATATTCAGTGTCAAAGTTAGTCACGACGAAAGTGTTCAAAGTCAGTTTTTTCAAATTGCAATGTTTTCATAGTATCTACCTTCATTCAAGAGTTATATGAACGTATGTGATATACTACTGGTCTTAAATGAATACTCACTAAGATTCTTAAGAATCTATATATATTTCTTGAAACTATTGAGACTCATAATTGAAAAACAGTAAATATTAGAATCTTGAATTTTTCGTACTTGTTTAGTATAGTTGAAATTTTTGTGCATTGTGATCATCGAATTGCACTAATTGAACACAGATAACTGACCAAATAATTCTTGCCTTATCTTGCAGTAGTCATCTGAAAATTATCAGCACTCTTTCTCAAAGGCCCGTTGTAGTATTCTATCGTATCTCGAATGGAATTCTCGTCTGTCTACAAAAAAGCTGTGTGGTTCGAATTCCTCAATTGCACCACATCATTTCCCAGAACCATTATTTACCGATGATGCTAACAGAGCGAACGGTTTTGTGTACTTTGGATCAACACAAGAGCACGTCCGTATTCTGACTGTTTTTAGTACGGGAGAAGACGTTTCAAATGAAGGAAAATATGTATATAACTGACCTCATGCTGAATGTCAGAAGACCAAAAGATAGTTGCTCAGGTAGCGCTGGTTCTGAGAGATAGAAGGTCAATTTTTCGAAATATGTCTAAAAATTCTTAATCCCTTGTCGATTCTTTATTTTAAAAACGGTATTCGTCCTTTTTTCTTTGTTTATATACCTGCTACTTTTCTGCCTCTGTTTGTCATACAGGGTGGCCATTTGAAAACGAAACAGACGAGATTACAGACGAAATAAATTTTTTCGATAGAAATGCTCGGACAGGTCGATTTCTGTTTCGAGGGGGACAACTTAAGATGTAGGTGACGGACGCATAGCTCTTCAACCCTTGCTACTACAACCCTCACCCCCAATTTTTGAATAGGGAAGATGGGGTGAGTGATACCTCATTTGAAAGGTATTTTTTATACTGCTCTCAGCACAGTAATTGTTTTTTCATTTTATGCATTAGTTCTCAAAATATTCTTGACTAAGCATTTGAAAATGAAGTGGTGTTTTCATGGCATTTGTAGTGTTTTTTTGTGAAAAACCTTTCAAATGAGGTATCACTCTCCCCATATTCCCTATTCAAAAATTGGGGGGTGAGGGTTGTAGTAGCAAGGGTTGAAGCGCTATGCGTCCGTAACCTACATCTTAAGTTGTCCCCCTCGAAACAGAAATCGACCTGTCCGAGCATTTCTATCGAAAAATTTATTTCGTCTGTAATCTCGTCTGTTTCGTTTTCAAATGGCCACCCTGTATATCTGGCAACAGTGTGTTTGAAGTTGGCCAAGCACTTTCCATTAGAATGAAATGTTTCGAAAAGTGCTGGGCTGGCCCATTTATTCATTTATTTTGTCAATAATGAACCTATGTTTAAAATTTCGACTGTCTTGTGTACAGAACATAAATTTCTTTCAAACTAACCACCATTTGACATCAGAATTTTGGGGATTGATGCCACCTTCATGAGGGTGGTTTTTTCGAAATAATTTCATGATGGAAATTCGTCTTCCTTCAAAACTAAAGTTGACCTGAGGCAGCTCAATTCATCCAGAACATCTCCTGAAAGAATAACTCCTGAAGATGCCAGACACTCGAACTGGAGAAACGTCGAGAAATGCTCGGAGAAACAGGTTGTTGGAACTGCCAAAAAAATTGAATTCTTGTCGGATATAATTGTTGTTTCTCGGTCCTCTCATGAATGATAGCAAATTTTTCAAAAAAAAGAGAATTTCTCGTTGAAAAAAAGTACTTACTGAATATACAAAGCCTCCTCCCGTACTAAATACGATCGCTGACACACTGACAGACCTACAGCTTACTATATCGACTTAGGCACAGCGTTTAAGAACGATGCTTCGAGATTTTTAGATCTTTCCATGGTTTGAACTGTCGTGAAATTTTTTACGAGCTATAAGGTCATCGTTTTGTAAAAAATAAAGTTCTCGACTTGTAAACATATATTATCGGGAGATTCTTGAGATCAAATGAAATGTTTTTTGCCTCTACCAAAAATATATAAGGAATTCAAAGAACCCAACTCTTGAAAATCGAATGTATTCAATGAATATTTGGGTTTTTGTGAAATGAAAGTATCATTGGAGAAATATGCATTTTTGGAGTAATTGAATTAATACATGCGAAATTAATTTTTGGCTGAATGCAACTATGTTGAAAATATTCACAGAATTGAATTTCTGCTCCATTTTTTCAAAACTTCAAGTGGTAGATCTAATTCTATGAATACCTCAGATTGCATGTTTCTAGGCATGGCTTAGATCATTAGAAAAGTTTAAAATGGCTATATTCCTTTCCCTAAGCTGAATCGGGAAAATAGTATATAAAAAAAGTATTTCTCTTGATCCTAAGATTCTATTTTTATCTGGCTGACCCGGAAGACTTCGTACTGCCTAAATCGATAAATAAAAAAGCAACTTTAATATTATAATAAACTATTATGGTATAATACCTTGAAAGTGGACATAAAATGGTCCTGTATAATTAGTCTAGTCAATGAAGGCGAAAATTAGGCATTACTTCCGAATACTATCAAGATGCTTCGATTTTGATAAAATTTTGGATATAACCTATACTTGTCCCCTACTCCTACCCTATGCCGATTCATGCTTATTATTTTTAAGGGGTGACAACAACTCCTTTATCGAAAATTGAAATAAACTTGTTTTTACGTAAATCAAAGTAATTTTTGAGGCTCAATAGCATGTTATGAAGTTTAATGAAGGTCTTCAGATACTTCAAGACCGTATAAACCACCCCCTTTCAGCATAAAATGTGTAGAAATGGGTCTTTATTGATTTAATTAATTAATTTCAATCAATTTTATAACAGTATTTTGGATCAATGTTAGTTTTAGTTATTTTCATTTTTCAACCCCTAAAAGCAACCCCTATCTGTTCAAAATAACAAAATGAAAATATCATTTAAACATTTAATTAATTTACGTGAAATTAATACTTTTCGTGTCAAAAAAAAATCTGATTCTGTCAATTATTTCTTCATCTTTGCCAAAGATTAGACAACTGTTTTGGCAGTCAACACCTGCAGATTCCTCACATGTAACGTTACAAAAAAGACTCAGTTTTCTACAGGTGCATGACGTATTGCATCCTTTTCTGCAGTTACAAAAAATCATTTTCAACAATTTTCGTGGTGCAAGTGTTTTTTGCATTCTTGTGGGCTGCAAATATCTATAGGTACTATTCCAACTGAATTGAGAGCTTTATTACCTAGCCAAAATTGAAGTTGATGATTTTAGGCAAGCATTCATTTCATCGACAGCCGTCGATTTTTGAATTACCGTTAATGGTTGTAGGAAGTCACCAGACAAAAGAATCAATGCGCCCCCAAAACATCCGTTTAGGCAACTCAAAAAACACACTGATTGTTTACATATATGAATGTAGAATGGAGATTTGTTCAAAACATTTCGTCATAAAATTTTCCGTAGTTTTCAGAGTTTTAATGTATTTTATGTCAACCCCGCCGTAGATGGATCTGACAAAAATCTTTCATAACAAACAGTTGATCCAATCTTTAGTTATAAATTGTTACCAACAAAATGGCCGATTTGGTTTTATATATTAAGATAGGCACAAGTCAAAAACCCTCTCTGCATAATTCTCATACCTAAAAGGTACTCACAAGCACAAACCTCCCCTTCTTCAAACCCTTAAACACCCACACCACCTCGACAAAGTCAACCGTTCAATGAAATATTAGATAATAAACAATAACCTAAACGCACAAACCATAAAATCCACCTCCCCAGGTAAAAAAATCGCGACACCCCATCCTTTCACGCGTAAACTAAGTAACCGACCTTCCCTCAACAATGACGTTCGTCTTGCAGAGGCCAATATTCCCAGGCATCGTTCCGGCATTCAAATCTTCTCGAACGACCTCTTCTTCAGCTGACACTGACAGTCCCATGCGTCTTTCCCCGAGAGAAAGACGGTCCCTTTCGCTTTCTTGGCTCGCCCTGTATACGTTGGAAAGCGCGCCAAAGGAATCGATTAGTTTATCGTCGGGGATTACAGATTGTACAGTGATTGAGTGTGCGGGCGAAAAGGGTTGGTGTGTTGGGTTAGATAGGGGTCCCACAGGGGGACTTCCAGTGACCCTTCGCGTTTGTGTTGTGAATGTTGGGCCAGAAGATTTATAGGTATTGAAGAGTGGTTATTTGAATATTTTAGAAATACCGGGAATTTATGCGTACTTCCTATTTTCTAATACTACAACGTATTTTCTACTCAACAGATGATAAGATTAACTCTATCAGGCATTAAATTAAAAAAATTTGTTGAAGTCTTCTGTTGTTGTGAAAAGATTCATTATTGTCGTTTCGCAATTGTGCAAAATGGTTTCATTTGAGGCTATCTTTTTTATAGTGAATTTCGGTGAGAAAACAACAAATGTATGAGTTAGTAAATTAAGTTTATTAATAAACTTAAGAATTTTTTTGGAAATAGAATGTGAGACTTGTAGATCGAAATTTTCGCGAAATACGTTGAAATAAATCACCTTTCTCGAAGTAAGCAAGAGTGAAATCTGCTGAATTAATAGTATGTATACAGGGTTATTCACGAATATGGCTCTATAGAATATTTTTAGGAAAGACACAAGATTCAGGATTGAAATTCTAAAGTTTAACTTCAAGTAAGAAAACGACTTCTCGTATATTTTCTGAAGGTTCTAGGACTTCCGGTTTTTGATTGCATAAATAGATTCTCCATTGATTTCTGAGTCTTTTTGATTCCAAAAGTTTGAATTTTTCTGAGAAAGTTCTCTTTAAATGAGGAAATACGAAAAAAAAATCTCAAAATTGAACCCTGTTGAAATACAGACCACTCCGAGGTTTTTTCATTAAAAATTCTCATTTTTGAGAATCTCCGATAAGAAAGGCTGATGCTTCTTTTCCGATAACGTGATTTTCAAAAAATGATACAGGAGGTAACAAATTCTTTGTCAAAGTAAGAAGTGACGAAACATCAAAAAATCGTTTTTTTCGAATTGGAAGCCCATTTTTTCGAAGCATTTTCGAAATCTCCTTCAGAAAATAATAGGAGCATACGTCCAAGACTTTTATCCCAAAATGAATACTTTTCGAGATATTCAGGAAAAACGATTTTGTCTTCAATTTTCAATCTCATTCCGAATGTGTTTTTCTACTGGAAAATAATTAGCGGCGAAGTGAAATTTTTGAAAATCTCTGTTATCGATAAAATATTTTCTATAGTTCAGACAAGTTAAGTTCTTGAATTATCTTCTGTAATGCGAGAGCAACAATTGGTTTAAAGTTCTCAATGTGAGTATTAGTGAAGTCAACGTGAAAAATTTTCAGGAATGCAGAAAAAAAATTTTTTAATAGTTTTTAATGCTTTTGAAAGAATAATTAACAGAACATATAACAATTTCATTACTCAAAATTCAAATTTACCTACCATGACAAAAAAGAAATTCTCCAGGCTAAGCTTTAAAAAATAAAGAAGAACTAAACTCGTCTGATTTATAAGAAAATATTTCTTCGATAACAGAGATTTCCAAAAATTTCACTTGACCGCTTATTATTTTCCAGTAAAAAGACAAATTCGAAATGAGATTGAAATTCTAAAAAAAATCTTTTTTCCTGAATATCTCGAAAAGTATTCATTTTGGGATAAAAGTCTTGGATGTATGCTCCTATTATTTTTTGATGAATACTTCAAAAAGGCTTCGAATGTGCAAAAAATGATTCTAACTTTGACAAAGAATCTGTGACCTTCTGTATCATATTCTGAAAATCACGCTATCGGAAAAGAAGCATCAGCCTTTCTTCTCGGAAATTCTCAAAAATAGGAATTTCTAATGAAAAAACCTCGAAGTTCTCTGTATTTCAACACATTTCAAATTAACATTTTTTTTTCGTATTTCCTCATTTAAAGAAAATTTTCTCGGGAAATTTCAAACTTTTGGAATCAAAAAGACTGAGAATTCAATGGTCTTTCCATTTGAAATACGAAAATTTCAATCCTGAATCTTGTGTCTTTCCTAAAAATATTCTATAGAGACATACTCGTGAATAACCCTGTATAGTTCGGAATTTTCACCTAACTAACAGTCTACCATTTCGCAAAATAGGCCAAGAATGATAATAACGATAACAGGTCGTAGATGTAGACTCTGCCAGAAGAATTTTTTGCTAGAAATCCCCAAATGACTAGATTCCGATGAATAGCTATACAAACTGTTTTTTCTTGGGAAAATGATCGAAGTTTCGAAATGTTTCACGAGATAGCAAGATTTCTGAATGGCTTAAAATTTGCTTCAGTTTTTCAATCGTCTTAGTTAGAGTATCAGTGAAAATAGGTTAAATTTTTTAATGTCTTTAGAAAAAATTCGGTAATCAACTACGATAGTTTCAACGAAGACAGTGGCCTTAATAAACTAAAAAAAAAAATTTAATTTTGATGAAATTTGAATAATTCAATGTTCCAAGAAAATTTTTTTTTAGTTTTCCTTAATTAGAAGATACTTACATTATTCCATCTCAACTTTCATCTTGACCAGAAGGAAAACCAAAGAAAAAAGATCTGGAACATGAATCTTTCTCCTGTATCTAACTAAAAATTTTACAATTCTCCAAAAAGTGACCGCATCAAAACGGTAATTCTCGGGTACCCCCCGTACATCTCTCAGTGGCCTGCATGGGACCATCAAGAGCGCCGAGTGGATGTTGTGTACCGGCAGAAATAACACAGAACCAATAAAAGTTACAAGTGAAGATCCTGTGCTTCAAAAAGACTTTGTGGGAAGTTGCATTTCTTCGTTTGAGGGTCGAATTTGTGCGAGAGTGATGAGTGAAATATTATGAAGTGCTGACAACGGCTTGTGATGTCAAAGGACCTAAGGAAATATGGGAAAATCTAACAGCAAACTGAAGAAAACGAAACATTATAATAGTGAGTATTTTATGAAGGAAAAAGATTGAAATATTCGGCAAACAGACTTGACTTCTTTCAATTTGAAATTGACGGACGTCATTGGGTTCACCAAGGTTTATTCGAGGTTTTATTTTCCTGAAAATAGTATATTATATTATAAGGATTGAAAGAGCATATTTTTTTACGAGCGCAGCCAAGCGAATGCAAAATTGCGAGTAAAAATAGGCACTTTTAGTCCGCATGATATATACTATTTTTTCTCCAACCAAGTCAATTAGTTTTATTCAAAAATCGTTAATAATTTGGTGATAAATTTGAACACCTATTAATAATTATAACAGCGAAAGCAAGTCGGCAATCATGGATATCTGGTATTGTTGGTAAATATTGATTGTCAAGTACACGTCAGTAGACGTACTAATCACATATTTTTTGTAGCAGTTTTTACGCTGCTTTCAAAATGAATCCCGAACACGATGAAAATATACCTGCGGATATATTGGAAAGTGCCAAAGCAGTATATCTAAATCTTTTGCCACCCAAATCTCGCCAGGTTTATGAACTTGCATATCAGCGATTCATGGATTGGTGTAATGAAAAAAATGTTCAGAACTATGCGGAGAGTGTTCTTATGGTGTATTTCTCAAATTTAACGAAGACCGTCAAGCCATCCACTCTTTGGTCACAGTATTCAATGTTGCGATCCACACTGGATATCAGAAATGGTGTGGGTATTAGTAAATATTCAAAATTACGAGCATTGTTAAAAAGGCAAAGTGATGGATATTTACCTAAAAAGTGTAGGGTTTTTATAAAGGAGAAAGTGGATCAGTTCCTGGATATGGCACCTGATAATGAATATTTGATGATAAAGGTTTTTCTAGTATTAGGAATTGGAGGTCCTATGCGTTGTGACGAACTAGTTCATCTGAAAATTGATTACATTGAAGATATAGACTCGGTCCTGGTCGTAAAAATTTTGCAGACAAAAACAAGAAACCTCGTTTGTTTACCATTAAAGGCGATAATTATTTGCATTTATTTCGAAAATATGTTGCACTACGGCCATCAAATACACAGGAACGTCGTTTATTTTTGAAGTATGTTAATGGGATGTGTCAAAGAATGGTTGTTGGTATTCACAAAATTACCTCAAGAAATTGCAAAATTTTTGAAGTTAGAAAATTGAAAGGAGTATATTGGATATTCGCTAAGAAGAACATCTGCTTCACTTCTTATTGATGGTGGCGGTGACCTCACTTGTCTCAAAAGACATGGAGGTTGGGAATCGAGTACGGTAGCAGAAGGATATATTGAAGAATCACGTATCAACAAAGAGAATACTGCCAGAAAAATATTGCAACCTGACAAAGAAGGTACAAGTACCTGTTCAGATATTTCCTCGAATGTTTCATCAAGAGTTACGGAGAATATTTTGAGTTGTTCTTACATTAATGGAAATCTTTTGAATTGTTCGAAAATTGTTAGTAATAATTTCAGTTGTGCTTTGAATTTTGGCAATAATTGTTCCAATTGTACATTCAATATCACTATAAATAACAAATAAAGACCGTTATATAGTTGCCATATTAGTTTGTTTTACTAAGTTCGTGAGAGACAATGTTTTTTCTTCAAATTTCAATTGGAGAGATCAAATACAATTACTTTTAGTCCTAGGATTTAAAGTAGAGTTTTTAATCCTAGGATTAAAAGTGTTGCTAATTTTTGTACGATGAGGGCATTGATGCCTTTTGCACCTGAAAATAGTACAAAAATGTCAACATTTTTCGATGGTTGGAGAAAAAATGGTTTTTAGTACAGCTTAATGACGTCAGCAAGTTCTTGAAGAGTTTCTAACCGAAAATACTCTACGAACGCAAGGGGAGCTTCTGAAAAACCGGAAACAACCACAATTCGACAACCATAGACTAACGGAAACAAATTGTCACAGAGCTCCAATTACAACGCATGTTAGTTTCATCCTTAAATTCATTTCGGATGCTGCTCTATCCAGATTATGCATAGCTAATGTAGCTAGACAGCCCGACAACCATGAGAATAGAGTTACAAGTTGTTATTGTTGTTGTCGACCCTGCCATCGAAATTATATCATTATGACATCGTCAGTAGGTGTATGATGTGTTCATTAGCACATCTTCGGTTGTCAGTTTGTCTCGTGATGCCAACTCGAACGTTTTGTTCGGACCTTTTACGTCTTAAGATGCGGCGAATTTGAGGTGATCGGTTTTTGTGGGTGTTAAGTTGGTGTCAAAGGTCATGGGCAAGGCCAATAGTAAACTGAGGAGGTCGAAGTTATATAGAAGTAAGCATATACGTACATCCTCTGAAATTGAGCAGAACGTAATCAATTGTGTGGACTAAGCAACAAAATTCATAACTCTTTCTTCAATGAGGTCTTTTATAGTTTTCAATTAAATTATTTTTTGAAGGTGTTTCGTGTTTTCATTTGAATAATCATCAGAAATATAGAAAATTGAGTGTAATTTTCGGTTCTTCTCCCTTAAAAAATAATTTGAATCCTAGAATCAAACTTGATTCCTCTCTAAATTTCAACGTCCATTCAGATGATCTGCGTTTGAAGCTTAAAACTCGAAACAATATTCTTCAGAAACTAGCTGGTTCCTCATGGGGCGATGATGCAACAATACTTCGTACGGCAGCGCTAGCTTTGGTTTTTCTGCTGCCGAATATTGTTGCCCTGTTTGGTTGAACAGTGTTCATGTGAAAAAAATTGATGACCAACTAAATTTTTCTGTGACGATTATTACTGGTACTATCAAGTCTACACCTACTCCTTGGTTACCAGTCCTCCCAAATATTATCCCTGCCCATATTCGCAGAAAGACAGCAGCTTTGAATTTTTGGGACAAATTCAATTCCTTTCCAAATTCATTTCCCAAACTCACCTATATTCCAGATGATAAGGTCCCCAGATTGAATTCGTGTAAACCTTTTTGGTCAAATTTTCTGATTGATATGAATAGAAGCGACAAAGAAATTTGGTAATCTGAATGGAATGTATCCAATTTTTTCAATAAAGATCTTATTTCTGTTCCTTCCATCAGAGTTCCTGGTTTTGACCTTCCCAGGAGAATATGGTCTGTTCTAAATCGCATAAGAACAGGCCATGGACGATGCAACAGCATGCTCTTCCGATGGAATTCGGTTGAGAGCCCTAGTTGTGAGTGTGGGGAAAATTAGGAGACTATAGAACATCTTATAAATTGTTGTCCCATTTATAAATAACAAGATGGTTTCGAGGCTATACACAAAGTATCAAATGCATTTCTGAAATCGGTGGTTAATTTCAAAATAATTTAATTCATTCTAAATAATTGGTTTCTCTTTCTCTGCTTTTGTCTTTTTTCATTTTCAGATTGAATTGCGAGTCTTTTTGTGAAGAATCTGTTTATCTGAACCCATCGACGGATAATATGAAGATGTGTTCTTAGATCACACTGATGTCTTTCAAGATTTTCCTGATATTTAATATTTAATTAATTTTTTTCACGAGCGGGGTAAGGGTTTTTTTCAGCTGAGGTTTTTTACCTTTCCTCATTTAATCACACTGCAGACTTGTATGGTTTTCCTGTGTTGTACCAACCTCAGCTAGGTACCTTTTTGTTCCAATATGTATTGTATTATTTTAGCCCTCTGAATCAAAAGAATATACAGATAATTAACCATCATATGGGCTTGAGTAGTGAGTCTTAGAGTAACGTCATAACTGTTTTTAAATATTTTTTGCTGCCTTATGACTCACCTAAATGGTTGAGTGGAAAACGAGTTTGAAAGTTGCTACCACAGATAACAATAATTTTCAGAAAATATCGCAGTCTGTAAGATATAAAAATGAAACTTTCATGGAAGAAAATCTTTTATCCCAAAAAACGAACAATACTGTGTATGTTCTAAATCAAGTCGATGTCCTTCAAGATTTTCTGATATAAAATAGTTTTAGTAAATTTTTTTTCCAACATAGTAAGACAGGGGATTTCCCTAACCTCTTTTATGATACTCAGAATTGTATGGTTACCGGTTACGTTACACTAACCTCAGCTAAGTAATTCTAATATGAATGATTCATCGTTCGAAATTCAGCTCAATAAATCTAACATCAAAAAAGTTATGTTCGAAACAACCTGGTACGAACCGTGTAACAAGCGCCCTCTATGAGAATCAGACATCAAAACACATTCATTAGATGTATCAGCTTCCAAAACATATTCGTATGAAATTTCATAACAATGTTGCCAGTAGTTCCGGCAAAATCATGAAAAATGTGTATATTTTTCTCTTTTTCAACGCCCTGTATCTTGAATACGGATGGCGTTACGAAAATTTTTTACTGAACAAACCTCTAATATTTTTCAGTTTTCTACCTATCCTAGAGAGGAGTCACCTTTTTCTAAAACACCCTGTATACCCATAAAATGAATCGGTTACGATGTTTTTTGTTGCTTGGTCAATATTTGACGCAAACATCGTAACCAATTTACGAGTATTAATATTCATGATTGACACACGTAAAGAATCGATGCACACTGATCAAATGCATTTAAACATTTGTCATCACTGATTCTGTAGGATCTTACTGCGTCCAAACGAATGAATCATTAATTCCTATTGCCTTTCGAAGGCAAATCCGAAATACACTCAGACAAAAGGAAATACGATACAATACGAGACAATGGACGTCACCGGAACTCATCTTTTAAGCTTTCGACCATCCCGACTTGCTGGAGAAATTTTTTTCTTTTCGGAAGTGACAATACCATGTGGCCAGGAAAGTGACGTGAAAGCCGGAGGTTGTCAGTTCAACCAGATGCACTCGACTAGATTTACGTCAATGGAGAATTGGAAGAAAAATACGTGCAGTAATTTAATTTGTTTATTTTAAGCTATCGGGTGACTTGATACCATGGCTATTTCCAACTCATTTTGGGGTTAAGCGACGATAATAAATTCGGTATTTTATGGCGGTTTTAAAGAAAACCTTTCACCGTGTCGTTTGACTTGATGCTCTCGAGGGTCCCTGCTTTTTATACAGCATGTTGCAAAACAAAGTTTCATTATTTTGATTGAAGAATTCAAAATATAGGTAATAGTATATTCTGTAACGTGGGCACCTATTCCAACACGAATGTGAAATATGATGTAGGGTTCTCAAAATATTAAATACTAGCTCAACCAATTTCCATATTCTATTTAATCTTTCAGATCTCTAGTTTCCTGATTTCTTCATAATTAGAATGTTTTTAAGTCGGTTCATTACAGAAAATCACAACCTGCATCAAACATTCGCTTTCATATGACAATTACGTACTTCCGATTAATTTTCTTTCACTTTGTTGTTGAGAAAAAACTATTATTCCTTAATTTGAAATGCCTTCATCGAAGAGTACGTAATTTTATCATGCGACGATATACTTCCTGCATTGAAATTGAGGGAATGAAATCCTGGGAAATAATCAGAATTTTCGAATGCCCCCCGTACAAAACTGAAGCACCAGTGAGTTCGCACTCCTCTCGAAGGTACGTAAGTCGACGAGACTTGTCGCGATAAAAGCCCAAACAAATATTATTATCTAATAATCAATAACAGATTAATATCCAGCATACCACATGCTACACATCGGTTCTAGATGATTTTTTTACCTTTTAACTTCGAGTGTATCGCGTCGAATACTTCCTCGTTTCAAGCAGTGACTTCTTCGGACATGAACCAACGTGAGTACCACAAGAAATTGTGTTCACATGCGCAATCATCACGATATTATTCTCCTTCTCTTAACTGACGAGACTACCTGACCTACATTCAGGTACCTGATCAAATTCAAATGATTTCACTAAGTATTTTACTGTTTTATTATTATCTAGTTTCGTTCAATCTAGTTTTATTTTATTTTTCTCATGTTATCTGATTTTATTTCATGTTTTTGAACAGATTTCTCTATTATGAAATACACTGCGCCAAAAAATTAACGCACATTAAGAAAATCTCAAATTTATTCTACAACTGAAAGTGTTCTCAATGTGAATTATTTTTATCAGAATTATGCATGCATATGTTATCCACTTTCAACGTTTTTCTTCGATACAGATGTTTTTGCCCAGCAGGAATAAAAAAAGATGATATTATCAGATATTGAATGTATTGGCTTCATTGTAAAATCACTTGTTCTCGATCAATTCTAGTGATCAATAGTTTTTTTTTTCGTTTGATTTTCTACACTCGATCGCTATACAACGCGAAAAACGCAATTTGACCCAGGGGGAATATGCCCAAGCGGTAGTTTTACGGGAAGAATGGTGGACATACACAAGAATTGCAGAAAGGTTTGGAGTTTCCCATACAAGTGTGTTCAGAATGTTGCAGCGATTCAGGTAGACAGGTATGAATGTCCGAAGACCAGGACAGGGTAGACCACGGGTAACAACTGCCATTCAAGAACGTTACTTGAAAGTTTCTTCGTTGAGACAACGGCTTGCAACCGCTCGCATCCTTCAAAATCAGCTTGAGCAAACTCATGGGGTGCAAATTAGTACTCAGACAATAAGAAATCGCCTCAGAGAATATGATTTAAGGCCTCGTGTCGCGGCAAGAGGCCCAGCTCTTACCCCCGCCCATCGAAGGGCGCGTTTGGATTTTGCGAGAGAGCATATCCATCGGGAAGAGGCCGTTTGGGAAAGAGTTCTCTTCATAGATGAGTCTAGATTCTGCCTCTACCATTGTGATCGACGTTCCCTTGTATACAGACGTACACATGAAAGATATGCTCAGTGCAATTTCCTTAATACTACTGGTTTCGGGGGAGGATCGATTATGGTATGGGGTGGAATATCTATGACTGCTGGCACAGACCTAGTGGTCGTTGATAATGGAGCTATGAATGCTGATAAGTATGCCATTTGCCCCATACATTGGTGAAAATTTCATTTTTATGGACGATAATGCCAGACCCCATCGTGCGCGCTTCGTTCAGGAGTACCTTGAAGAGGTTGAAGTCTCTCGAATGAAATGGCCAGCAGGAAGTCCAGATTTCAATCCGATTGAGCAGGTTTGGGACAACCTCAATAGAAGGCTGAGAAGTTCAGAAAATCATCCAGCTACTCTTAATGACTTGGGAATCCAACTCGGGGAAATCTGGGAAGAATTAGATCAGAACATTTTAAGATCACTCATTTTGAGTATGAACCGTCGTTGCCAAGCTGTAATTAACGCAAGGGGTGGAAATACGTATTAAATCACTTTGCAGCATTTCAGTATTTTGAAAATTGTTCATTTCTCTTCATTCACATGAGAATCGGTGGAATCCTGAATTTTTCTTCCATTCAATGTGTCTTGTTTCGTTCAAAACCTTCCCGAAAGAACATAAAAAATAAGTCATGAAGTCAATGTAGAGTTAACTTTCATTAAAATTGAGATTTTCAGAATGTGCGTTAATTTTTTTGCGCAGTGTAGATTCCATGAGGAATCTGTCTTTCTTGTAAGAAAAAAAACAGATTCTAAAATAAAGAAACCTACATAATTGAATGTAGGGTAGATGGAAAATAAGTTTACCACTCATCACTCTGATGAGATTCACTATATTGAAGCTTCTTTTCACCAAAACAAATATTATACCGTCCCTGCCTGACCTCGGCTATTCCAATGATTTTCCCCAATTTTTTTCAGGTTTCTCCTTGAACCGCTTCGCCTCCCTACCTACCAGATTCAAATCGAGGATCCACAAGGTCAACGCTCAGCACCAGGATGCAGCCTCCCCAAGAGCATGGAGATCGGGAAGTGGCTCCAGAACTTGGACCTGGAGGAGTACAAGGAGAACTTCTCCAAGTTCGGGGGGGTGGAGGACATCTTGGATTTGAGCGAGACGGATATAAAAAACTTGGGGGTGAAGATATCGTCGCATAGGGCTCTGATGGTCCACAGTTTGACGGTGTTGAGGGCGAAGTATTATGGTGAGTAGAAAGACGTTAAAGTGTTCTTTGAGCAGGTTTATTCTCGGATATGGCTCTATAGAATAATTTGAGGAAAGACACAAGATTCATGATTGAAATTCTAAAGGTGAGCGTCAAGGTTTTTCCGGAAGTGACATCAACTTTCGTTTTTCAAATGAGAAGTCCCATTTTTCATTGCATAAATGGATTCTCCATTTTTTTTTACACTTTACAATTTAAGAAACTAACTTTTTCACCGACAACATTCAAATGTGTCCAGCAAAAATACCCTCCTCGCGTTGGGTGTCCCATTTTTCGATCCAGTTATTGGGGCAGATGGAATGGAACACCCTGTTGAAATATTGACAGGGCTCGTAATACTCTCCCCTGATTTTCTGGCATCGGTGGAAGTCTAGGTTGCTCTGGTAGCATTGCATGCTGAGTCTTTTTGATTCCAAAAGTTTGAATTTTCTCCACAAAATTCTCTTTAAATGAGGAAATACGAAAAAAAATCTCAAAATTGAACTCTGTTGAAATACAGACAACTTTGAGGTTTTTTCATTAAAAACTCCCATTTTTGAGAATCTCCGAAGAGAAAGGCTGATGCTTCTTTTCCGATAGCGTGATTTTCAGAATATGAGGTCACAAATTCGTTTTAAAAGTTGGAACCCCATTTTTTCGAAGCATTTTCAAAATCTTCGTCAAAAAATAATAGGAGCATCATACGTCTAAGACTTTTATCCCAAATTAATATTTTTCGAGATATTCAATTTTCAATCTCATTCCGAATATGTTTTTTTACTGGAAAATAATAAGCGGTCAAGTGAAATTTTTAGAAATCTCTGTTATCGAGAAAATATTTTCTATAGTTCAGACGAGTTAAGTTCTTGAATAATATATGTAATGCGAGAGCAACAATTGGTTCAAGTCAATGAAAAAAATTCTCAGGAATGCCGAAAAAAAATTGAAATAATTTTCAATGCTTTTGAAACTCGAGCCGACACAAAGAGAACAAAACAGCTAATGAGTAATGTAACAATAAAGGGCATAACACTCAGAGACAGACAAACAAACAAGAACATACGGAAGCAATGCAACATACAGGACATCAACAAGTGGATAAAAACAAGAAAAAGAGACTGGGATAATCATGTTGATAAAATGGCACCTGACAGATTAGCTAACATCTGCAAAAATAATAAACCCTACAGCAAAAGAGCCATAGGAAGACCAAAGAAAGAATGGAAGGACAACTTACTTACATCATCAACAACAGAAACAGAATGAGAGGCTGACAAACAGGAGTAATCCTAGTCAGACGAAGAAGAAGAAGAAGAAACTGTTGAAAGAATAATTAACCGAACATGTAACAATTCCATTATTGAAAATTCAAATTTCCCTAACATGGTGAAAAAGAAATTCTCTAAAATTAAAAATTTGCGCAAATTATCCTAAGCTTTAAAAAGTAAAGAAAAACTGAACTATAAGTAAATATTTTTTCGATAACAGAGATTTCCAAAAATTTCCCTAGACCGCTAATTATTTTCCAGTAAAGACTCACATTCAGAATGAGGTTGAAAATTGAAGACAAAATCGTTTTTCCTGAATATCTCGTAATTCATTTTGGGATAAAAGTCTTGAACGTATGCTCCTGTTATTTTTTGACTAAGATTTCGATAATGCTTCGAAAAATGGGGATCCAATTTGAAAAAAAACGATTTTTTGTTGTTTCGTCACTTTTAACTTTTACGAAGAATTTGTGACCTCCTGTAGCATCAGCATTTCTTCTCGGAGATTCTCAAAAAAGAGAATTTTCAATGAAAACACCTCGAAGTTGTCTGTATTTCAACAGAGTTCAAGTTTGAGAATGTTCTTTCGTATTTCCTCATTTAAAGAGAATTTCTCGGGAAAATTCCAACTTTTGGAATCAAAAAGACTCAGAATTCAATGGAGAATCTATTTATGCAATAAGAATAGGTCTTCCTATTTGAAAAACGAAAGTTCTAGAACCTCCAAAAAATATACAAGAAGTCGTCTTCTTACTTAAAACTCACCTTCAAAATTTCAATCCTGAATCTTGTGTCTTTCCTAAACTTTTCTATAGAGCCATATTCTTGAATAACTCTGTATTTGTGGTATTCTCGCCTATCTACAACAAAAAGTACATAAAGCTGCATCGAGCTGAGCTTCTGGTAATAGTAGATTCTCATATTCACTTGAATCCAATGATATAACGAAGGTATTGAAATTTTTACTTATTTCTTTTCATCATTTCACAGATAACTTCGAGAAAAATCGCATCATCAAACAGCCAAGTCTCAGACACAGCGTGGCAGTCGACTCTAACAAGGTAGAAGACGACGATGTCTTGTAAGTTTACTATTTGATTACTTTCTACAATCTGTTTGAGTAGTTATACATTGCGGTTCAAGGAAAATCAACACCTCTGATAAATCAGTTTCCTTGATGAATAATTGATGTTATTCTCATATTACAAATTCATAACCGAAATGAATATCAATATGTATTCGAGTTACGACAAGATTGGAGAAGGGCTTAGTGTTATGTAATCCACTGCACTGTGGAGATTACTCAGAACGGCTCTCAAAAAGTGCTTTCCCAAAGTTTGAAATTCACGAAACTCCAGAAGAAATTTTCCAAGACAACCCTGTGAAACGCACCACACAGATGTCTGTACGTCTATCGAATTTATTCGTTAATCAACCATTCAAACGTTCCTGTTTAAAAAACACTTCAGCTGAAGGACCCTCTTCCTTATTCCAGCTACCCTTTCGGTAAAAGTACAATGTTTACCTTCCACTTCTTCTGAACTCGCTCATCCGACGACAGACGCTCTCCAATCGATAATTCAATCTTTTCACCTCTTAGGGCGGATGAATAAAACGAAACGTCACATCGTAAACACGTGCTTCATCAGGAGCTGGCTTCAGCGCCCTCTGCGATTCGTGTGGCTGCAAGTGAAGGTTCCTTTAAATACTGACAGTGGGGGCGCTGCGCTTGTTGACTGCTCGAGGATTATAAGAGTGCTTCTGGAGTTTTCCGGGTTTCACCCTTCGCCAGGGACGGGTTGGATGTGAATTTTTTTCAATAATTACTACGAGTTTACGTCGTATACAGAAATCTAAGGACTTTGTTGAGGATAATTTCTTCTTGATGCTTTGAATTTCTGCTACAGTTCGATCAATCTAATTTGGCCAAAGTGTTTCACTTGGCCAGCTCAGTCTCCGGATTTAAATCCGATAGACCATGCGTAGGATATGCTACAAAAAAGTTACTCATGATCAAATTAATGATAGACATGATTCTTTCTTGCTCTTCGAGAGGGCGTTTTTGGTATTGTTTACCAATATCTATTTCGTGTTTGATAGCTTGTTGAGACTTTATCGTGAAATAAATAGTTTCAGGCTTTCACGACCATATATACTGACATTAAGAGAGTCTTCCGGGCTTATTAGCCGTTATCCATTAGGAATGGAAACGTTTAGCCTACAACTGCGGTAGGCATTTTCAGAGGATTCTTGGTCTGAGGTTGTAACTCGACCGCTGAATTTCCGAAAGTGATGCTGGATTCGATCCGTTGACCCAACTTATACCCTGATCATTGGCGGTAGAAGATAGTGAGTTTACGCACGCGATGTTGATTGGTCCATCGCTCCCACTTCGTATTGGCTTAATTTTGGTTTTTTCTAACACCGGCAACCATGCGATATGTACTAAAGGAGTTTTTTCCCTTCTGTTCATGTTGTTCCTATGTTTATATATCTCAATGGCTTCCATGTTCATTCTAGGATAGAAACTTTTGATGTTCGAAATAGCCTCTGCCTTTGAGAAAACAATATTGTGTCCATCAGTTAGACCATGTTTCGCTAGTGCGGATTTCTCTGTCTGATTGAGTCGACAGCATCGTTCATGCTCCTTAATTCTCGTATTGATACTTCGCGTCGTTGTACCAATGTAGACTTTGCCGCAGTCACAAGATATCCTGTAAATACCAGGTTGAGAGAGTGGGTCGACTTTGTCTTTGGTAGTTCTGATCATTTGGCCAAGTTTTTGAGTTGGCTTATAGACGGTCTCTATATTGTGCCTCTTTAGTATTCTACCAATTCTATCAGTGACCTTGGGGGTATATGGTAAGATAGCATTGGGGGTGAGGTGTGATGTGTTATCATCACGTGTGGAAAGTTTTGGTCTTATTGCCCTCTGAATTTCCTTAGCATTATATCCGTAAGTGACGAATGAATGCTGTAGATGTTCAAGTTCATCCTCAAGAAATTCCGTCTCGCACAATCGTCGGGCTCTGTCTACGAGTGTTTTTATAACCCTCGTTTCTGTTGAGGGTGATGATTGGACTGCTTGTGTAGATATCTGTCAGTTTGGGTTAGTTTTCTATAAACCCTGTGTCCTAGGTTCCCATTAGGCTTTCTGGTAACCAAGACGTCTAGAAAGGGTAGAGCACCATCTTTTTCAATTTCCATAGTGAATTGAATATTTGGGTGCCTACTGTTAAAATGGGATATGAAAGCATCCAATTCTTCAAGTCCATGACTCCAAACGACAAAAGTATCATGTGGATGGTTTCTTTGTTGCCGCTTCAATTGCACTTTGTTCGAATTTTTCCATAAAGAAATTTGCAGTTGCAGGACTCAGACAAAGTCGACCACTTCCATTTTTTGAACCCTGAAATTGTGTTGAAATATGCTAGGAGCACATTATTTCGAAAAACTGTCTCACTTTTCCAATTTCACGAATATTTTTCAACAGACTTTGATGGCCCAAGGTGAAAGATTAAAGATTGCTTCATTGGTCAAAGTCTCAATTTCTGGAGACATTTTCACTTGACAGGAAAAGTGACTTTTCATTGCTCGCCTTCGAATAATATACTTTCTTCTTAAACTATTTTTCCGATTCAGCCTAGATAAAAAGATTTAACCATTTTAAATCTTCATAATGGGCTTCGAGCTTTAAGCGGTAGATCTGATGCTCTGAAAAACTTTAAAGGCATTTTTCCAGGGGTGGCATAGCTCATCAAAAGAGTTCAAAATGACTATAACATCTTCTCTAGGCTCTATAGAAGAAAATGGTATTAAAAAAAAAATTTATAGTCTCAAAATTTCCATTTATTATCATGATTCGAAAATGAAAATATAATTTTTCAAATGCCTGTATCTTCTAAACTAAAACGAATCGGATATATGTTCATGAGAAAAAAATGTTCAAAAAAAGCACAGCTACCATCTGTCAAAGTTTGTCATAGAGCTTGTAGAACACCCTGTATAGCAGTTGATGATGTTATACCCTCTGGATTTTCCTAGTCCGAACCTGGCCATACGACGTCGAGGGTCATATGTTTGCACCCTCCTCCACAACCAATAGCTTATTGTGTACTACCTACCCTCCCTAGGTTATTTCATTCACTATGAAAAGGTCCCTAGGGCGCCCAATTTCAATAGAAGCATTCGATTTCGCAATATACAGAATCTCTTTACCTGGCTCATCCACTGATATCTGAACGTTTTATCGATTTCATGGAAATCGTTGAAAATCAAACGCTGCAAGAACGATTGAAATCATACATTGGACAATTTTTTATGTTTCCTCAACTGATTTAATGCATTGGATATTGGATTCCTGATTCCTTACTAAATGAATATGAAAACAGAACAGGAAACAAATATCCTCACCGTTATCTGCCAATTTGCAACTCGTGTTCTTTCTTATCAAGATTCTCTCATTAATTTCTCAGATTATATTAATTTCGTCAATTTGTCGGTCGTGAAAATAAACAACCCATGAAGGTTAAGGAATTCGACTGCATGTAAATGTACCTATGCTGAATGGTAACACGTTTTCGACTTTCTCATCTGCTGCATCATGCTAATTACGCCATAACTTATTTCTGAAAGCTTTTACAGTTGGCACAAAGTATTTTTCGGGTCAATGCAATTTCGCAAGCCTCAGCGATACGCGTTTTTAACCTCCTTAAAAAAAGAGGTGGTTATCATTTTGTTAGTATGTTTTTGTTTGATTTTTTTTAAGTTTGTTTCATCAGAACTTTCGACTGGATGAAACGATTTTGATGATTTTTTTTTATTGAAAGCTGCTGCTTGCAGATGGGAACCATTTCAATTTTGTTCTTTTTTATTCTAAAGGGTGTACTTCAAGGGTAGTTTGATGAGAGTTTGGTTAGGCTCTGTCTAAGACATAAAAAGACAGACAGAAAAATGGAATTCTCCAATTTAGGAGGGTATCTGGATATTAGAGTTACCGACCGTAATGTTCTTGTGGTCAAGTGCTTGCCGTATTTGAATACAGTGGTACCTGATTAATGGAATGAAATTATGGCACTAGGTTGCCAAGATTATCAGATTTTCCGAAAGTTATGTTGAAACAATCTATCTCATGTTTGTCAAATACTTCCAGTAATTTGATAAGGAGGAAAATTGAGTTATTGATTCACTGTAAAAAAAAAAATTAACAGGAATTTCAAGGAAAAAAATCTTACTTCAAAAAATGATTCCAAACTTAAGATGTACTTAAAAAGGAAAAATTAATTGCCTTTTCAGCACACAAAAAGCTAGGTAGTTACCTACTAACTTCAAATCTACATCAATATATATTTAGGAATAACAAACGATGAGCAAAACTTGAGTTAGTTCATTTAAGAGTTCCGAGTCGTTCTACCAGACATAGGCCCTTGTTCAATACTTATGTGCATAGAACTAATTATAGCCTAAATTTTTTTGCAAACCGATCTGTGATATCTGCCAATGAGATCAATGTTAACTTCTTTTGTTCGATTTATGCATTCAAGAGGGAATTATGGCAGGCAATAGTATGACCATAATGTATACTTTTTTCTTATTGTTATTTTGTTTTCGCTTTGTTATGCTGGAATATGTATTTTTTTTAATTACAATGGTATTTTTATCTAAATGGGGGTTTCCCGTATATTCATACTCTGTATGTTGAAATAAATAAATAAATAAATAAATAAAAAAATATTTTTTAGAATATTCCCAAGTAAAATGAAATAAAGAAATATTGCAGTACTGAAAATACAATCAAATAATGGCAATAATATAATTTTCTCAATTCTTCCATTTCATTCATTTATTTAGGAGAACTAAAAAAACATACGTACCCTCGTTCAACAAAAGTTAATATATAGATATGTAGCTACACAACACAGCAGTAATTGTTTGCAATTCAAAAAAATGTCTATTTTCAATCGTCTAGTTTCATGGCTTCAATATTTTTATGTCAATATGTTTAGCATCTTCCTGTATAAGATTGTTAATGAATCTTCAGCATCAGAAGTTATTTGTCCAGAAGGCTGGATTCAAACCTGGTGACTTGCTGGCCGTATTAAATGAATTATGATTGCATTCTTCTCTTCCTTGTGTGCGCCGTGAGTAAGAGACCAGTGGCGTAACGTGAAACGGGGAAAATTACAAATACAAAATAGTACAAAAATGTCATCATTTTTTGATGGTAAGAGAAAAATAGTTATTTACGATATAAGTGTTGAAAGTTTTGTTTTGTGCGTGAAAAAGTTTGTGAAATGAGCGGAGCGAATTGAACAATTTCACGAACAAAGTAAAATCATTTTTAACACAAATACCATACGATGTTTCTTGTACAACTGCCCTATTTTGATAATGAAATGGGCGAATTTGCAATGACAATAAACTTCAAAATGCATTTTGATATTCAAATAGTCAAAAGGTTGTTGTGAATGGCAAACGTTGCCAATATTATGATTACTAACAAATGAGAAAAGACGATGTTATTTGAATTTCGTTCCTGTCCAATTTTCGTCTTGGGTTTTTAACTGCTTAATATGTTTCTCGAGAGTTCAATTATTAATAAAAGTGACGATTTGGTTGTTCTTCTGGATATTGAAGAGTCTGCAAGACGGCAAATCTGGAACTCCTACCTAAAAAAATCTATTCAGCAGTACGATATTGCATATAACAATTTTCTCGCCTTGTGTAAATTGAAAAATGTAGAAGGGAACTTCAGTGAAACTGTTTTCCTGGCATTCTTAGAAGAAAAATAAAAAATATGGAGTTCATCAACTTTGTGGAGCAAATTTTCAATGATAAAGTCAAGCGCTTAAAAATGGTGTGGATGTTAGTAAATATTTTAATGTAATAGCATATTTGAAACGGAAAAGTGAGAGATATCGTCCCAAAAAATCGAAAATTCTTACTCGTGAACAAGTTGACAAGTTTATAAAGGAGGCACTAGATGAGAAATACTTGATGGTTAAGGTTGCAACTATTTTCGGATTATTTGGAGCCTGTCGGCGTGAAGAATTGTGTACTTTATCAGTGGAAGACATCGAAAAAACAAATAAATAATTGGTTATACAACTTTCAAATACAAAAACGAAAGTCAATCGTTCTTTCAGTATTATTGGGAAGTATGAAGACTATTTTCATAAGAACTTTACCCTGCGCTCTTCTGTCATCAAACATCGTCGTTTTTTTCCTGAAATACATGAATAATATATGCACTGCCAATCAAGTTGGTATTATTACATTTGGGAAAATTCCATCTATTGCTGCCGAATTCCCCAAACTGCCAGAACCAAAGCAATATACAGGACACTATTTTCGAAGATCCTCCGCTTCATTGCTAACAGAATCAGGAGCAAATATCACGGATATAAAAAACATGGTGGATGGATGTCTACGACGGTAGCCGGGGGTATGTTGATCATTCCATCGCATATAGAAATGACACTGCTGAAAAAATTCTCCCAACCTCAACAGATTTTGGATCATCCTCATCCAATATTTTACTTCTGGTTTCTACAATAACTGATGGTGCTGAGAATTCTAATAATGTGCTGCGAAGCTCCCTAACGTCACAGGGCAATAATGTTAGTAATTGTTTTAGTTTTACGATTAATATTAATGTTCATAAGTAATGATTGTTAAATATTGTTAATAAAAATTTGCAATTGCTGAATTTTTCTCATCTGATTTCATCATAAGAAAATGGAGTGCTAAAAATATTTGTAACATTAATGTTAAAAATAATTTTAACACGCTTCCACGTGAACAATCAATTTTAACATTGTTTGCTGTCATTAAAAGTGTCACTTTTAATGGCAATTGTACAGGGTGATTCACTTATCTTGGTTATCCCAATTTTCTCGAAAACGTCCGAATATTTTTTCATTCCGTGAATTGTCAATTTCAACTTGAGATGTGCATAAGAATCTGCGGAATAAATAAAGTCGTCAGGCGTCGCGGCGCTCTAAAAATTTTTCTCTTCAGGGACATACCTTTTTTATCATGTCATTCGAAAGATAATTTCATTCTGAAATTTTTTTTCGAATACAATTTTCATCGATATCTTACCGTCAGCGATCTGCAGCGTGTTTTATGTTAATTCCGTTTCATTTATTTTTTTCTGTATTGTGGTAGATTGTTTAGAAAACAAGCCTTCTTGATTTCAAGGCACAAAATCATATCTACGTCTCCAAATAAAGGCATACTACCACAATACAGAAAAAAATGAATGGAATAGAATTAACATAAAACACGCTGCAGATCGCTGACGGTTAGAAATGGATGAAAATTGTATTCGAAAAAAAATTCTGAATGAAATTATCTTTCGAATGACATGATAAAAAAGGTATGTCCCTGGAGAAAAAATTTTTGATATCGCCGCGACGACTGGCGTTTTTATTTATTCCGCAGATTTTTATACGCATCTCAAGTCGACATTGACTTGTTTAAAACGGCATTCACGGAATGAAAAAATATTCGGACGTTTTCGAGAAAATTGGGATAACCAAGATAAGTGAATCACCCTGTACAAAAAACCTTCTTCGTGCACCAGGCACCCCTTCTACGCCCATGTTCGCTTACCCAACTCCGGACCCATCCTCGCAGCATTCGAAGGTTCCCGCGGAGAGCCGATCTCGCCGGAACCCACCCCAGAGGCGCCCGTCGGCACTGCGAGTGCGCCCCCGACCGATCAATATCGCCGCCTCCTCCACGGGGCTGCCAAACCGCCGAAGAGCGGCCGCCACAGCCATAATCCACGTCCGAAGGACCATGACTTATTCGGCAGAAGCCGCTGAGCTGAACGCGCGCGTTAATTGAGTGCAGTTGTGTTGTGACAGGGTTTGGACCGTTCCGGTGCCGTTTTCTGGGTGAAAGTCGATGTGGACTGGTTCTCGGCCGCGAGGCCGCGGGTTCGGGCCGTTCCCGGAAGGTTTGGCAGCCGATGCGACGTTCCCGGACGCTGGAATGGACGAAAGTTGAGAGTAAGTGGAAACGCGGGTTCTTTTGGTGTTGGGGACGGATTGAAAACGTTGACCTTGAATGGAGGAGTGTTGGCAGAACGCGCACAACTGAGGGTTTCGTAGTTTGCGATGAATATCGTTGTCAACAACACAGCTATCGTCTTAAGTTTTCCTCAGATACGATTTCCATAGGCAAATGTTTAGATTCCTCTTCTTAAATTCAGTACACTGCAAGGAAACCTTCTCAAAAATGTTCCAAACATGTTCTTTTCAACAAATTTGAAGTCAGTAACAAAAATTTAAATGTGATAAACTTGATCAATTTTGCAAGATTCAACTACATCTAACATTTCCTCGCGATCTGTACCCACTACACCATTCTAAATTTCCAATGAGATTTCCACGATACCATTTTAAGATGTAAAATGCAGACTTAAATAAACCCCCATTGATAATCTGGTTATTCAAAGTTTTGGGACCAAATAAAATTCAATCGAGAATGAACCTTTTTTTTGGTTTCTTGTGAAAAACTCATCGTCCTAATTTCACTCCTTACTAGAACATAATGTACCATGGATTTGTGTTCAAGATAGAAGTCTGCAACAGCATATTCATGTCTATATTTTGTATGGAAGTCATTATATCCAGAAAATTGAGCGATAAATACAGTTGAATTGGATAAATTTTTTACAATTCACATTTTGGGCAGGGTGAGCAAAATTGGTTATACTTGACCTACAACTTTTTAACCGTGAGAGATAGAGGAAAATGAATGACACGTTACGGTGGTCTTTTTTAGAGAAACTGATAATGCCATCAACTGCATTCCTCTATCTTCTTTTGTTTTCGAGTTATAGACCAAAATTGAAATTTGGGCGATTTCAACTTTGGCCATTATATCCGTTTCTGTTTGTGCTAGGATGTTAGATAAAAACATAATACAGGCACTTTAGTCATAGCAATCTAGTAGCGTACCTTGTTTTTTCCAAGAGGTTTCCTTGCTGAGCTATAACATGAAGTTGTGTTTTTTTCTTCTGGAAACAAAAGTTTGAAATGGCTTAGAAAAAATCGCCAATTTTTTCCCGTTTCAGGAATATATCATACATCGCCCTCAGATTCATTCAGCTATCATGAAAAATGACTTCGAATCCTAATTAATGACAGTTGTTCTGAACCTAGATCAAACCACGGAGAATTGAATCAAGTATTCAATCGCAAAATGATAATGACACCATAAGTACAGATGTTTTATTCTGTGATTCATCCTACAATACTCAAAAATTCAAATTTCAAATACAAAAATTGTTGTCAACACAAGCCACAGCAGTCGACATGATTCTCTCAATTTCAAGTTTCTTCAGATACGTTTTTCATAGTATTTGGGGCTTATATTGAGATTCCTCTTCTTGAATTCAGTCCACCGAAAAAAAAACCTTCTGAAAAATGTTCCAAACACGTTTTTTCAAACAAATTTGAAATCAGTAACGAAAATTTAAATGGGAAAAACTTGACCAATTTCACAAGATTCAACTAAGGGGTCTGCTACGTCCAACATTTCCTCACAATCTGTTCCCACTAATTCATCATCTTATATTTATACCCATTCCAAATTTCCAATGAGATATCCTCGATACCATGTTTAAGATGTGAAGAAACGTAAATAAACCTCCCACCAAAACTTCGGAAATCCGAAATTTGGGGACCAAATAAAATTCAATTGAAAATGAATGCTTGTTCCTGGATTGTTATGAAAATTGTTTTAAATAAAAGTCCGCGACAGCATATACATATGTAAATCTTTTTTGTATGGAAGACATCATATCTAAAATAGGGAGCCATGCTACGATGCACACATTTTATAGTAATCACCCAATTTCTATCGAAATTTTTCTGGCATCCATTACAAGAATTAATGAATGAATAACTGACACGATATAAGATTGATCTGAATTAGCTGTTTAGCGCGTAAGGACAACTTTTTAACCTTTAGAGATAGAGGAAAATGAATGACACGTTACGGTGGTCTTTTTTAGAGAAACTGATAATGCCATCAACTGCATTCCTCTGTCTTCTTTTGTTTTCGAGTTATAGGCCAAAATTGAAATTTGGGCGATTTCAACTTTGGCCATTATCTCCGTTTCTGTTTGTGCTAGGATGTTGAAATGAAAACATAATACTGGCACTTTTTTATAGCAATCCAGTAGCTTACCTTGTTTTTTCCCGAGAGGTTTCCTAGCTGAGCTATAACATAAAGTTGTGTATTTTCTTATGGAAACAATAGTTTGAAATGGTTTAGAAAGAATCGCCTTTTTTCCGTTTCAGAAATATATCATACATCGCCCTCAGATTCATTCAGTTAACATGAAAAATATAGTTTGTATTTGAAATTTGAATTATTGATTATTAAGTAGGTTGAATCACAGAATAATATAACTCTAGGCATGGTGTCATTATAATTTTGCCATTGAATACTTGATTCAATTCTCCGTAGTTTGATTTCTATTCAAAACAACTGTCAATTATCAGAATTCGGGGAAAAAATGGCGATTATTTCTAAGCCATTTCAAACTATAGTTTCCATAAGAAAAAACACAACTGTATGTTATAGCTCAGGAAGGAAACCTCTTGGGAAAAAACAAAGTACGCTACTGGATTGCTATGAAAAAAGTGCCTGTATAATATTTCATTTCAACATCCTAGCACAAACAGAACGGAGATAAGGACCCTAATTGATATCGCCCATATTTCAATTTTGGCCTATAACTCGAAAACAAAAGAATATAGAGGAATGCAGTTGATAGCATTATCAATTTTTCTGAAAAAGACCACCGTAACATGTCATTAATTTTCCTCTATCTCTCACGGTTAAAAAGCTGTAGTTCAAGTATCACCAATTTTGCCCACCCTGTACATAGCGGACAGGAGACATCTTTGACGATTGTGCTCATTTTGCGTTTCATCTTGATAGTTGATTGAATTCTCGGACTTATTGCTTGTGAAGTTGCCATAAATATTTTTTTCGCTAATTTGCTCTAAGTAGAAATATAGAATAATTTTCATTTTGATTTCAATCGTATCAGAATTGATTTCTTTGTTTATTTGTCAATAAGATTTGAGTTTCGAGTTCTTCTAGGTTAGGCAATTTCTATAGTTATTCTCAAATGTTTGTCTTTTCGTTAGTTCATTTGTTTTTATGTTTATTGCCTGATCGGTCACTTGTTTCTTATTGTGAAAATTTTGTATTTTTCAATACAGATTTTTTTATGTATTGTAGACGAATATCCAAATTTTCGGATTTTCCATTCACTATAACTCGAAAAATAATTTTTTTAAGGTATTTCTGTTTGCATATTCGTAATCTACGCTTTCGAATTAATGAGGGATATGATTTTGGTTTCGATCCGAGCGAAAAAATTTTTTTTCGAAAAATCGAAAATTTTCCATGCATATGTATGCAAATTTTGTCAAAAAATGAAAGTTGTCTGATCGCTACTAAAATTTACTTACTTACTAATTCGAAGGCGTAGATTAATAATATCCAAACAATTTTTCTCTAAAACGTTTGGTTTTTGAGTTATAGTCGATGGAAAATTCAAAAAATTGGACCTTCGAGGAGAAATTTTCAAAATCTAAACCAGTCGCGATAGGACCATCAAAATTGTACCAATTCATTCGCAAAGGAGCAATCTATATGAAAAAAAATTCAGCATCTCCACACTCCAATTCTTCTAGCTGCTACAGCACCGCAGAGTTGACCAAATTTTGTAAAAATTCTCGGAAAAAGTTGTTTATTAGCCAAAATACCGACTGCAGGAAAAATCTAATTACAGATTCGTATTCTACGTACCATTCGACAAAATTTATGACCCGGGATTCTATATCTAAAAAAAATTTTTTTTACTTCTTTGAAGCTGACCTTTTTCCTCTCAACTAGCTGAAATAGTTAGAGTTATCTACTGAAGATCGAAATGATCTTCGGTCAGTGGTGATGGACAATGTAGAAAAATGGCGCACAAATACATTAATGTAACCACGTTACCTTAATAAATTTGGTGCCTACATTTACTTTCTGGATACTCCTCGTATTGATGATGAAATTATTCCCATGAATTCAAAATCAAAACGATGTAGAATACAAGGAGAGGTCATTATTAACCCTCTGACCATCGCATATGAAATCCCTACGGATAATTACTTCAAAAAACTTCAAAGCCTACAATTCAATTCCCCATTTCCGCTGCTAGACAATGGAGAGGGTTAAAAAAAGAATCGAAATTCTCTGACCCAATTTATCCATTCTGTAGTCTAGCGGCTGGCTCGCTGGACGTGAACAAACGCGATTACCGGAAAATCCCAAAAGGAAAAGCGAGATTTCCCGGGGCCACTCATCGATCCATGCGGTCTGCCACGACTAGAAAAAATGCAGCCCTTTTGTTTGCTGGCGACGATTCGCTTCAAACCCAGGAAGTCCTGCGGATTCCTAATCGAAGAGAAAAACGAGTTTTCTATGTCACTTCATTTCCGCCTGACTCTTAATTTCGTAAATTTGAACAAAATTTAACAAAATTTCTCTCCAATTGGCCAAAACTTTGCTTCCTTCAGATAATCCAGTAGCTCATAGTAAATAATTCCCTGCGAATTCCACACAGTGTAACCTTCCTGGACGCCAATCCTAGTTCACAGCGTTTCGCTTGACGTTGTCGTAACAGCTGAACTACACTGCGCAAAAAAATTTACGCACATTATGGAAATCTCAAATTTATTCTACAACTGAAGGTGTTCTCAATGATGATTATTTTTATCAGACTTATGTATGCATATGTTATCCACTTTCAACGTTTTTCTTCAATACAGATGTTTTTTCCTAGCAGAAATAAAAAAAGATGATATTATCAGATTTGGAATGTATTGGGTCCATTCTAAAATCAGTTGTTCTCGATCAATTCTGGTGATCAATAGTTTTTCTTTCGTTTGATTTTCTACACTCGATCGCTATGCAACGCGAAACACGCAATTTGACCCAAGAGGAATGTGCCCAAGCGGTAGTTTCGCGAGAAGAAGGGTGGACATACACAAGAATTGCAGAAACGTTTGGAGTTTCCCATACAGAATGTTGCAGCGATTCAGGGAGACAGGTATGAATGTCCGAAGACCAGGACAGGGTAGACCACGGGTAACAACTGCCATTCAAGAACGTTACTTGAGAGTTTCTTCGTTGAGACAACGGTTTGCAACCGCTCGCCTCCTTCAAAATCAGCTTGAGCAAACTCATGGGGTGCAAATTAGCAGTCAGACAATAAGAAATCGCCTCAGAGAAAATGATTTAAGGCCTCGTGTCGCGGCAAGAGGCCCAGCTCTTACCCCAGCCCATCGAAGGGCGCGTTTGGATTTTGCAAGAGAGCATATCCATTGGGAAGAGGCCGATTGGGAAAGAGTTCTCTTCACAGATGAGTCTGGATTCTGTCTCTACCATTGTGATCGACGTTCCCTTGTATACAGACGTCCAAATGAAAGATATGCTCAGGGCAATTTCCTGAATACTACTGGTTTCGGGGAGGATCGATTATGGTATGGGGTGGAATATCTTCGACTGCTCGCACAGACCTAGTGGTCGTTGATAATGGAGATATGAATGCCGATTGGTATATAAGTAACATTCTTGAAAAGCATGTAGTGCCATTTGCCCCATACATTGGTGAAAATTTCATTTTTATGGACGATAATGACAGACCCCATGGTGCGCGCATCGTTCAGGAGTACCTGGAAGAGGTTGAAGTCTCTCTAATAAAATGGCCAGCAAGAAGTCCAGATATCAATCCGATTGAGCAGGTTTGGGACAACCTCAATAGAAGGTTGAGAAGTTCAGAAAATCATCCAGCTACTCTTAATGACTTAGGAATCCAACTCGGAGAAATCTGGGAAGGATTAGATCAGAACATTTTGAGATCACTCATTTTGAGTATGAACCGTCGTTGCCGAGCTGTAATTAACGCAAGGGGTGGAAATACCAAGTATTAAATCACTTATCAGCATCTCAGTATTTAGAAAATTGTTCATTTCTCTTCTTTCACATAAGATTCGGTGAAATCCTGAATTTTTCTTCCATTTAATGTCTCTTGTTTCGTTCAAAACCTTCCCGAGAGAACATAAAAAATAAGTTATAAAGTCAATGTAGAGTTAACTTTCATTAAAATTGAGATTTTCAGAATGTGCTTTCGTGTACTTTTAATTTTATTCTGCCAATCCTCGGTTGTTTTAACTGAACTTCATATTTTTTTTCGAATTAAATCTATTTCTCGAAATTTTTGCAGTGCCTGTGTCGTGCTGTACGAAATTTTCGAGGTGACCCTCGTAAGCTGCTGCGTGCGAACCTACTTCTTGAAGAAGGTTGCCGGTGTTCAAATCTGGGCTGGTCCGCTGCCATGCCACGATCTCAACGATAAGGCATAACCTGTTCTCCTCGTGACTCTCGAAAATTGTTGTTGGAATGGTCAGTGACTAAGTCACTTCAGGATTAGCGTATAATACGACGAGAGGGAAGTGTTTATGATCTACCTTTATTGTGTTGGAGTGTCCCAAACTAGACCTCTTGTCATGAGGATGACAATAGATTTGAATCCCTTCTTTTTAATAGATGCACCATATGGTCGATGGTGAGGAATAGTTGTGGTTTTTGGGGCATCAGATGAATATTCAACATTCCTCTCATAGTATGTCAAGAAATGCTGGGTGTTTCTGAATGGGTACAAAGAAAGAGGGGACATTCCTTATATACTTTTGAGAAAAAGGGACCCAACCGTTTTATTTTCGAGATACAAGGTAGAGAAGTTTGAGTTTTTTTCTCGTTGCATCCACACTAGACGAGATATTCAACTGAAATTTGGCATAGATAATACAATGAAAAGTTCACCCATAATACTTTTGAAACAATATCTGGGATAAAGGTAGTGGCAACATTTTACATGGAAATCAAAAGTGACACTTTTAATGACAGCAAACAATGTTAAAATTGATTGTTGACGTGAAAGCGTGTTGAAAATATTGTTAACATTAGTGTTTAAAATATTTTTAGCACTCCATTTTCCTATAATGAAATCAGATGAGAAAAATTCAGCAATTTCAAATTTTTATTATCAATATTTAACAATCATTACTTATGAACATTAATATTAATCGTAAAACTAGAACAATTACTAAAATTAATGCCCTGTGACGTTAGGGAGCTTCGCAATACATTATTAGAATCCTCAGCACCATCAGTACTTGTAGAAACCGGAAGTACAATATTGGATGAAGATGATCCAAAATCTGTTGAGGTTGGGAGAATTTTTTTCAGCAATAACATTTCTATATGCAGTTGAATGATCAACATAGCCCTCGGCTACCGTCGTAGACTTCCATCCACCATGTTTTTTTATATCCGTAATATTTGCTCTTGATTCTGCTAGCAATGAAGCGGAGGATCTTCGAAAATAGTGTCCTGTATATTTCTTTGGTTCTGGCAGTTTGAGGAATTCGGCAACAATAGATGGAATTTTCCCAAATGTATTAATACCAACTGGATTGGCAGTGCATTTATTTTTCATGTATTTCGGGAAAAAACGACGATGTTTGATGACAGAAGGGCGCAGTGCAAAATACTCATGAAAATAGTCTACATACTTCCCAATAATACTGAAAGAACGACTGACTTTCGTTTTTGTATTCGAAAGTTGTATAACCAATGATTTATTTGTTATTTCGATGTCTTCCACTGATAACTTACACAATTCTTCACGCCGACAGGCTCCAAATAATCCGAAAATAGTTACAACCTGAACCATCAAGTACTTCTCATCTGGTGCCTCCTTTATAAACTTTTCAACTTGTTCACGAGTGAGAATTTTTTGGGACGATATCCTTCACTTTTCCGTTTTAAATATGCTTTAACCTTAAAATATTTTATAACATCCACACCATTTTTAACAAGGGCGCTTGACTTTATCATTGAAAATTTGCTCCGCAAAGTTGATAAACTCCATATTTTCGATTTTTCTTCTAAGTATGCCAGGAAAATAGTTTCACTGAAATTCCCTTCCACATTTTCCAATTTACACCAGGCCAGGAAATTGTTATATGCAATATCGTACTGCTGAACAGATTTTTTAGGTATAGGAGTTCCAGATTTGCTCTTCTTGCAGACTCTTAAATATCCAGAGGAACAACCAAATCGTCACTTTTATTAATAATTGGACTCTCGACAAACATATTAAGCAGTTGAAAACCCAAGACGAAAATTGGACAGGAACGAAATTCAAATGACAGCGTCTTTTCTCATTTGTTAGTATTAAACATAACGTTGGCAATGTTTGCCATTCACAACAACCTTTTGATTATTTGAATATTAAATTGCATTTTGAAGTTTATTGTCATTGCAAATTCGCCCATTTCATTATCAAAATAGGGCAGTTGTACAGAAAACATTTTATGGTATTTGTGTTAAAAGTGATTTTATTTTGTTCGTGAAATTGTTCGATTCGCTCCGCTCATTTCACAAACTTTTTCACAAAATAAAGCGCCACTTTTAACACCCATATCATAAATAACTATTGGTTGGATCAATAATTTTTCTAACGATGATGATCCGTGTTTTTCTGAATCCATTCTATCGGCACGCCTAATTAAGATCGCGACAAACTTTTATCTTCTCGACAATTAATAGAAAAGGATTCTAACTTTATGAATGACCTGGTTGGGGACATAACAGAGGTCACCAATTTGTTAAAATAAATGATTGGTCAAGGTTTCTTTTCCTATCGCGAATTGCCGAAAGCGAAACAACCAACATTCGAGCACAAATTAAATTCAACCTCGCATTGACGTAAAAATCGATATTTGTTGACTTGTTGTTTCCCTCCTGAATGAAAATAGACCTTCAAGGTCACCGTCGGCAAGTTCTTCGAACTGTTCTAGGGTGAGGAGGCTAAGGGGAAGCTGGGAAAGGGGGTGGAAAGCCGACATGGGGGAAAATATCTAATTGTCGTGTCTGCCACAAACTTTCTCCCTCCATCATACACACAGCTGATCTCACACTGCGTATTTTTGTCGGGTAATTGAATTCGAAGGTTTGTTAGTTGGGGTTGACGAATATCTGGATGGGATGAAATGTTCTGAAGTAGGGTAGATTTAGGGTGGAGAACTTTCCATCTCAATAGTAGCTATATCGATAGTTTTGAATGGACAGCAGTTCAACTATACAGAGTGGGTCCATGAGTTGTAAAAAATATTCCAATGGAAGATTCACGAGGTCAAAATAAAAAAATTTTTTATTAATTGGCCCAGCATTTTTTTATTTTCGAAAAATAATGTTGTACTTAATTGTGTTAGGTTTGTGCTTATTGCTTATTTGTGCCGTAAATATTTTCAAGAAAATTCTCTAGATATCCTATCGATTTTCGAAAGAATATATATCTATATATATATTCTTTTTGATACCTAGCTGAGGTTGGTGCAACACAGGAAAACCATACAGGTTTACAGTATGATTGAAAAGGAAAGAAAAAAAACCTCAGCTGAACAAAAAACATTTACCTCGCCCGTGAAAAAAAAATTACTTAAAATATTAAATATCTGGAAAATCTTGAAAGACGTCCTTGTGATCTAACATCTTCATGTTATCCGTAGATGGGCTCAGATAAACAGATTCTTCACAAAACGACTCGCAATTCTTAATCTGAAACGAAAAAAGACAAAAGCAGAAAACAAACCAATTATTCAGAATAAATTAAAATTATTTTGAAATTAACCACCCATTTTAGAAATGCATTTGTTACTTTATGTATAGCCTCGAAACCATCTCAAAATTTATAAATGGGACAACTATTCATAAGATGTTTTATAGTCTCCTCATTTTTTCCCACACTCACAACTAGGGCTTTCAACCGAATTCCATCGGAAGAGCATGCTGTTGCATCGTCCATGGCCTGTTATAATCCGATTTAGAACAGAACATATTCTCCTGGAAGGGTCAAACCAGGAACTCTGATGGAAGGATCACAAATAAGATCTTTATTTAAAAAATTTGATACATTCCATTCAGATTGCCAAATTTCTTTGTCGCTTCTGTTCATATCAATCAGAAAATTTGACCAAAAAGGTTAACGCTACTTCAATCTGGAGACCTTAATATCTGGAATATAGGTGAGTTTGGGAAATTAATTTGGAAAGGAATTGAATTTGTTCCAAAAATTCGAAGCTGTTGTCTCTCTGCGAATATTGTGAGGGACAACATTTGAGAGAACAGGTCACCAAGGAGTAGGTATAGACTTAATAGTACCACTAACAATTCTCATAGAAGAATTTAGAAGGGCATCAATTTTTTTTACATGAACACTGTTCAACCAAACGGGGCAACAATATTCAGCAGCAGAAAATCCAAAGCAAGCGCTGCAGTACGAAGTATTGTTGCATCAGCGCCCCATGAGGAACCAGCTAGTTTCTGAAGAATATTGTTTCGAGTTTCAAGCTTCAAACGCAGATCATCTAAATTATCGTTGAAATTTAGAGAGGAATCAAGTTTGATTCCTAGGTATCTGGGATCAAAATTATGTTTTAAGGGCGAAGAACCGAAAGTTACACTCAATTTTCTATATTTCTCATGATTATTCAAATAAAAATACGAAACCTCGGTTTTATTCTCATTCAAGCACAAACGCCCCTTTAAACAATAATTATTCATGATATCCAAATCTGCAGAAAGGGTACTTTCTATTGTTTGAAAATTAGAATGATGGAAAGCCAGAGCAATATCATCTGCATAAATAAATTTTTCTGAAAAGGTAGTTGGAATGTCACACAAATATTAATTGAATAGAAGAGGTGCTGGAACTGTACCTTGTGGAAGATCATCATTCAAAGTTTCGAAAATACTACTATTATTGTCGACAAAAACTCGAAACCTTCTGTCGGATAATATATTTTCTAATAGTCCAACCATTTTTCCACACTTTGAATAATTATAGATAAAAAATCAGCCCAGCACTTTTTTACTCCTACGAAAATTGTTTTGTAGGATTTAACCTCCTAAATTGTCTGTCGCATTGTTGTTCTGTTGTACGTGACGTCTGTTTCGATGATTTATTTGTATTTACCACAACAACAGTTTGTTTACTTTCGCCTCTCTCATGAAATGATGACATCTATTATGGAAGTTGAGTTTTATGTTTTGTTTGTTTTTGTAGGGTTATCGAATTAACATCAGTCTTGGGTACCTTTTGAAGGTGCGCAGAAATCAAATTGAATCCAAGATAGTGTGAAGTTTGGATTTTCGAAAAATTCAAAAAATTCAGGGGGTAATTTTTTTTCTAATTTCTCTATGTTTGATCAGCCAGATATTCGCAAAAATTCAAACAGCACAACTTTGCCTATGAGTAACAAAATTCTTGAACCTATTTTCTTCGGAAAAAGGCTTAATCGGAAGGAAGCCATTTTCAAGAAAAAAATCCAATTTCCTCTCCATTAGATGTTCCGAAAAGAGTCTACAGTCTCGCCCAAGTTTCGCAACACGTGATATCGCTACAAATTGTAAAATCGATTTCTATCGTGCAGAATATTATGCAAAATCGTCGCCTACGTTGATCGAACCTTGCCGTGCTAACCGAATGCATTTTCGCAATTAAGCTGCTGCATTTATTACTATTTCGCCCGCACCTACGCCTGTCTGTGATTTCTCGAAAAAGGTCGCAGAAAAAACCACTTCTCGAATGGTTTAAGCGAGAAACGGTCATCCATTATGCATGTTGGAATAGTTCAGTGAATTTCGCTAATTGAGGCTGACTGAAACTTATGAATAAACAGTCGAAAAAAATGTTCAAATCTTCGATACAGGTTAATTTTTTTATCGATTACACAACCATAAACAATTTCGAACAAAATGAGCTGTTACCAGATAATTGAGTTGGAGATGGTAGTGTAAAAACATTCATTGTACATCGTTCACAATCATGAAATTAATAACTCACCAGCATGCAGCTAAAACAGTAACAAATACATTTATAAACAACATCTATATACCTTATCCAACTAAAAACTACCACGTTTACAGTGGTAGAGCAATCAATGAAATTCCGCAGAAAAATAGAAGGTTTGAATAATGATTTCTGATGAGAAGAGTGAGTTATAATAATGATACAGGCCAAGAGTGAAATACAAGCTTTGAAAGGTAAATTGTCTGAGTCTGTTCATCATTAAGATCCATACAGTAAAAATAAGTAGAGCAATATTATTGTAATTAATATCAACAAGATCTGGCTTGTAAGTAGGAGCAGATAAATGAACTTGAGAGTTCTGGATTATAATGAGTAGATCATACCGAATTATTGAGTGCACTATTATCACAGGAGATCTTTCAGAGTGAATTCAGGACGAGAGACTGTCAACCAGTTTCATGTGTATTACAATTAGCCGCTGAAGCATATCAGAGAAATTCATATCGTGTACTGCAGGAAATCAACTGAATCTGAGATCTACCCTAAAAGTCTTAGGTTTCACTTATCTCAAACTCGAGAACTGTAATTAGCAATACGTTACAAAAGGTGACAATAGAGAAATGAAATAAAGTGATTGAAATAATAGGATGAGCATGAGTAAATAATAAGTCAGTATTTATTAAGAAAGATGAAGATATGAGAAAATTTAATGCTGGTGTAACATGGCCATTTTTATGTGAAAAACCTTGAGAGGTCTGAAAATGTATGTGATTTGGAAAATATAACTAGCTGACCTGGCAGACTTCGTACTGCCTCAATCGATAAATAAAAAAGCAATTTTAATATTTTAATAAACTATTATGGTATGATATTTTGAAAGTGGACATAAAATTGTCCAGTCAATGAGGGCGAAAATTAGGCATTACCTCCGAATTCTATCAAGATGATTCGATTTTGATAAAATTTTGGATATAAGCTATACTTGTCTCCAACTCCTACCCTATGCGAATTTATGCTTATTATTTTTAAGGGGTGAAAACAACCCCTTTATCCAAAATTGAAAGAAACTTGTTCTAACGTAAAACAAAGTGACTTCTGGGCCTCAGTAGCGTTTTATGAAGTTTATTGATTGTCTTCATATACTTCAAGACTGTATAAACCATCCCCCTTTCAGCATTAAATGTGTAAAAATGGGTCTTCATTAATATAATTGATTAATTTCAATCAATTTTGTAACAGTATATTGGATCAATGTTAGTTTTAGTTATTTTGATTTTTCAACCCCTAAAAGAAACACCTATCTGTTCAAAATAACAGAATGAAAATATCGTTTAAACATTTCATTTATTCATCACTTTATTCAAGTGAAAATTAATACTTTTTGTGCCAAAAAATTAATTTGATTTTGAGTGGCTGTAGCCACTGTCAATTATTTCTTCATCTTTGCCAAAAATTGGACAACTGTTTTGGCAGTTAACACCTACACATTCCCCACATGTAGCGTTACAAAAAAGACTCAGTTTTCTGCAGGTGCATTACGCATTGCTTTTTTTTGCAGTTACAAAAAATCATTTTCAACAATTTTTGTGGGCTGCAAATGTCTATTGGTACTATTCCAACCGCAATCAACTGAATTGAGAGCTTTATTACCTAGCCAAATTTGAAGTTGATAATTTAAAGAAAGCATTTATTTCATCGGCAGCCGTCGATTTTGGAATTACCGGTAATGGTTGTCGGAAGTTACCAGACAAAAGAATCAATGCTACCCAAAACATCCGTTTGGGCAACTCAAAATACACAGTAATTGTTTACATATATTATTATAATAGTAGAATGGAAATTTGTTCAAAACATTTCGTCACAAAATTTTTCGTAGTGTTCGGAAGAAAGATAGGTGTAATAAGACATGGACACAGATGCATTAATGTTATTAGAAAATGTAGTTCACCGAATTAATATCAAATATAATACTTTCACGAAAACGCTATTAACCGTAGCGACACCTACGGGCCTTATTCGCAAGAAAACAAATTATTTCCTATTTTTTTTTCCATTTCATCAATATTTTCAGAGTTTTAATGTATTTTAGGTTAACCCCGTCGTTGAAGAATCCAAAAAAATTTTTCATAACGAACAGTTTATCCAATCTTGAGTTATTAATGGTGTAACCAACGAAATGGCGGACTTAGTTTTATATATTAAGATTTTCAAATTCCGAATGAAAGTTGATTGTAAGAATTTGAAAATTATAAGGAACGCAAACGACAAGAACTGAAACTGAAAAAGTTTTCGAACGATCACAACAAAAACTATTGAGATATAATAAATGAAAAATGAATGATCAGAATTAAATAAAATGTATGGTATATTGGTTTATTACTTACTCATATTTGGGGCATTCTCAAGACAATAGTTATCATAAGTAAAAAATTAATAATAAATCATAATGCTGAAAAACACAATATAAATAAGACATTTTATTTAATTCTGGTCATTCCTAAAGATTATTTTTCATTTATTATACTGTCATAAAGACCGATAACCTACATTAATATTGAGATATAAGAGAATAAACATTTTATTTCTCATAAATCAACATTTGGTGTACATCCGGAATACAAGCTGAAGCCTTGATGAATCTCAACCAGAGGAATGATGGAAGCAGCTCAAATCAAGTATTGAATGTTGAATGCCTTCGTTTCATAGCGACACTCCTGCTTACCGCAGATTCTCCAAATTCCAAGACAATATCTCTCCACCATTCATCCGAGATCCCGCAAGAGATCCTAGTTATTATCCCCGCTGAAAGGAATGAAAAACCCGCCCTGAAGGGGACAAATTAAAAACTGGGGTAGCGGAATGGCAGCATCATTGTCTGCATACCCCCAAGGGTGACAAGCCTCCAATCCACAGGATTTTCAACGAGTTTCCCCTCGTTAACGCTAAGATTAAAAGAGCATCTCCCAGCTTCTTCGCCAAGGACCATTTCTTCCTTTTAATGCGTTTGTTTTACTCTGGAGTGGGTCCTTCTGATTGTATGTGGCTGTTCGAGTCTTCAGAAAAGGATGTATGAATAGGGTCCAATGGTTTATGGCTCTGGAGACTTCTCATGACTATCTAGCAAAAATCGAATAAAAATAGTATATAACATTACTAGCAAGGTAAGAGGGTTTTTACTGGCGAATGGAGGATATAACTGATAAGCCACAGGCGAGTCAGTTACCTCCTTGAGCCAGTTAAACCCGTTACCTCGCGTGTATTGTTTTATATTTTATTTGTTTCTCATTTGTAAAAAGGTTAGATAAATTCCAAAAGAATCTCAATAATTTGTAGCAAATGTCGTAAGCTATGGAAGCGTTGCCATGAACATGTCTGTTTATTTTTCATTACATTTGTTTTGGCGAAAGCGAAAATGAATGTAGCAAAAAAAATATTGAGGCAGCCAGCAGTGTACCTGCAAAATCAGCTTCAAGGTACGAGCCAGAATATGACGACTTCAAAAAGTGGCAAAACAAAAATAGTGTGATTGGGGTAACTGAAGATGTTTTGTTGGTCTACTTGAATCAACCTAATACTTTATGGGCAAAATGGTCTATGCTGAAAAGCTGCTTGGAAATGGAAGACAATGCCCCTGTTCGCAGGTTTGTTTTCCTTAAAAAATTTATTGAAAAATATGACGTTTAGTTGTCATTTGCAGATTTCAAAAGGTAATAGCGTTTCTGACTCGAAAAAATGAGCGTTATACGCCAAAAAAGGCCGAGGTATTGAGTAAAGAAGAGGCTGAACAATTTCTTTTACATGCTCCTGATGACCAGTGGTTGCTGGCGAAAATTGTAACAATATTTGAGATTTTTGGATGTTGTCGATGTGACGAAATTCTCTCCTTAGACGTGAATGATGTAGAAGATACGGAAAAATAAGTTATTGTGACATTGCGGCTAACAAAAAATTTAACAACAAGAAAATTCACCATAATCGATGATGGCTGCAGCTTCAAGCCCTGCATGTTATACAGAAAATAAGTAAATCTTCGACCTCCTGAAACAGAAAGCCTAAGATTTTTTTTGACATACCGACATGGAAAGTGCATTTCCCTTAATGCTGGCCAGCACACTATTGGTGGAGTCCCAAAGCAAATAGCGAAATATTTAGGTTTAAATAACCCAGAGTTATACACCGACCACTCTTTTCGCAGAACTGGAGCCACTATGGTTGCGGATTCGGGTGGATATATTTTAGCACTAAAGCTTGCAGGAGGGTAGAAGAGCACCCAAATTACGATGAGTTATGTCGATAATTCGGTCAACAAAAAAATCGAAATGTCTAGCAAATTATTTGGTAGTAAGGAGAGTACAAACGTTCTGCAGTCCTCGAGTTAAGCAGTTTCTGAATCAACAGATGGTTCCTCATCATCAGTATCAACTCTTTCATCATCAAAAATCTGTGTTACTGGAAATAACAATTGTACTATGATCTTCAACATATATGCCGATGAAAGAAAATTTTCTAATGTAGGTAAATAATACTACTAACTTGTGGAAATTTTGCAAGTTAACTGTCAGTTTTACAAGTTAGTATCTTGATAAAATAATCTTTCTTGATTAATATTGTGTTTTTGGAAACTGACGTTTACAAATGAGAAACAAATAAAAATTATTACGTGATTTCAAATCACGACTTCTGCTCAACATATCGGTAATGCTGGCTAAGTCCGGATGACTTCATTTTCAATGCGATCTATCTTACCCCGCGGCTGTTGCTTCAACGGAGTCAATTGATATGCATAATGTGGCATCATTACCGGACCAAGATCGTCGATGTTGGTAAAACTGATAGCTTAACGATGACTTTGGGGAATTAACATCTATTTGAAGATCGGTTGTTAGCGTTTAGAGTAAACGTTCCCATTTAATTTGAATATCTGGATGAAAATCTTACTGTTCGGATTTGATAGATTGTTATCATGTTATTTAGACTTGAAATTCTTATATTTGATGCACAGATAGATACCATGAAGTTTCGAGTTCATGAACCATTCTAGTGATGCCCACTTGCTCCGATTTAAGATTGTTATAAAAATGTAATAGGGAATACCGGAATTATCACCCTTCGTGAGAAATTTCAGCTGAGAGTTTTTTTGCTGAGAAATCCATCTCTACAACCTGTTGGTATCTAGCTGTATTGATTGAAACGGTAGCACTGTTCAAGAAGGTAGTTGTGTAAGGTGTGAATCGCCTTTTAAGCCCGGATTACACGCGTACTCCCGACATGGTTGAATCCCCCCTCGTGTTCAGATCAATTTAACCGGGAATTCTATGGCTGCCGGAGGCAACACGAACGTGTTGACCTGTTTATACAGGCCATTTAACATAGAGCCAAGGGTGGTAGCGCGGAGAACTAGATACATACAAGACCTCTATTGGACGATGTTAACAGGCTGAACATGAAGATGATTTCGGCAATATTTTCATACCTCAGATGACAGTGAAGAAATAGTTCGAATCAACTGTTCTTCCACAACATTGAAGGAATTGAAAATTGAAATATACTCAGATATCTATTGAAATATTTTCTGAGAGGTCTGTGCATTTTCCTGAAAACTTAATATGGGTTTTCTCTCCCAGTCTCTGAAGCAAGAAACAATAGGAAAAATGTTTTAAATAATAGAAGTAAGGCCCCTAAGTAAAATTTGAGCACTCATTTGTCAGGGGCTAAAACTTTACGAGAAGAAATTGTTGCCTAACAAGGAACAAACAAAAAATGAAAACACTTTGAAATTTTAAGCGTAACGTTTCGAAGTCTAAATCAGACTCCTTCGTCAGACAATAACTAATTTTCATTCAACTTTGTAGAATCGTGACAATTTTTTTATTTTTGGATTGAAAAAAAAATTGACGCAGGGGCCTTTCTTATATTATTAAAAAAATTTTTCTAATTGTTTCTTCTTTCAGAGACTGGGAGAGAAAACCCATATTGAGTTTTCAGGAAAATGAAATATAACCCTTCACAAGAGTTAGGGATATCGTATACAATTGTTTTGAAAAGTATGTAATCTTCGAGAAAATCGCTGTAAAATCATTTTAATCTCAATAACAACAATCGATTCAATAAGAATCAGTATGAGACATTTCGTCAATCTGGTCGCTTTTTTCTGAAATTTCGTTCTTTGCATATGCTTCATGCATGTTCTTATTTTGAACTGGAGTCAGTTTATCAACGGCTTCGATTTGAAACGATTTTTCTGAAAATGCCAACACGTGAATTAACAAACGCTGAGGCTAATATGGCTATCGGAATGCTACAGGGTGGCCTAACTCAGGTTGTTGTAGCGGAAATTCTCCAAGTCAGTCAAAGTGTGATATCTCGACTTTGGAAAAGGTTCAGGGAGACAGGTTCCGGGTTGAAAAGACCAAGGCTTGGTGGGCGACGTAAAACAACACCTGCTCAGGATCCTTTCATCATCGTTCCGGCGAGAAGAAAGCCTACATCTTGTTGTTTGGCGTCGGCCGACCTGTAAATTATTTTTTCACAGAAAAAAATTATTGTGTTTGATTCGTTTCTATTAATTTTGTTGAATCTCTGATCGAGCTCAAACACGAGCCCTTGATTGAGCTTTCTTGAGCTCGCGTAGAGAACATAGTACTTTCTATTGTCGAATTGTAGAAAGAATGAAGAATGCTACGTAATACTCTTCTAAATTAATATCTCGACTTTGGAATAGAATCAGGGAGACAGGTTCAGAGTTGGAAAGACCAAGGCTTGGTGGGCGACGAAAAACAACACCTGCTCAGGATCGCTTCATCACCGTTTCGGCGAGAAGAAGCCTACATCTACGTGTAGAATGCTACGGAATACTCTTCAAAATGCAGATGGGGTCCAAGTTTCCATCTGAACCATCAGACGACATTTGAGAGATTTGAATCTAGGTTCTAGACGTCCATTAATAGAAGTTCCATTAACACGTGACCATAAGCGTCAAAGACTGGAATGGGCAAGGCAACAAATCAATTGGAACGATCAATAACGTAATGTCTTTTTTCACTGATGCATCCGGATATGGACGATTTTCAGATTCTCGAAGAATAAGGGTATGGACAATCCCACGCTTACCCCGTGATCGTCGCTATGTCCAAGCAGTCCATCCATTCCGAGAGGGTAGTGTTATGGTATGGACCAGGATATGTTTCAACGGGCGCACAGATCTACACATTTGTCCTGGGAATATGACCTCCTTACACTATAGGGAGCATGTCATTGACAATGTTTTGCCAAATTTCCACGCTGATATTGGTGAAATTTTTTAATTTCTAGACGATAACGCTAGACCGCACCGTGCAGCCATAGTTGAGAATGTTCGTGAGGAGCTTGGTATTCCACATATACCAATACCTCCGCACTCACCAGATTTGAATTGCACAGAACATGCATGGGATATGCTCCAAAGAAGATTAGGTAATCATCAACCTACCCCAGAATCCTTAAATGATCTGAGAGAGCTTTTGCCCCGTTTATTTAACCAAATTCCTATTGATAGTCTTAAAATTCTTTGGGAATAAATTTCGTTATTTCACTCGATTTTCCTGCAACTTGAAATCATATTAATATGAATTTTCATCGCAAAATCTCATTCAAACCATGTTTTGCAATTTAAGTCAATATTTCTAACTTATGTGGGGCAGTTCACATTCTTGTTGAATAAAATGGATTAAGATAATGAAAACTTTCGAAACAGAACATGTCGATGAAAGTTTTTGATCGAAATGACTAGACTACCTCTCTTTGGCAGAAATATACGAAAATTCTTGGGAAAAGACCGCAAGTCTCATAGCAACTAACCGCACCTGTGAGCAGATATACATACAAACGATGGCGATAAGCCATCCGACGATATAAACACCGAAGAGGTGGTCTACCGTTAAGTGCTCCACGTCACGCGGCTTCAGCTGGGATCATGGGTGTCCATTTCACAAAGTGGGCCGATCGGCGGTGTCCCTATGACTCACGAGGGGGAGACACCACTCTAATACGAAGTGGCCAGTCCACTTTGGCCGATTATGTCGAAGGAAATTGGTCTGGCGTGATTTCTCCCCTACGAAACCTAACCCTCAAATCGATGGTTCTGGAAGACATTCTGTTAGAATAGATTTCAACATACTGGCCCTGAGAAACCATCATCAGTTCGACTCTATCAAATACAAAAATTGATATTTCTGTATTAGATACAGATATACCTTAGTCAGAGTAGGTGACTTGGACGTTTCGTTACTACTTACTTGAAAAAATTTCTGATAGAAAGAGAACCCTACAGCATTCAGGAGTTCCTCTCATTTTAGATCTGAGCGCTCTTTATTTACTCGTAGGTTAGTTTTTGTTCTTTTTCATTTTGACGTTATCTCTTTACATAATGTATGGTGTTTATGAAAATGAATAAATCTATCCATCTATCTATCTATCAAAGATAGAGTTAGAAAGATAGGAAACGGCCTTTATATCTGTGGTACTAAAAGGATTTTTGGCAAGTTTCTCACTTTTGACACCTAGAGAGCGCTGAAAACATTATTCAGTATAGAAAACTATTTTAATAGGCGCTATATTCGAATTATACTTCTCATAAATTTTATATTAAATTGAGTATTCTTTGTCGAGTTTTTAAAGGAACATCATGATCGACAAAAAAAAAGCAGGGCTCCGCTTTTTGATCAGGATGATATTTTCCATCTACACATTGTTTTGAATCAAATGAAGTACGCTTCTGGATTCTTTATATTCTTATTTGAAATTATTGTGTGAAATCAACTACAATACAATAATTATGAAATTGAGAACATTTCAAAAAATTTGTTCACATATTAGAGAATTATTATAACAATTTCAAGAACTTATTCATACATTTAACTCTCGAAAAAATGGACCTGATTCATACATATCTTACCTAGTGTATTTTCACCTCAATGAGTGTAGAGGGTCTAGTTGATGAGTCGAACTTCTGGAAGGGTCGTCAAGAGAACCTCCACCTCTGTAAGTCTTTCTTCTAAGGACCATTGCCTCTATGAGTGGAAATTTTTGATCTAATGAATGAGACCGAAAAAGATTCCATTCGCAAACAAACATCAAATGTGATGAATATCATACGATTTTTCGACCTCTAAGGGACATGTTTCCAGTGCTCAGACACTCGTTTCTCATTGATGATGATTTCGTGTTCACCTGAGTTTTTCTCTCAATGAAGTGAAGTCTCACTTGAATAACTCGAATGTTTGATGAGCCGAACAATAGATAAGTCGAACAGTTCTTTTGGTTCCTAGGAATTCGATTAACGAGAATACACTGTATATTAATTACAGAATGTTTGAACAACAATAAAAGAAGAATATCAGAGGTGTACTACAAGACCTGTAGGTCAGCCCAGTAAGAGTTCTTCATATCCATAACAATATATTTTTTCCCCGAAAACTCTATCAACCATTTGACAGCACTGAAAATAAAAAGCAATTAACAAGACAGTTACATGATTCGAGTTTCAAAACTTACATTCCCAATCTCTTTGGTAATGAAAAAATGCACTTTCAAGATAATTCTTTCTATTATTTCTGCAATTAATCACGATGCATTTTTAAATGTTGGCCAGTTTTTAACTCAAAATTAATAACAGAAAAACACACAAACAAAGATTATAGAATGAGCCAGGTGCTACTCTTGTAGATTTTGAGTTATTTCAGTGGAAAATACTCGTATAAGAGAAAATATAATCGCCATTCAAAAAAATATTTATTTAGGTATTTCTTTCAGAATTGAAAACATTCTACTAATAATCTCTATATAATCTTTACCAAATTTACCCCATTTAAATATTTTAACCATAACTCGTTTACTTTTGAAGCTACAGATGTCGTTCACATCACTGTAGTCGCTTCATTTCCCATCTTTATATTCTATAATCTTTGGTTATTATGAGACCAGTATAACAGAAAACTTATTTTGGCTTAGCCTTCAAGAATTATTGTCATGTATAATTCAGTCCTCGCTCAGTTATAGTTATAGTTAGAGTATTTATTTTATATATTTGGGTGGACTCCTCATTGATGTTTTCTGAAAATATCTGAGTACAACCCTCATATAAATCACTTTATATTTCAAAATACTGATGATGTTCATCTTATCTTACAGGACAGATTTGACAACAGTCTCGGAAGTTATCCAAAGCAAAAGTCTCAATAATCTCATTATGGTAAGTAACATCTCCCTATTACCTTAGAATAAAAAATAATCAGTTCAGGATTCAGCATGAAAACAAATACAATTTCTTTATTCGATGTTTTACTCACAAGGCGGAAACATGTTACACAAAAATTAATATGGACAACTGATATATACAAAAAATTCCTCAGTTTCTTGGCTTGAGAAGTATGTGTTTGTAGAATAATCCTGAGACTGCTCCCCCAATCAAAGGCGCAAAGATATATATCTGAAAATAGAAAAAAGGTTGACTCAGTATGGATTTAAATAAGAATACAGTCATTTCAACTTTTCAGAGATGAATATTTGAAAAATCACTAGAGGTGACTTATAAAAAAAAACACTGTTAAGTTGACTCAATGTCACTCGTTTTCTCGAGCATTTATTCTGAACGTTTCGCCAATACGAGTGTCTGGCATCTTCAGGAGTTGTTCTCGCTGCTTGTCCAATTCATTCACCGAAATTCTTTGAAATTTCTAATGGTTCGACTTAACGTGAGTTTTTTTTTTCAATTTCACAAGTTTTGTGAAACCAACCAATATTTGAAACCAAGAAATGCGAATCCATCTTATAAAGTACGTCTGCAATGCTTAATAACAAAGCTACAAGTTTTTTTTCCATTTTTTCTCGATAAATCTTCGTTGTCTCACATAGATTCCATTATATTTACCTAAAGCAGATAGTTTTGTTGGGGCATGATGTGAATAAAAAATCAATTTTGTATCGAAAAAAATTCCTAATAAATATCCATAAGATTTTGAGAATGATGACTAGTACAAAAAAAGCAAGATAAGAAATGTATCTACGTTGGGGATATAAAATTCCAATTTAGAAATTTTTGGACCATTTTTTCTTGCCCATAGCTTTGAATTTTGTAAAAGGTAGATCTTTTCACTCGCTAGGCAGTTTATTATACACTGATGCTGTACAAAAAAACTGGACTCTTTTAGGATTTCTCTAATCTCTTGAAATCTTTTCTTATTTCTTTCATTGTAATCATGAGAGGTCATGTTCACATCTTCAGTCTTATGCTGAAAAGAATTGAGTACATCCTCTCTCATTCTATAAGGTTTTAGCACAATTGAACGTATAACTCACGCAAAGTATCCACGTCAAGTTTCGAGCAGTGTATGCGAAGCGAAACTGCGAGTATCTTCAGGATGACTCCTTGTTCATACTTTGCACGTGAGTCATCTCCCAGAAGTCTAACATCATCTGGACCTTTCCTCACAAAGATCGTTAAGAAAACAAAGTCTATTTCCGTTAAGAGCAAGATTGGCAGACCTGTCTTGCCATTTCGCGACAGTTTCAAGTTCAATGAAACGATATAGGTACTCGGAAATCAATTTACTTTTTACTCGATTTCCTTATTGGGTGAAACTGCATTTCATTCTCGTTTGTCATGGTGACCTTGAGGGTTATCTGAGTATCCTGAGCATAGAGATGTCCCGAATTTAACACAAGATTTTAATACCATTCATCATGTCTACCTATATTCTTTCATTCTTCTCTATTCTTTATTTCTTTATTTTTACTTTTTTTACTTTTTATATTTACTTTGCGAAAATACCTAAATGTTTTTTGATTCACGTCAGTATCTGCTTTTAAAAAAAGATACACATTTTCGAATAAAGTGTTGCATTTTTTCAATTTTTATAACAATTTAAAACATTACAATACCTTATCGACTAGTAACATAAACAAATATCTGAAAATTAATAGCGTGTATTTCCACCTCGCTTTCTCATCACTTCTACCATACGACGTGGCATACTTTCAATGCATTTACGAATTGCTTTTGGGGGAAGCAACAATTTCTGTTAATGCAGAACAATGCTAGGCCTCACGTTGCACGGGTTGTAACAGAATATTTTGAAGAGGCGAATATTCAATGATTCGTGTGACCAGCCAGAAGGCCGGATTTAAATCCAATTGAACATGTTTAGGATATGCTAGGTAGACATGTTCGAAATCGGCAGCCCAACACCTTGCCCGATTCACGAACAGCCCTTTTTGAAGAACGGGAAAATATTCCCCCAGAAGCAATTCGGAAATGCATTGAAAGTATGCCACGTCGTATGGTAGAAGTGATAAGAAAGGGAGGTGGAAATACACGCCATTAATTTTCAGATGTTTGTTTATGTTTACTAGTCGATAAGGTTTTCTAATGTTTTAAATTGTTATAAAAATTGAAAAAAATGCAACACTTTCTTTGAAAATGTGTATCTTTTTTTTTTAAGCAGATACTGACGTAAATCAAAAAACATCTTGTTAAGAAAGGGTCACACTTCAAATTGAAACTGAATGATATCAAATTTTCCGCCTCAAATTCACCACAGGGTGTTTAGAAATGAAGGGTATAAAACAAGGTTTTGTTTCATCCTGTATAACGGATGAACTACAAGTATTTTCACGAAGTAAATTTCAGGTTAATATAACAAGACCCAATACTATACCTGGTGAAAATTTCAACAAAATCGGAGAACCACGAAAAAAGATACAGGGTGTTGAATTTGACAAAAATTTTGCCTGTCCTGAATTTATTGACGGGGAGTATATTTTCGTCATGTCCAGATGTGTCAGTCTAGTACCTGTACAGGTAATTCTTCTGACACTTATATCAACAAAGGTTCATCAAAAAAATCCGAATATGACATCGATGAATTTCGCTGGGGCCAAATCAAGTCAAAAGATCGACCTCAACGTTCGTCACAAATGAAAAAACCGCAATGTTCCTATTAATTCCTACTCTGAAGCTCGAAGACAGATGTTAATATCAATTTGGCAGCCATTTAAGGCTCGAAATGCGACAAAGATGGATCTTGTTCGTTAAGTGGGGACTGGTAAGGACGCTTTATCATCTCCATAACGATTAGTCAAGTTCAAATGGAGAATTTACTTGATGGAACATTAATGGACACTAACGAAGCGTTCCCTCATCTAATCATTCGGTTCTGCTTCCATCTAACGTTGCCACGAGTTCGAAAAAGCGAGAGGGGATTCATTAAAACGATTTGATAAGCCTAGCTGGGGATTTATACGGTTTTTTTTGGTTGCTACTATTCAGGGAGGGGTTTTAGAGAAGTAATGCTTCTTCAACTGTTGGAAAATATTGAATATGCTGATATTATTCGTGAAATAACTTTAATACTTCATTCAATTTCCTATGAATAATTGTAAATCTCATTCAGTTTTTTTAACTTCTTCAAATCTTATAGTTTTTCTATCTACTCACATGCAAAAATTGGTAGTTCTTCTGCCACACTGCAGGTCCTATACTCCTTGCTGGATTCATACTGGCTCCAGTGTAAGGTCCCTGAAATTGTATAGGTATTTCCTTATGAAAATGGGGGATACAAATGAATGTGCAATTCATCAAATACAATTTGGAGTTTGGGAATATTATATTCAAAGACAAGTTGCAGAATGGGCTTCTATTGCAACACGAATGCATGAGTGTTATTGGAATTGCCTTCTTCGACCAGTATTTGACGATATTTTCTTTATTTTTTCTTTATTTTCTTTTAGTTTTGTGAGATACTGAGCAAATTCAAATAAAAATTCAGATTATACCTACATCCTAATGACTTTCGTATTGTATTTTGGATCAATGTTAGTTTTAGTTATTTCTATTTTTCATTCCCTAAATGTAACCCCTATCTTTTCAAAATAACCGAATGGAAATACCATTCAAATATTTCATTTATTCTTCACCTTACATATTCTCGTGAAATTAAAACTTTTTGTGTCAGAAAATTGATCTGATTCTAAGAGGTTGTCGCCATTGTCAATTATTTCTTTATCTTTGCAAAAGATTGGACAACTCTTTTGGCAGTTAACACCTCCACATTCCCCACATGTAACGTTACAAAAAAGACTCAGTTTTCTGCAGGTGCATGACGCATTATCTTTTTTTGCAGTTACAAAAAATCATTTTCAACAATTTTTTGGTGGTGCAGGGTTTTTTTGCATTTTCGTGGGCTGCAAATATCTATTGGTACCATTCTAACCGCAATCAACTGAATTGAGAGCTTCATTACCTAGCCAAATTTGGAGTTGATGATTAAATACAAGCATTTATTTCATCGGCAGCAGTCGATTTTGAAATTACCGGTAATGGTTGTCGGAAGTCACCACACAAAGAATCAATGCGCTCCCAAAACATCCTTTTAGGCAACTCAAAATACACAGTTATTGTTCACATATAAAATAGTAGAATGCAGATTAGTTCAAAACATTTCGTCATAAAATTTCCGTAGTGTTCGGAAGAAAGATAGGTGTAATAACACATGGACTCAGATGCGTTAATATTATTAGAAAATATAGTTCATCGAATTAATATCAAATATAATACTTCCACGAAAATGCTGTTAACCGTAGCGACACCTACTGGCTCTATTTGCGAGAAGAAAAATTATTTCCTATTTTTTTTTTCCATTTCATCAAATTTTTCAGAGTTTCAATATATTTTATGTTAACTCCGTCGTAGAAGAATCCAAATGAAATCTTTCATAACAAACAGTACATCCAGTCTTGAGTTTTAAATGGTATAACCAACAAAATGGCCGACTTAGTTTTATATTTTAAGATTTTACCATAAAATTGCATATTTTTTCTGATTGGGATAATATATAACACTTGGTTCTTGAAAAACACAAAGTTAAAATGGTTCATTTTGTACGAATTCAACTTACCGCTACCAATGCACAAGCAGTGACTACAAAGCCAATCCTCATGGCGAAAGAGTCCAGGTTTTTCTTACATCTGTAGTCCCAGCAACAGTTTATGGCAACAACCAAGATGAAAGTGATCACTATTTCAACCATGAAAGCCTACAAAAAAAATTCTCTAAGTTACTCTTCCTGAATGCATGTCTTTCTTTTTTTTTGGAATCTGTATCAAAGATTTCCTCACCTGGGTGACTGTTATCTTAGGGTTTGGCGATGTGACGCAATGCGTCCCGGATAAAGTGTACTCTTTTCGGCGTGCAGAACTGAAAAAAAGGATCAGTAGAGGTTCAAACGAAGGTTATGTCGAAACTTACCAGAAGAACGGCGTAACCTGTGAGGCCCCCCAAGACTTGGCAAGCTATGTAGATGACCGCCTTCCTAGCGTCCACTACGTCCATCAGGTATGCGCTTACTGTCACTGCAGGATTAGCGTGAGCCCCAGAGATGTGCCCGAAAATCTGAGAACAAGAAGAAGAATTTGATATCTGAATCCAAACCAAAGACAAAGTCGACCACTTTCACAAGCTGGTATTTACAGGACACCTTGTGACTACGGAAAAGTCTATATTGGTACAACTAAACGAAGTATCAATACGAGAATTAAGGAGCATGAACGATGCGGTCGACTCAATCAGACAGAGAAATCCGCACTAGCGAAACATGCTCTAAGAGATGGACATTACATAGATTTCTCAAGGGCAGAGATTATTTCGAATATCAAAAGTCACTATCCCAGGCTGAACATGGAAGCAATTGAGATTTATAAACGTAAAGACAACATGAACATAAAAGGAGAATGAAATTATTCTTAATGGACCACGGCCAATAAGCTCGGAAGACTCTTTCAATGTCAGTATATCCGGTCGTGAAAACCTTAAACTGTTCATTAGAATAGAAGCTTTTATAATGGTCCCAAAATTTCTGAATTTCCTCATCTTTTATGGAACAGTTTTTTTTTCCGGAAAATCTTACATATTTTTTTTAACATTTATAACAAAAAATCCCACCATACAAGGTTATTCACGAATATGGCTCTATAGAATATTTTTAGGAAAGACACTAGATTCAGGTTTGAAATTCTAAAGGTGAGCTTCAAGTAACAAGACGACATCTCGTATATTTTTTGAAGGTCTTTCCGAAAGTGACATTAACTTTTTTCGATGGGAAGAACCCATTTCTTATTGCATAAATAGATTCCCCATTGAATTCTGAGTCTTTTTGATTCCGAAAGTTTGAATTTTCCCGAGAAAATTCTCTTTAAATGAGGAAATACGAAAAAAAAATCTCAAAATTGAACTCTGTTGAAATACAGACAACTTCGAGGTTTTCTCATTAAAAATTCTCTTGTTTGAGAATCTCCGAGAAAAAAGGCTGATGCTTCTTTTCCGATAGCGTGATTTTCAGAATATGATACAGGAGGTCACAAATTCTTTGTCAAAGTGAGAAGTAACGAAACATCAAAAAATCGAAGCATTTTCAAAATCTTCCACAAAAAATAATAGGAGCATAAGTCCAAGAGTATCATCCCAAAATGAATATTTTTCGAGATTGTCAGGAAAAACGATTTTTTCAATCTTTTTCCGAATGTGTGTTTTTACTAGGAAATAATTAGCGGTCGAGTAAAATTTTTGGAAATCTCTGTTATCGAAAAAATATTTTCTTCTTGTTCAGACGAGTTCAGTTTTTCTCTATTTTTCAAAGCTTAGGATAATTTCCGCAAATTCTTAATTCTGGAGAATTTTTTTTTGTCAAGGTATTGAAATTTTAATTTTCAGTAATGAAATTATTACATGTTCTGTTAATTATTCTTTCAAAAGCATTTAAAATTATTACAAATTATTTTTTTCTGCATTCCTGAGAATTTTTCAAGTTGACTTCATTAATATTCACATCGAAAACTTTGAACCAATTGTTGCTCTCGCATTACAGATGATAATTCAAGAGCTTAACTCGTCTGAACTATAGAAAATATTTTGTCGATAACAAAGATTTACAAAAATTTCACTTGACCGTTAATTATTTTCCAGTAAAAAACACATTCTGAATGAGATTGAAAATTGAAGACAAAAGTTTTTCCTGAATATCTAGAAAAATATTCATTTTAGGATGAAAGTCTTGGACGTATGCTCCTATTATTTTTTGGCGAAGATTTCGTAAATGCTTCTAAAAAATGGGGTTCCGATTTGAAAAAAACGATTTTTTGATGTTTCGTCAATTCTAACTTTGACAAAGAATTTGTGACCTGAATATCTAGAAAAATATTCATTCTGGGATAAAATTATTCGACGTATGCTTCTATTATTTTATGACAAAGATTTCAAAAATGCTTCGAAAAAATGGGGTTTTAATTTGAAAAAAAACATTTTTTGATGTTTCGTCACTTTTCACCTAAACAAAGAATTTGTGACCTCCTGTATCATATTTTGAAAATAAAGCCATCGGTAAAGAAGCATCAGCCTTTCTTCTCGGAGGAGAATTCTTAATGAAAAAACCTCGGAGTTGTCTGTAGATTTTTTTTTGTATTCCCTCATTTAAAGAGAATTTTCTCCTGAAAATTCAAAAGTTTGGAATCAAAAAGACTCACAATTCAATGGAGAATCTATTTATGCAATAAAAAATGGGTCTTCGGAAGTCCTAGAACATTCATGAAATATACGAGAAGTCGTCTTGTTATTTGAAGCTCAACTTTAGAATTTCAATCCTGAATCTTGTGTCTTTCCTAAAAATATTCTTTAAGGCCATATTCGTGAATAACCCTGTATACCTATCAATTTTCAGACCACTAGCATCAGAATTTGCCGAAGTCTCATACTAATACATCTCCTTTCAAGTTGAAGAATTTTTCCGTTTTTTGTGTACTGATACTAGCCAACCTCACAAAATTTCAACTTCATAGGACTTTAGAAAGAACCCTAACAGTTTTTATGATTATCAATGAGTCAGTGACGAAATCGGAGGTTTTTTATATCCATAAAATCTTGAGTGTAGAAGCTATGCAATTGAAACTTGGTACGTTTTATGAATCTACTATTGACAACCAATTCTGAAAATTTGGATTATCTGGTATGTTTCAGACTTAAGTTATAAAAGTTCAAAAATACGGAGAAACATCCCTGCGCGTCGCTTGGCTTGTCTTGGCGGGGGGCAAGACCGTGCCCCCCAGATATTTATCTATCTATTTTTTTTCAATTTTAAGTGTGTGTTTGATTTGAATTTTTTTAAGACCTTTTCGTTTTTTTTAAAAAATTTTTTCGCACGACCTGGCGAATCGTGATCACAAACCATCCTTTCCGCTACCGTAACTCGGCTAATCTGCAGTTTACCCACCGGTCATCCGAAGAACAACGGGGTTACTTACTTGCATGGCCGTCATCACCGACAGACCTCCTGCGATGCACTTCTGCAGATGCGAGGCCTTCTCCTCGGACAATCCCACCATGCAGCCCATGCAGGAGATGAACACGATCACGAAAACGCAGCCGAACTCTCCTATGCCCATCCTGACGTAGTCTAGGGCGTCCTCTTCTTTTTTGGGGCCGCATTCCTCCTCTGAAAAAAACGGAGCAGGTGTTGGAAGTTGGGTTAGGAAAGTTACGAACGCTCTGGTGATTAAGGAGAGCCCCCTTTTCGTTAACAGACTGCGGTAAAGACGAATGAGGGTTATTTCGTTATCAGCGATCCATGCTATTCGAGTATTCTTTCGAAAACCTTTGAAATTAATCAGTGGTTTTTATTGAACACGTGGCAAGAAAAGTTTATCATTCTTAATATTTTTTCTAAGAAGAAATGAAAGTCGAAGAAGACGTCAAAACGTCATTCGCTAAATGTTGCTGTGGAGGACTCTACGCTCATTCTTTTCAACCAACTATAATATCTCTGTAAATATGGGAAATATGAGCAATCTTTCGCAGACTACAGACGAACGTAAAATACATATGCACCCTCTGAATACGATCCCTGCAATTTCTGTCCAAAAGCCATCAATCATTAAGAATAGCTGACCGGCAGACTTCGTACTGCCTCATTCGATAAATAAGAAAGCAACTTTGATATTATAATAAACTATTATGGTATAATACCTTGAAAGTGGACATAAAATTGTCCTGTACAATTAGTCCAGTCAATGAGGGCGAAAATTAGGCATTATCTCCGAATTCTTTCAAGATGGAAAAAAAAAATTTCAGATATAAGCTATACTTGTCTCCTACTACCCTATACCGATTCATGCTTATTATTTTCAAGGGGTGAAAACAACCCCTTTATCCAAAATTAAAAGAAACTTCTAACGTAAATCAAAGTAATTTTTTGGCCTCAGTAGCGTTTTATGAAGGTTAATGAAGATCTTCATATACGAGTACTTCAAGACCCTAAAAACCACCCCCTTTCAGCATAAAATGTGTAAAAATGTGTCTTTATTAATATAATAGATTAATTTCAATCAATTCTATAACAGTATTTTCGATCAATGTTAGTTTTAGTGATTTTTATTTTTAAACCCCTAAAAGCAACCCCTATCTGTTCAAAATAACAAAATAAAAATATCATTTAAACATTTCATTTATTCATCACTTTATTCACTTTTTGTGTCAAAAAATTAATTTGAGTCTAAGTGGCTGTCGCCACTGTCAATTCTTTCTTCATCTTAGCCAAAGATTGGACAATTGTTTTGGCAGTTAACACCTGCACATTCCCCACATTTAGCGTTACAAAAAAGACTTAGTTTTCTGCAGGTGTATGATGCATTGCATCCTTTTTTGCAGTTACAAAAAATCATTTTCAACAATTTTTGTGGTGCAGGTATTTTTTGGATTTTTGTGGGCTGCAAATATCTATTGGTACTATTCCAATCGCAATTAACTCAATTGAGAGCTTTATTACCAAACCAAATTAGAAGTTGATTTAGGCAAGCATTTATTTCATTGGCAGCCGTCGATTTTGGAACAACCGGTAATGGTTGTCGGAAGTTACCAGACAAAAGAATGAATGTGCCCCAAAACCTCCGTTTAGACAACTCAAAATACACAGTACTATTTAACATATATAATAGTAGAATAGAGATTTGTTCAAAACATTTCGTCATAAAATTTTCTGTAGTCTTCGGAAGAAAGATAGGTGTAATAACACATGGACTCAGATGCGTTAATATTATCAGAAAATGTAGTTCACCGAATTAATATCTAATATAATACTTTCACGAAAACGCTATTAACCGTAGCGACATCTACTGGCGTTATTCGCAAGAAGAAAAATTATTTCCTATTTTTTTTGCGTTTCATCAAATTTTTCAATGTATTTTATGTTAACCCCACCGTAAAAGAATCCAAAAAAATGTTTTCATAACAAACAGTTCATCCAATCTTGAGTTATAAATGGTGTTACTAACAAAATGGCCGACTTAGTTTTATATATTAAGATTTGATGGGACTGGGATTTCATGAAACATACACATGAATTAAATCGCAACATGAAATGAAGTTGAAATAAAATAACTAATTTATTCACGACTGCAATAGAATGTAGCTCTACTTATATCGAATTCGATCACAAAATGTCAGCAATCCATCAAAAGATATGTAATGATAACACTGCAACCTGTGGTTTCGTAAACATTTTCACTCAATTTCGTCCCATAGCTTGTTATTGAAGGAATATTTCGCAACACTCTCGAAAACATTGATAATAAAATCTATCTGATGCGAATTGATTGTGATATTAATTGCGATTCTCAAAAGTCATATAATTTCTGGGTAGATTGTCATGTTTAAAAAGTTTACTCGATGAAAATACAGGTTTCTTCATTTCACTTCAACAGTCACGAAGAAAATATAGTCTGAAACTCGGTTTGGATGAAGAAACGATGCTCGTGATTCCTCAGGCTCGCCTTTGGTCCGCCCTCTTAATTATTCACTCGCAACGTATTTTCATTCTCACCTTGACACAGGATATACTAGATACATATTGTCTAAATATGTCAAAAATCTGTTAGATGACCTGTAAAACGAAATCCTGTAGGATATTTAAGTTTCACACAGCTTTCATGGTTATATTTCAGTATTACATGTTGGTACTCGAAACTCTCTTGTCATGGATTTATTGAACAATACTCAAACTAAAAATGAAACTCTTGAAATTTCTACTTTACTCAATTACTGTTTGTATTTGTTCTGCATTTGGATGCCCACTTTTTTTTTTTCATTTCCCAACATTAATATAGCTTCAACGATGACGCAAAAAATGAGTTGTTTCAAGTCATATTCGATTTGAGCCTTTAACTCTTCGTTACTGTAAAACTAAAACAGTTTCATCTATTGCCATTTTCATAAATATCCGGAATACTAAGAATAAAAGTTCTGAAATTATACAGGGTTTCTATGACTTGCTTATAAACAGGCCTGGTATTATTCATAATAGACACACTATACAGGATGATTTTTTTAAGTGTTTCGTTAGAACTTTTTGAGGAAGGAATTGAAATACGAATTCAAGATTTTGCATTATTGTTTTAGAGATGTTATACATCAAATTAGTGTAGAATTGCAAGAAGAATTAAAGTATGTTTAAATATACAGGGTGTTACATTTGAAATAAAGAAGTTCACATTCGTGTCGGTAGAACCGGAAGTAGATTCTGCTTGAAAATATTTTACATTTCAAGCTCATGTACTCTAAAACAAAATCCTGAATTTGTATTTCAATTCCTTCCTCGAAAAGTTCTAATGAAACACTTGAAAAACTCTCCCTCTATACTGCGTTAAAATCAGGTGATTCAGGAACTTCAGAAAATATGAAATTATTTCTTAATGATGTCCCATTAACAGTGATTACTCTAATTTCTTCCTCAAAGATGCACAATTGAATTAAAAAAATTACATGTCTCGTGTTTTTTATGGTTTTCTTAGAATTTCCATCCATGAGTGGTTTTCCCAGAGTATGCATACAAGTCAAAGACTCACCCTATATATTCTATGCCCTACGGCTTCTCGAACGAAAATCCTGGCGAAACTCACGAACGAAAACACACGTCAAATCTTCAAATCATGAAAAAATCTCCATCTGATGAAAAATCACAAAATAATAATTCTTCTTCTTCTCACCTTCAAACTCGTAAGTGGCCTCACCCATCCTGATTCTCTCCAACGGTACAACACCACCACACGTCGATACGAATCCTATAATTGTCTACTTACGTAACAAAACTTTCTGATACATCTATCAGAATGGCGTCAACTGATAGGACAAGATTATAAAACTCCAGATAAGAGGATCTTCTTAAAGTTCAACTCGTTCCAGTTATCAAATAACAAGATCCTTCCGAGATTCACATTGCGCCAGATGGAATAATATTTCTGGGAGTACGATCACGAGTCCACATATTAACCATCACCTTCATCTGGCTCTATTAAAAACATGAAAATGATACTATCGGTTAGTTATTTGGTATTCATGGTAATTTCATGAATTGCGTTGGTATCCTGCAATCATCGATGGTTTTCAAGGTGATGGGAGGGACCGTACTTGTTGAATATACAGGTTTTCCCGATCTCTTTTTTATTTGGGAGTATTTCTCGACCTCACAAAAGAGTATGGCTTTTTGGACAGCAAAAAACTTTCCAGGAAACTAGAAAATTATGGAATACGAAAACCAGCGCTTGATTGGGTCAAGTCATACTCAGCACGCAGAAAATTAGGTTGAAATGGAGAAATAATCAAATCTGAGGCTCCTTAGGAGGTCGTCGGATTAATCAAAACCATTGGGACCTTTTTAGGAATTGAATGAGAATGTTGAGTGAAGAACACGCAGTATCTCAATATATAAAACTAAGTCGGCCATTCTGTTGGTTACACCATCTATAACTCAAGATTGGATGAACTGTTTGTTATGAAAGATTTTTTTTTGGATTCTTCTACGACGGAGTTGAGATAAAATACATTAAAACTCTGAAAATGTCGATAAAATGGAAAAAAAAAAAATAGGAAATAATTTTTCTTCTTGCGAATATCGCCAGTAGGTGTCGCTACGGATAATAGCGTTTTCGTGAAAGTTTTATATTTGATATTAATTCGGTGAACTACATTTTCTAATATTATTAAGGCATCTGAGGCCATGTGTTTTACAATTATCTTTTTCCCGAACACTACGGAAAATTTTATGACGAAATGTTTTGAAAAAATCTTCATTCTACTATTATATATGTAAACAATTGCTGTGTATTTTGAGTTGCCTAAACGGATGTTTTGGGGGCGCATTGATTCTTTTGTCTGGTGACTTCCGACAACCATTACCGGTAATTCCAAAATCGACGGCTGCCGATTAAATAAATGCTTGCCTAAAAACATCAACTTCAAATTTGGCTAGGTAATGAAGCTCTCAATCCAGTTGATTGCGGTCGGAATAGTACCAATAGATATTTGCAGCCCACAAAAATGCAAAAAAGAACTGCACCACAAAAATTGTTGAAAATGATTTTTTGTAACTGCAAAAATGATACAATGCGTCATGCATCTGCAGAAAACTGAGTCTTTTCTGTAACGCTTCATGTGGGGAATGTGCAGGTGTTAACTGCCAAAACAGTTGTCCAATCTTTGGCAAGGTGAAGAAATAATTGACAGTGGCGATAGCCACTCAGGATCAGATTAATTTTTTGACACAAAAAGTATTAATTTCACTTGAAGTGATTAATAAATGAAATTTCTAAATGATATCTTCATTTTGTTATTTTGAACAGATAGGGGTTGCTTTTAGGGGTTGAAAAATGAAAATAATTAAAACTAACATTGAACCAAAATACTGTTATAACCCTCATTGAAATTAATTCATTATATTAATAAAGACCCATATTTACACATTTTGTGCTGAAAGGAGGTGGTTTATACGGTCTTGAAGTATCTGAAGACCTTCATAAACACAACTGGGGCCCAAAAATCACTCTGATTCACGTTAGAACAAGTTTCTTTCAATTTTGGATAAAGGGGTTGTTCTCACCCCTCAAAAATAATAAGCATGAATCGGCATAGGGTAGTTATGTCCACTTAAGAAGTATTATACCATAAGAGTTTATTATGATATTATAAAGTTGCTTCTTTATTTATCGATTGAGGCTGTACGAAGTCTGACGGGCCAGCTAGTCAATGCATACAAAAATTCATCAGGTAATACATCATTGACTCTTGGGTGTTCTTCTCACCAATTCACTCAGTATATTTGATATCACATAAGTTACAATTGATTGAAATCTGTCAAATTTACAACATTGTATTTATCTTTAGACATATCAATAGCAGTAGTACCATTCATATGAGAATTGTTTCCTTATCTTCACCTACATCCATATTTGAGTATATATTTGCCCAGGTAATAAACCATAGATAAACAACGGAAACATGCATCGACGTGAAGTCATAGAAACAACAATTCCAATCGACGTATTTGCACAACGTAGATAGACTTCTCCCAATTTCAGTTTCCTGTCATTAATCATGCCATGGACGTCACTTCACTTCCAAATTTCGACCCTTCTCAGGGTTCTGAAGTGTGGAAGAGTCCGCAATACATACAGATAGAATTCCGAATAGTTATAACGTGATAGCGTTTTAGCGGAAATTTGAGGGAAGATTTATAGTGCGTGTTTTTTTAAGTCTGTGACTGAGAATGTCTATGAAAGATGCATAGAAGGTATGAGAATCCCTTCGAGTTTTTCCATAGAGTTTACTCTTGGTGATCTGCCTACAAACTGTCAGGTTATTTTTGTTTCTTCAACAGAGATGGCGTAATAAAATGAAAGATTTTCTCTATTTCAGTATCGTAATGGGTTCATTACAGTACTGAAAGTAGTGCTGCAATGAACTCATTACAGCATTGTTTTCAGTTGAATTTTTCGTTTTGTGGTTGGCAGTTCTGACCTCCGATACTCTCAATTTACAAATCAAATCCATTGAAATTCAGTAATCTGTTTAATTTCGTAAGTCACACCAACTGCCAAGATACAATACAAAAGTCACTAATCTGAATTTTTATTTGAATTCCGAGAGTATTTCACAAAACTTTGCTGAAATAGGAAAAATATCATCTAATACTCGTGGCAGAAGGCAATTCCAACAATCATGCTTTCGAATTTCGCATTCATGTTGGAATAGGAGCTCATTCTGCCACTTGTTTTACAATATACTATATGGATATAGTCTGTTGAAAAATTATTGCCATCTCAGTTAAATTTAGTTTGTGATATTCAATTAGTAACATTCGAGATGCATTTAGGTTGTTCATTTCTAGACATCTTTCGACTTCTAATATTTCTGTTTGAAGAACACTCATATATGAAGATGTACCACGGTATATTAGAATTTTTAAAAACCTTTGTGTATATTTTATTAATCAAAGCACGTAGACTCCGAATCTGTGATGAGATTTCTTCTGCATTCGATATTTTGGCAAATAAACAATTTTTTCCGAAAAATTTTCCAAAATTTGGTCAACTTTGATGTGTTGTAGCAGCTAGAAAAAAATCAGTGTACCAATGCTGATTTTTTTACATGAATATTGATTCTTTGTGAATAAATAGGTCCAATTTTTATTCTCCTATCGCGACTAGTTAAGATTTTATGAATTTTTCGGCCATTGTCCAAAATTTCGGATTTTCCAACGACTAATTCTTGAAAAATAAATTTTTAAAAAAATATCTGTCTGCATATTCGGAATCTACCCCTCCAAATTAATGAGTGACATGAATTTGGTTTCGATCCGAGCAAAAAAATTTTCGTCGAAAAATCAGAATTTTTCCATACATATGTATGGAAAATTTGTCAAAATTTCAAATTTCTCTAATCGCTCCCAAAATTCACTCACTTACTAATTCGAGGGCGTAGATTAATTTATCAAAACAGATCTCTTCTAAAATATTTATTTCCTGAGTTATGGTCGATGGAAAATCCTCTTTGGCCCCATTTTTCGCGATTGCGGAAGTTCCCTTAGAGTGTCGAAGACAGGAACAAACGGGACGGAATTGAATTGTTGAAGTTCAATATCTTGGGGGACCCTGGGGAACGACGCCATCGGCGCCACCTAGCCTAGATCCGATCAAAGGCCAGGGAAAGGGGCAAAGTCGACTCAAAACTGCCGTTAAGCATCGATTAGCAGCCACGGTTCGATGGTTTGGGAAGAATATTCTGTGGAACGCGAAATATACTCATCCACAAGAGTTAGGGATATCGTATTCAATCGTTTTGAAAAGTATGTAGTCTTCGGGAAAATCCCTGTAAAATCATTCAAGAATTTGTGTAATATGAATACCTCGTAGATTTACGATCTCCTTTTGCTCTTGCTTTTGTTGGACGTGAGAGATCTGAGATCTCTCTCTGTTGCTTTGCCAAACGATAATAAATAAAGTCAAGAATTATTGCCACTCAAGAATTTCATGAAGAAAATGTGAGAAAAAATAACAACTACAAAAACAATCTTCATTTTAAATCAATGGTTACAATAACGAGTTAGTGGTAACTAATGAATCGTTTTGAAAAGTATGTAATCTTCGAGAAAATCGCTGTAAAATCATTTAAAACTCAATAACAACTTGAATCGATCCAATAAAAATCAATATGAGACATTTCGTCAATCTGGTCGCCTTTTTTCTGAAGTTTGCTTGTTTGCATATGCTTCATGAATGTTCTTATTTTGAAATGGAGGCAGTTTATCAACGGCTTCGATTTTAAACGAGTTTTCTGAAAATGCCAACACGTAAATTAACAAACGCTGAGGCTAATAGGGCTATCGGAATGCTACATGGTGGACTGACTCAGGTTGTTGTAGCGGAAAGGCTCCAAGTCAGCCAAAGTGTGATATCTCGACTTTGGAATAGGTTCAGGGTTGGAAAGACCAAGGCTTGGTGGGCGACGAAAAACAACACCTACTCAGGATCGTTTCATCACCGTTTCGGCGAGAAGAAAGCCTACATCTACGTGTAGAAGGCTACGGAATACTCTTCAAAATGTAGATGTGGTCCAATTTTCCATCGAAACCATCAGATGACGTTCGGGAGAAGTGAAATCTAGGTTCTAGACGTCCATTTAGAGGAGTTCCATTAACACGTGACCATAAGCGTCAAAGACTGGAATGGGCAAGGTAACAAATTATTTGGAAGGATCAATGGCGTAGTGTCCTTTTCACTGATGAATCCAGATATGGACGATTTTCAGATTCTCGAAGAATAAGGTATGGACAATCCCTCGCATACCTCGTAATCGTCGCTATGTCCAAGAAGTCCATTCATTCCGAGGGGGTAGTATTATGTTATGGGCCGGGATATGTTTCAACGGGCGCACATATATACAAAATTGTCCTGGGAATATGACCGCCTTACACTATAGGGAGCATGTCATTGAAAATGTTTTGCCAAATTTTCACGCTGCTATTGGTGAAACTTTTCAATTTCTAGACGATAACGCTAGCCATAGTTGAGAATGTGCGTGAGGAGCTTGGTATTCCACATTTACCAACACCTCCGCACTCACCAGATTTGAATTGCATAGAACATACATGGGATATGCTCCAAAGAAGATTAGATAATCATCACCTACCCCAGAATCCTTAAAAGATCTGAGAGAGCTTCTGCGCCGTTTATGGAACCAAATTCCTCAAGAAATGTTCAACAACCTCGTGTGTAGTATGCAAAGAAGATGTCAAGCTGTTATTGATGCTCGTAGAGGCCATACATTGTATTGATAGTCTAAAAATGCTTGAATTCTCTGAAATAAAATTTCGTTATTTTACTCGACTTTTCTTAACCACCTGTTTACGCTGCAGACCTACAAGCTAAAATTAATTTTATTTCCTGCAACTTGAAATCATAATAATATGAGTCTTTTCAATGCGCCAGCACAAGAAATTGCATTTTTAACACTAAATTCAAGCCAAAACTCTTCATTCAATAATTTCGTTCAAGTTGAAAATCGACACACACAAACGAGGTTGACTCACTCAACAAGCTGCCGTGAAGAAACTGCATGACAAATCGAGCTCAAACATGGTATAACAAAGAAAAAAGACCTACTAAGCTAAGTAAAAAAATAGTTTTAATCCATTCAGCGCGTGCATTTTAAATAAGAAATTCTCGGTACTTTTGCGACGAGAGGTATATCGGGTGTTTCAGAAGTCTGGAAATCCTGTATTTCGATGTTGAATAATCTATCTATCTAGCGTATGGCTAACATGGAAACATGATTCTCAGAAAAAAAAACATCTCAAATGCAAACTGATACAATATAACAGAGAAATGAAAATAAAATGAAAATATCATAAATTATGTGCAATAATAAAATCGAATTATCCTAATGAATCGTAGGTGTGTGCGGACCCTTAGCGGACATCACCGCTTACCAGGTGTACGACTCCGTAATAACCTGCATTTTTTCCAGTCACAGACGCATGATTTAGGGAAATCTAGCGAGGTGAACGCGTAGCAAGAAGTCGTTTCCGCTATGAACATTCATCAATCGTTGTACCTTTTTGCGGGTGACAAAATAATAGCACCAATTACACAGAACGGCAACTAAAGATTTATAGAACCGGAATGAAGCCGATCTTCGAGTGCCCGACGATATTTCGAGCTTTTTCCAGTGATTAGTCAACCTGTTCCATCTTGATTTTTTTGGGTCGGGTGGAAGAGGCTGGGATGGACAGACACAAACGTTTCTTTCCCAATGTCCAGTTGTAGATTTCGAAGTGGATGACTTTAGCTGCTTTAAATCCGCGGAGAGAGAAGTTTCATTCAACTTGAAGTGACAAAAATGTCATAGAAGATCTCTCGAATAGTTATTCCTCTCTTTCAGTATCAGTATCGTAATTAGTTCATCACAGGACTAAATTCAGTGTAGTAATGAGCTCATTACTGCATTATTTACAGTTATATTTTTTGTTTTGTGGTTGTCAATACTGGTTTCCGATCCTATCAATTTTCGTTTCAGTCACACCAACTGCCAAAATACAATACAAAAGTCACTAGAATGTATAATCTGAATTTTTCATTGAATTTCGAGAGTATTTCGCAAAACTTGACTGAATTAGAGAAGATATCGTCTAATATTCGTTGCAGAAGGCAATTCCAACACTCATGCCTTCGAAAACTCGTTCCTTCGTCGCTCGTTTTCGAATTTCGCATTCGTGTTGGAATAGGGGGCCCTTTCCGCAACTTGTTTTTGAATATACTATTCCCTAATTCAGTGTTGAATCTGTTTCATTCTGCCAAATCATGTGGAACAATATCATGCAAGAATATTTCATTCTAGCACTGTTTTCTTGGTAATATTTATTGATTACATGTTGGCCTCATACCACAGATCCATTTATTATCTGTCAAATTTATGAAAACAGTTCTGCTAATCAATATTCTCAATGCGAAAATCACTAAACGATATTTATCGAAATAAACTGCTCCACATGAATTTGCGGTATTGAGTTCAATAGCAAAAAAATATAATTTAAATGAGATTTTGTGATGAAAATTCATATTAATATGATATCAAGTGGCAGGAAATAAAATCAATTTTGGACTGTATGTCTGCAGCGTATACAGGGTGGTTGAGAAAAGTCGAGTAAAATAACGAAATTTTATTCCCAGAGAATTCATGCATTTTAAGACATCTTCTTTACATACTACACACGAGGTTGTTGAACATTTCTTGAGGAATTTGGTTCCATAAACGGGGCAGAAGCTCTCTCAGATCATTTAAGTATTCTGGGGTAGGTTGATGATTATCTAATCTTCTTTGGAGCATATCCCATGCGTGCTCTATGCAATTCAAATCTGGTGAGTCCGAAGGTATTGGTAAATGTGGAATACCAAGTTCCTCGCGCGCATTCTCAACTATGGCTGCACGGTGCGGTCTAGCGTTATCGTCTAGAAATTGAGAAGTTTCACAATAGCAGGTGAAAATTTGGCAAAACATTTTCAATGACATGCTCCCTACAGTGGCACACAGGCGGTCATATTTCCAGGACAAATGTGTAGATCTATGCGCCCGTTGAACCATATCCCGGACCATACCATAACACTACCCCCTCGGAATGGATGGACTTCTTGTACATAGCGACGATTACGGGATATGCGTGGGATTGTCCATACACTTATTCTTCGTGAATCTAAAAATCGTCCGTATCTGGATTCATCAGTTAAAAGGACACTACGCCATTGATCGTTCCAATTATTGATATGCTGACTTGCCCATTCCAGTCTTTAACGCTTATGGTCACGTGTTAATGAAACTCCTCTTTATGGACGTCTAGAACTTAGACTCACCTCTCTCAAACGTCGTCTGATGGTTTCAAGGGAAACTTGAACCCCATCTGCATTTTGAAGAGTATTCCGTAGCATTCTACACGTAGATGTAGGTTTTTTTCCCGTTGAAACGGTAATGAAACGATCCTGAGCAGGTGTTGTTTTTCGTCGCACACCTTCTCCCTGAACCTATTTCAAAGTCGATATATCACACTTTGGCTGACTTGGAGCCTTTCCGCTACAACAACCTGATTTAGGCCACCCTGTAGCATTCTGATAGCCCTATTAGCCTCAGCGTTTATTGATTTATGCCTTGATATTTTCAGAAAACTCGTTTCAAATCGAAAGCCGTTGATAAAGTGACTCCATTTCAAAATGAAAACATTCATGAAGCATATGCATAGAAGCAAACTTCAGAAAAAAGGCGACCAGATTGCCGAAATGTCTCATACTGATTCTTATTGGAACGATTCAAGTTGTTTTTGAATTTAAATGATTTTACAGAGATTTTCTCGAAGATAACATACTTTTCAAAACGATTGAATACGATATCCCTAACTCTTGTGAAGCAATTTTCGATAAAAATTCAACAAATGTGAGAAAAGAATGAAGAATAGGTACTCATACTGAAGGTTGATTCTACACTCGCCAATTCGTGTGTCGTTTTCGAATTTTGAATTCCATTTTAACATTGTTCAATCTCTGTCAATTGACAACGTTGGTTTTTAATAATTCTCAGGATACAAAAATGGTTTTGAGGGTTTTTTCAAGTAAGAAAACATATCAGCACCTAAGAGGTAAAGTGTGTTAAGTCACATTTTTTCAGACACGAACTTTCTACAATATTAGTAAATTCTAGCTAGTGGAACACATTTTTGACTCCCTGGATATGTCAAGTCACCAAATAATGGCAGTAAACATTCTTTGAAACAATAATGGAACTGGAAAATCTCTGTTTTGTCTAATTTTGATATTGTGACTTAACACACTTTACCTCTGGAGTGCTGATATAGTTTTACAATCCTCGAATAGCTCTTCAGAAAGCTCATCCCTCGAAAATAGTACTAAATTATTGTGTGTCAATCATTTTTCCTAATTTTTTTTATCTTTCAGGAGCCCATGGCAGACACCTCCATGAGCGCCCAGGAGCTGAAGAAGGCCTTGGAGTGGGAGCTGTCGCTAGACAGCAGAGACCTGAGGTCCCACGCTTGGTACCACGGGGCGATACCCAGGTCCAGGGCGGAAGACATCGTCAGAGAGGAGGGGGGCTTCCTGGTGCGGGATTGCACCTCGCAGCCGGGCAACTACGTGCTGACCTGTCGGACAAAGGGCCAGGCGCTGCATTTCGTCATCAACAAGCTGGTCATACAGCCCGACACCGTATACGAAAGGGTCCAATTTCAGGTTGGTAGCTCTAGGTGTCTAATCCTTATCAATCTCAGTAATAATAGAGTAAGATCCCAGGGCCTCCAGACGTTACTTATTTTTGAAGTAACGAATTTTACAGTATAGACAGTCTTATATGTGTTTAATAGTGTGTGCCTACTCGCTAGCTTGACTAGGCGGCCCTTTCACAGGTAGCAGGTAGAAAAGGTAGACAAAAACATACCGAACTTTTCTTAAATTCGAAGAACTGATTTTTATATTTGTCGCGCAGAATATTATGAAAAATAAATATTTCATTTTGTCAGACCGTTTCCGTGGGCCGTAATTCCTCCCAGACGCTTTAAGTTTCAATAAAACAAATCAAAATTAGAAACATTGTTGCGAAATGGCCAGATTCAGCACTTTTTTCAAATTCGAAGCTCTGATTTTTATATATGTCAAGCAAAATATTATAAAAAATGAATATTTCATATTGCCAGACCGTTTCCGTGAGCTGTAATTGCTCCCAGACGCTTCAAATTTCAATAAAAAAATCACAAGAAGAAACATTGTTGCAAAATGGCAAGATTTAGCACTTTTGTTAAATTCGAAGCACTGATTTTTATATATGTCACGCAGAATATTATAAAAAGTAAATATTTCATATTGCCAGACTGTTTCCGTGGGCCGTAATTCCTCCCAGACGATTCAAATTTCAGTCTTCAATTTCGACTATAATCCTTGGGGGATTAGTTTAATACTTTTTGTGGAAAGCCAGACCAATCCCAATGGCCAAATATTTTGCCAGACACAATCAAAATTTTTATTAGGTCCCTAGAAACTATTAATTTTTTGCCTATAAAGTGTATGGGAGGAATTACGGCCCAAAAGGCAGGTTCCACCAACTAGAGGAAATTTGAACAGAACCCATAGTTACGAAACCTCTATCAATAAAATTATCGTAAAACGCCAGGTACGAGTTAACCATCGAGTGAAGCTGACAATGAAGATTAAGATTAAGATACTAATGAAAAAGATTATATTTTTTTTATTTCTGTTATAATTTTAATAATAAATTGTCATTTCCATTATTTGATGTTGAAAACATACACTTTGTAGGAAAAAATTAATAGTTTCTACGGACCTAATAAAATTTTGATTGTGTCTGGCAGAATTTTTGGCCCTTGGGATTGGTATGGCTTTCCACAAAAGGTATTTAAATAATCATCCAAGGATTATATTCAAAATTGAAGTCTTCGAATGTAAGAAAAGTTCTTTTTTTCAATAATATTGAGAGCCTCTGGGAGGAATTACGGCTCACGGAAATGGTCTGGCAATATGAAATATTTATTTTTCATAATATTTTGCGTGACATATACAAAAATCAGTGCTTCGAATTCAACAAAAGTGCTGAATCTGGCCATTTCGCAACAATGTTTCTAATTGTGATTTTTTTTATTGAAATTTGAAGCGTCTGGGAGGAATTACGGCCCACGGAAACGGTCTGGCAATATGAATTATTCATTTTTCATAATATTCTGCGCGACATATATAAAAATCAGTTCTTCGAATTCAAGAAAAGTTCGGTATGTTTTTGTCTATCTTTTCTAACTGCTACCTGCGAAGGGGTCGCCTAGCCAAGCTAGCGAGTATGCACACACTATTAAACACATATAAGGCATCTATACTGTGAAATTCGTTACTTCGAAAAAAAAGTAACGTCTGGGGGCCCTGGGATCTTAGTCTATAACATCCCTTGAGAGTAACTTAGATACTGAGTCGAATGATGTTTACCAGAATTCGATATGATGAAAACGATGTAACCGTCTTAATTGTGAATGTAACAATAAGTATAGAATATTGTTAAAAAATTTTCTATATGTCAAATTTTATTATTCGCTGGGGGAATTTTTCCCTAGATTTTGAACATTTGATGAATTTGAGAATTTCTTAGTTATAATGAGGAAATCATACCAATTCAATCATGTGAGCAATATTTGAGGAGACCGCTCAAGGTGAAGCAGGGATTGAGACTGTCAATCAGGTTCAATGTGTGAATTACTTGATCGTTCAAATACTTCAGAGAAGTTCACTTGATTTTATTGAGAGAGAAGACTGATTCCATGATTCACCCTTACGCTTGAGATCGTTCATTCATCTGAAACTCGAGAACAATAATTAGCAAGTGTAATGAGAAGTGCATGATTGAGAAATGAGATAACTGCATTGAGATAATGAGGTGCACATGAGAATATAATGAATCAAAATTCATTACCACAAATAATGTTCATTTCGGGAGCAATCAATTATTTCCAATGTGAAAAGTCTAGAGAAATCTGAAAAATCATGAGAATAGCAAAATATATCAAAATTCAAAATATATATCTTAGAGGAGTCAATTCCATTAATTAAATGCAATAGAGATTTTCTGAGAATAAAGTAAGAGAGGATTACCAGTATTTTTATAGATTTTTGATAAATTTTTTATGGTGTATTTTTATTTTATGTTTTTTGTTTCATTTTTCACCTTCTTGTCTATCTATGATTTTCATTGAATTCTTTGCGTTCCAGTTCGAGGACGACGCCTTCGACACCGTCCCCGACCTCATCACCTTCTACGTCGGCTCCGGCAAGCCCATAACCTCCTCTCAGGCGCCAGGATCCAGTTCCCCAAGAACCGCATGTACCCCCTCTCCTTCTACGCCAGCAGGTACCCACGCCCCTCCCCCAGAGCAGGCTCACCTCCCGGCGACGACGCCCATCGGCTGCCAGCACTCCACCGGCTCCCGACGAAGGCGCCCAGGCTGCCCTCCAAGAAGCAGCGGTCGCACACTCCTGACGCCCAGCGAGGCCCACCGGGCCACCCAGGAGAAGTGCAATAGCGCGGACGGGGTGATCCAGCCGCTGATGACGAGGTCCATGGGGCCGGAGCACCATGGTCACAAGTTAGTAATATTATTATTATTAATGAAAATAAGAGTTGAGGCAGAGCCTATAAACTCAGTACAAAATAAAAATAAGAATTCTCAAATAAACAGGGTGAGTCTTTGACTTGTACATATATTTCAACCGTAGATTCCTGAGGTCACAAGAAACACTTTTTTCCTTTACCATTTTCTCCGATTCGGCCTAGAAAAAAAGATATAGCCATTTTAAACTTTCATAATGAGCTAAGCCACTCCTGGATATCATAGATATATGCCTGCCATTCAGAACTTTGAACTAATAACCAACTGTACAGGGTGGGCATATTTCGATGTTTTAGCACTACAACTTTTGAACCAGAGGAGATAGACAAAATCTGATACCCCATTCTCGATCTCTTTTTCGGAGAAACTGACAAGAGTAGTATTCATTTTTGGCTACCTTCTTTTGTTTTCGAGTTATAAGCGAAAATTGGAAAAATGGTGATATCGGAAAAAAATTATATCTCCGCCAATACTGATGATAAAGCTCTGAAATTAAAACATTATACAGGCACTTTTCTACGTAGAATCCAGTGGCATGCTCACCTTTTTTGCAGCATTTTTATTTACGAAGCTATGACACAAAGTTATGTTTTTTTGAAGAGGAACACTAGATTTCTTTGCCATTTTCTGAAAGCTTAATTTTTTCTGATTTCAAAAATATATAACATCGTATGTTTCGTATCAATAAATCAATATGAGTATAGAAATTGGTCAAGAACCTATATTCGTCTGAGTCTCAATCCTTTTTATGGTTTCAGTTGTCGATAAGCACGAAAAATTTAGTATCGTATAATTACCACAATTTCTTTCTAGTAGTCTTTTCATTTCTATGCTCTTGTTATAGGAAGCTACATTTTTCTGTGCTCATCAACAGTTGAAACCATAGAAAGTATTGAGACTCACATGAAAATAGGTTTTTGACCAATTTCTATACTCATACTGATACAAACTTCACGATGTTATATATTTTTGAAATCAGAAAAAATCAAGCTTTCAGAAAATGTCACAGAAATATAGTGTTTCTATTTAAAAAAACATAACTTTGGATCATAGCTTCGTAATTGAAAATGGTGCAGAAAAGACGATCATGCCACTGGATTCTACGTAAAAAAGTGCCTGTAGAATGTTTTAATTTCAGAGCTCTATCATCAGTATTAGCGGAAATATAAATTTTTTTCGATATCGCCATTTTTCCAATTTTTGCTTATAACTCGAAAACAAAAAAGGTAGCCAAAAATGAATAAAATTCTTGTTAGTTTCTCTGAAAAAGAGATCGAGAATGGGGTATCAGATTTTGTCTATCTCCTCTGGTTCAAAAGTTGTAGTGCTAAAACATCGAAATATGCCCACCCTGTACAATAAAAACAAGCTTCAACTTACTTTTTCAATCCTATTCGACGAAAGATGAAGTACGATTTTGTTAGTTCTGAATAATTACCGAATGTATAAAATGTACCTACAAAGAATTCTTACTTCATACAGAATTTCGTTAGCGGCCAATGTTGAATTGAATTGCTCGAATAAATAAGGAGTAAATCGAAGAAGTAGAGGCGAGCTCATTAAAATAACTCAATTTCAAAGTCCGCTGCTCTTCCATTCATAATAACCTTGTCCTTCCAGAACATAAAAATTCTCGGATTTAAACGTGATGATTTTCAACGTGACAACCTAGCAAAAATTGAATTCTGTGCATATTTTCGACAGAGTTACTTTAGTGTTCATAGTAGAACGAAGATATTTATAGAATTTTCTCTTATTTTTTGAGGTTCTCCACGCATTCCCTCCCAAGGACAGCCCACGCGAAGCTGTCGCTTTCTGTCTCCTCCAACACGTTGGGGAGGACCTGCAGGGTGACGAGCGACCCCACCTTGTCGCCTTGTGCCGAGAGGAAGCTCTTCGACGAGGAGGACTCCCTGCTGTCGGAATCTCCACCTCCGAAGCCTTCCAGGGTGCCTGGGATGCATCGTACGGAGTCCAGGGATTCGGACGTTACAGACTACCAGCACACGTGTGGGTTTTTGACCCATGGTGGAGTCCAGAGGGTGACTTCCTACCACGCCTCTGGGTCTGATTCTGGTAATGGGAGCGGGGATTCTGCTCTCAGCTCAGCCGCAGGTTAGTACTCATCTTTATCGTGGCCTTGAGGTTCGAAAGAAGCTCAATTATTTATCCGACTAGTTGTTAAAGGTGCCAGCGACTGTAACGAACTGAAAAACCTTCCTGGTACCCCAAGATAACCGATTCCATCCAGGCACTTTTTTCCTTTCCGGGTTGATTGGGATATAATAATAATATTAGTTTATTATCTCTAAAGTACAGGTATAAACATCTATCACAGAGGCATGAGCCTGTATATGATTCATCGTATTTCTCTCAAAATAACCTACATAGCCATATGGTGTAATAGACATCCCTTATATGAGCTTTGTCACTTTTCTTAATGAAAAGTGAGTTTTTTCATACGGGGTTGTCGAGATGTTAAAGGGGTTGACGTGAGAGCGGCTTCACGTCAATCTAACAATAAAATTTGGTTCTCTTCACCTCGGAAAGAGAGTGGGTAATGCCTCCTGCAAAAGGGTAGGACTTAGTGGTTATTTTTCTCGTAGAGGACTTTTCAGTTTCTAAGGGTAATTGAAACCAGTAGAGTACCTTACATAAAAAATCTACACTGCACAAAAAATTAACGCACATTCTGAAAATCTCCATTTTAATGAAAGTTAACTCTACATTGACTTTATAACTTATTTTTTATGTTCTCTCGGGAAGGTTTTGAACGAAACAAGACACATTAAATGGAAGAAAAATTTAGGATTTCACCGAATCTTATGTGAAAGAAGAGAAATGAACAATTTTCAAAATACGGAAATGCTGATAAGTGATTTAATACTTGGTATTTCCACCCCTTGCGTTAATCACAGCTCGGCAACGACGGTTCATACTCAAAATGAGTGATCTCGAAATGTTCTGATCTAATCCTCCCCAGATTTCTCCAAGTTCGATTCCTAAGTCATTAAGAGTAGCTGGATGATTTTCTGAACTTCTCAGCCTTCTATTGAGGTTGTCCCAAACCTGCTCAATCGGATTGAGATCTGGAATTCTTGCTGGCCATTCCATTCGAGGGACTTCAACCTCTTCAAGGTACTCTTGAACGATGCGCGAACGATGGGGTCTGACATTATCGTCCATAAAAATGAAATTTTCACCAATGTATGGGGCAAATGGCACTACATGCTCTTCAAGAATGTTCCTTATATACTGATCAGCATTCAAAGCTCCATTATCAACGACCACTAGGTCTGTGCGAGCAGTCAATGATATTCCACCTCATACCATAATCGATCCTCTCCCGAAACCAGTAGTATTCAGGAAATTGCTCTGAGCATATCTTTCATGTTGACATCTGCATACAAGGGAACGTCGATCACAATGGTAGAGGCAGAATCTAGACTCATCTGTGAAGAGAACTCTTTCCCAATGGATATGCTCTCTCGCAAAATCCAAACGCGCCTTCGATGGGCTGGGGTAAGAGCTGGGCCTCTTGCCGCGACACGAGACCTTAAATCATATTCTCTGAGGCAATTTCTCATTGTCTGAGTGCTAATTTGCACCCCATGAGTTTGCTCAAGCTGATTTTGAAGGAGGCGAGCGGTTGCAAACCGTTGTCTCAACGAAGAAACTCTCAAGTAACGTTCTTGAATGCCAGTTGTTACCCGTGGTCTACCCTGTCCTGGTCTTTGGACATTCATACTTGTCTCCCTGAATCGCTGCAACATTCTGGACACACTTATATGGGAAACTCCAAACCTTTCTGCAATTCTTGTGTATGTCCACTCTTCTTCTCGCAAAACTACCGCTTGGGCACATTCCTCCTGGGTCGAATTGCGTGTTTCGCGTTGCATAGCGATCGAGTGTAGATAATCAAACGATATAAAAACTATTGATCTCTAGAATTGATCGAGAACAACTGATTTTAGAATGGAGCCAATACATTCAAAATCTGATAATATCATCTTTTTTATTCCTGCTGGGAAAAAACATCTGTATTGGAGAAAAACGTTGAAAGTGGATAACATATGCATGCATAATTCTGATGAAAATATTTATCATTGAGAACACCTTCAGTTGTAGAATAATTTTGAGGATTCCATAATGTGCGTTAATTTTTTTGCGCAGTGTACATCATACATCGCCCTCAGATTCTTTCAGACATCATTAAAAATACAGTTCTAACCTTCATAAAATCCACAGGAGACCCAATAGAAAACCAAAGAAACTCAGGAGTGATAATCAAAAACCCAGATACAATATGTCCACCTCCGAATCCTCCACCACGCTCAAGAACTTCGACTTCGACCCCCAGGACATCGAGCAGAAGCTCCTAGAACGGTGCAAGATGGACGTTCCTACCCTTTCCAGGTTCGACCTGGAGAACTACCAGACCCTGTTGCTTCCGGTCAGCGAGAACAAGCCGCTGGATGCCCAGGCCCTGAGAGGGGTCAAGATGATACTGAAAGATTGCGGGTCAAGGATCCTGGCCAACCATCTGACGAGGACTGATTTGGACGTGATATTCAGGCAGGACGAGAAGGATCCGGTGCAGCTGAAGAACGGGTTGGAACTGTGCACGTTGCCGCATGGGCACCAGTTCAGACTGGACCTGATAGAAAGGTGAGAACGGATACGCTGCTCTGCAAGTATTAACCTAATTTTCTCTATATTCTGTTCAGATCTAAGCGAGAGCAATAAAACGAGGACCCAAATCTGGTGTTTCCAGGAATTACTTTGTCGAAATCTTGCAAGATTCCAACCCAAATCTCTAAAACTCTGGTGTTTCCTGGAATTACCTTCCCGCAATCTCGAGCATAGTTCCGAGTACGACCCTGGCAATCTCTTAGGGCGGTCGAAGAGAGCGTTGTTATGACCCTTTGACCAATACGAGCTTCATTGTGCGCAAACCAGACGATTTCGTTTGTATTTATTGCTCTCGCTTAGATTTGAACAGAGTAGAGACTTTATATACTGATCCACAAGAGTTAGGGATATCGTATTCAATCGTTTTAAAAGTATGTAATCTTCGGAAAAATCGCTGTAAAATTATTTCAAACTCAATAACAACTCGAATCGATCCAATCAAAATCAGTATGAGACATTTCGTCAATCTGGTCGCCTTTTTTCTCAAGTTTTCTTCTTTGCATATGCTTCATGAATCTTCTTATTTTGAGATGGAGTCACTTTATCAACGGCTTCTATTCGAAACGAGTTTTTTGAAAATGCCAAGACGTAAATTAACAAACGCTGAGGCTCATAGGGCTATCGGAATGCTACAGGGTGGCCTTACTCAGGTTGTTGTAGCGGAAAAAACTCCAAGTCAGGGTGATATCTCGACTTTGGAATAGGTTCAGGTTTAGAAAGACCAAAGCTTGGTGGGTGACGAAAAACACACCTGCTCAGAATCGTTTCATCACCGTTTCGGCGAGAAGAAAGCCTACATCTACGTGTAGAATGCTAGGGAATACTCTTCAAAATGCAGATGGGTCCAAGTTTCCATCGAAAAAATCAGACGACGTTTGAGAGAGGAGAATCTAGGTTCTAGACGTCTATTAAGAGGAGTTCCATTAACACGTGACCATAAACGCCAAAAACTAGAATGGGTAAGGCAACATATCAATGGGAACGATCAATGGCATAGTGTCCTTTTCACTGATGAATCCAGATATGGACGATTTTCAGATTCTCGAAGAATAAGGGTATGGACAATCCCACGCCTACCCCGTAATCGTCGCTATGTCCAAGAAGTGCATCCATTCCGAGGGGGTGGTGTTATGATATGGGCCGGAATATGTTTCAACGGAAGCACAGATCTACACATTTGTCCTGGGAATATAACTGCCTTACATTATAGGGATCATGTCATTTAACAATGTTTTTCCAAATGTTCATGCTGCTATTGGTGAAACTTTCCAATTTCTAGACGATAACGCTAGACCGCACCGTGCAGCCATAGTTGAGAATGCGTGCGAGGAGCTTGGTATTCCACATTCACCAATACCTCCGCACTCACCAGATTTGAATTGCATAGAACATGCATGGGATATCCTTCAAAGAAGATTAGATAATCATCAACCTACCCCAGAATCCTTAAATTATCTGATAGAGCTTCTGTCCCCTTTATGGAACCAAATTCCTCAAGAAATGTTCAACAACCTCGTGTGTAGTATGCAAAGAAGATGTCAAGCTGTTATTGATGCCCGTGGAGGCCATACATTGTATTGATAGTCTCAAAATGCTTGAATTCTCTGGGAATAAAAATTTCGTTATTTTACTCGATTTTTCTGCAGACCTACAGGCTAAAATTAATTTTATTTCCTGCAACTTGAACTCATATTAATATGAATTTTCATGACAAAATCTCATTTAAACTATATTTTTTTGCAATTTGAAGTCAATATCCCTAACTCATGTGGAGCACTTTCTTTATTTTGATAACTGCGCTAATCTATAACCAAATTGAATACTCATCTGATGATCTATCCTCCTAAAAATGTATGAATTCCCACAACTTTTTTGGAGCAATATCATATCATACATCACTTTGCAATGGATTCCCACCTATTAAATTCTTAGTTAAAGAAACCATCAAACTGTATAGCCGGTCAATATGGTATATATGTCTTCCTAAAATAGCATCGTGATGATTTCAGGACAGAGTGCTTGAAGTTACTAGTTGCAGTTACCATTCTGACCTGTTCTGACGAGATTGAAAGGACGGAAACCCTGTATAAATGGATAGAAATAGCGATAGACACTAAGACAGCTCTTGGAAACCTGTTTGGCTTCTGCGGCATCATGCTGGGGTTGTGCCTACCACAGGTGAGTTGTCAAAGAAGTTATAATCATAAAAAAAAAATCAGGTGGTTCATTTCATCTCATTGGGTAGCACAGTCTCATCAACAATATGGGGTGATTCAAAAGTATGGAAACTGTGATTTTTTTTCGTACAACAAAGATTTTTTCGAAAATCCAAAAGTAATTTCACAATAAATAATATCCTTACTTTTCCACCATTGCTTATTTTGGAAGAAGAGCTTATGGTGCATAACTCTCTACGCTAGATGTTCATGATTATTATACCAGGAGTAGATTGTTGATTCGGCATGATTTCAGTAACTATAAAAATCTCTGAGGGGATCATTTCATATGTCTGTGGAGTTTTTCAATGAACTGCCAAATTTTTCAACAAATCTGCCCTGGAAATTTTCAGGGGGGTAATAAAGGAAATTTTGTTGACAAATTCTGATTTGTGTGGTCTGATTGGTGCTTTGTTTGATTCTTCCTTCATTGATAGTTTCAGGCTTTTACCTTACGTTTTGCCTACCCCTGCCGATGGCATCTTCAGAGAATTTTGGTGACATCAATTTTCGTTTTTCAAATGGGAAGATCTATTTTTTATTGCATAAATAGATTCTCCACTGAATGCTGAGTCTTTTTTGATTCCGAAAGTTTGAATGTTCCCGAGAAAATTTTCCTTAAATGGGGCAATACGAAAAAAAAACTCAAAATGAACTCTGTTGAAATACAGACAACATCTAGGTTTTTTTCATTGAAAATTCTCATTTTTGAGGATTTCCGAGAAGAAAGGCTGATGCTTCTTTTCCGATAGCGTGATTTTCAGAATATGATACAGGAGGTCACAAACTCTTTGTCATAGTTAGAAGTGACGAAACATCAAAAACTCGTTCTTTTCAAATTGGAACCCCATTTTTTCGAAATCTTGTTCAAAAAATAATAGGAGCATACATCCAAGATTTTTATCCCAAAATGAATATTTTTCGAGATATTTAGGAAAAGGATTTTTTCTCCAATTTTCAATCTCATTCCGAATGTGTGTTTCTACTGGAAAATAATTAGCGATGAAGTGAAATTTTTGGAAATCTCTGTTATCGAGAAAATATTTTCCATAGTTCAGACGAGTTAAGTTCTTGAATTATCATCTGTAATGCGAGAGCAACAATTGGTTTGAAGTTCTCAATGTGAGTATTAGTGAAAAAATTCTCAGGAATGCAGAAAAAAATAATTGGTAATAATTTTTAATGCTTTTGAAAGAACATGTAACAATTTCACTACTGAAAATTCAGATTTCCCTACCATGACAAAAAAAAATTCTCCAGAAATAAAAATTTGTGGAAATTATCCTAAGCTTTAAAAAATAGAGAAATCTATAAAAAAAATATTTTCTCAATTAGAGAGATTTTCCAGCAAAAAAACACATTCAAAATGAGATTGAAAATTGAAGACAAAATCGTTTTTCTTGGAAATCTCGAAAAAAATATTCATTTTGCGATAAAAGGACGTATGCTCCTATTATTTTTTGATGAAGATTCAAAAATGATTCGAAAAACTGGGGTTCCAATTTGAAAAAAACGATAATTTGATGTTTCGTCACTTCTAACTTTGACAAAGAATTTGTGACCTCCTGTATCATATTCTGAAAATCATGCTATCGGAAGAAAAGCATCAGCTTTTCTTCTCGAAGATTCTCAGAAATGAGAATTTTAAATGAAAAAACCTCGAAGTTGTTTGTATTTCAACAGAGTTCAATTTAGAGAATTTTTTTTTCGTATTTCCTCATTTAAAGAGAATTTTTTCGGGGAAGTTCAAACTTTTGGAATAAAAAATACTGAGAATTCCATGGAGATTCCCATTTGAAAGTTGATGTTACTTCCGAAAAACCTAGAACCTTCAAAAATGAAATTTATAAAAATAAAAACAGCATGATCAGGAAAGAAGAAACCCCTTTTTCACCCTAACTTACCTTATTTAAAAAACAGACGTCATCATTAAAATTTGTCGATATCTTCGTCCTGACTCTAAAAAATATCAAATAAATTCTTGTTTTTTTTTATTTCACTCGGTATATTCCTCCCGTGATTCCAGATAGAGAGGCTGCACACGACGTGGCACATGCTGCGGCAGAAGTACACGGACGTGGCCTTCAACTTCGAGTCCAAGCTGCGGCCGACGCTGAAGAACATGAATAATTGCTCAAACCCCCAAGCCCCCAACACCACCATACCCCACCTGCTGCCTCTAGTGATCCTGCTCGAGCGGGACCTGGAGGACTTCAGGGCCACCGCCGACCAGAACAGTTTGAGCGGCAGCTGTTTGGGGCTCAGAGAACACAACTCTCAGGTGAGTAGAGTTTGTGAAACGAGAACTTGTAAAGTTGAGGAATGTAGAGTTAGCATATTTATTTGTTTCTCATTTGTAAACGTCAGTTCCCAAAAAACACAATATTAATCAAGAAAGCTTATTTCATCAAGTCAATAACTTGTAAAACTGACAGTTAACTTGCGAAATTTTCACAAGTTAGTAGTATTATTTACATTAGAAA